>JAQQAF010000002.1:29809028-30166787 GCA_029747655.1 Ensete ventricosum
AGTACCCTTTATAGATCAAAAGCATTATGTGAAATGTAGGGAGAACCTCACTACATATTAGGGTGATGTTAATCCCAATTCCTGATATGTTTACTCCAATTGCAAACATATTGTGACGATCGACTAATGCTAGCACTGATGTAGATGACATCGTGACTATGAGGATCCTGTAGATGGTGGACGTGTCGATGCCTTCCTCCTGTCCCTTTAAAATTTTGATATCCATCCAATAAAGTTTGGTGTCACAGATTCCATGTCGGTATTGTCGCTAGAGGGACTCAATCTTGCAGTCATTGGCCGTGGATTGGTGGTCATCATTAGGAAAGACTTCGAGCATTATGGTCCACTCCTTGGAGAAGTCATAGAAGTAGCCCGAGATCTAGGAGTGCTTCAGAAGCCATAGCTGGTTCGGCTGGATGTGGCACTTCAGGAAGAGTTTATACCTACAGATAAAGAGGTAAAGGTTTTGGAGATAAAGTGTCCTTGTAAGGGAAGGTCGTGGCCAAATGATCTATGTCTCCTGCATCTCCTGGATGATCCTTTTAGCTTCGGTCCTCTGAGAATGTGTACAGCAATATAGACAAATATGTGCTAGTGGTTCCTCCTGCAAGATCAGTATATGAAGATTATATAGCCTGGTAGGAAGTAGTCCGCTCGATTTGGTGGAGGTGCCTGAAATTTCAGCAAGCTTCTGCAAGCATTGTGTCAAGATCATCATTACTTCACTCCCATGTTTCTTGCATAAGGTCACTTGTTCTACCTTGTCATTCATAAGATTGTGTTGAGGATGGTGGCGGGTTGCTGCTTAATGGATTTTTCAACTTTTGCTACTTGGGGTTCGCATGGCCGGCTAAAGCGTGAGTCGTGCAATCGGTCTGCTGCAGGTCCTCCTTCGTGTTCTCCTCCCCAGGTTCCTAGACCTCTTCTTTAGATTCTTTAATAGATTTTATCATGGAAAGCTCCCCTTTTTGGTAGTGATGTTTGCGGCTCCAAAGTTCATTGCAATGCCAATAAAGGCCCTTCGCTGATCTGTCACGTAGCTCTTCTCTCATCAATTTTTTTGGCAGCAAAGAATGGCTAGGAGCAGAGGGAGGTTTATATGTTGCTAGTCTAAGAGTGGTTCTCATCCTTTGAGCATCTTGGTTTAGCCATTCCTCTTGGATTCAGGCGAAAGAGATTGTGGACTTCACAGTGGGGGGTTGCGCGCTTTAACCTCTCCTTTAATTTTTGTCTTGAGTCCTTCGATGAACGTCCCTAATAATTGTCTATCAAACCAATTACAACAAAGTAAGATAATTCCTTAAACTTGGTCTGATATTCTCGGATCGTGAAGGTTTATCGGATCTTGGCAAGTTGTCCGTTGATATTCTCGTACTTGAATTGTATCCACATCGGAGTCCCATAGTTGTATTCAAGCTAATTGTACCATCATATAGCATCGCCTTCAAAATGGATGATAGTGGTGTCCACCATGGAATCCTCTGGTGTTTGGTAATGACGGAAGTAACGTTCGACACGCGAAATCCATCCCGTCGGGTGTCCTTCTTCCCATTAAGGGAAGTCCACCCTCATACATGGTTGCCTCATATCAGTAGCTTATTCTTTCTTTTTAAGACGCCTCTCTGAACTTTGACCTTGCTAGAATTTTATTGGGCTTGGAGATCGGCTCAATCTGAATTCGACGAATAAGGCACACAATTTGTCCTCTATGCGTGATTCAAACGCCTCCAACTTGGCATTGATTGAGCCTTGAGATGCCATTGCATGTGCCTCCATATCTAAGATGCCAATGTCCCTCTCCCGCTATTGGGTCAGTGGTATAGAACGGTTGGGTGGTTTGGTGGCCGAAAGAGATAGTGGATCATGGGTAGATGGCTATGGTCTGGGGCTGACAAGTTGCTACTTTTTTTGTACTATTGGGGCTGTGATTTAGGGCTACTATAGGGGCTATAAGGAGGGTTTGGTGATAGAGGTTTAGGGTCAGAGGGATGGCTTAGGGTTGTTGTTGATGGTAGCAACCGGTTTTGTAGGATTGGTGGCTGCGGAGGGTAAGGATTAGTGGAAGGTTCGGTGGCTGCGGAAGACCACTATTTAGGCTACGATTTGAGTTGGCTACAAATTATAGAAATAGGTTATGATAGCTACATTTTAAGGCTAGAGGGGTGCCCTAAAGATGATGTCGGTGGCAGCAAAAATTTCGGTAAGGATCAGATTTGGGTGCAACAAAAAACACTAAAAGGTAGTGCTGTAGAATTCTACGTCGATAGGCTGCGATAGGTTACTATTTTGGGCTACGGTTTTGGGTGATATTTGGGTTATGAAAATAGGTTATGATGACTGCATCTTAAGGCCAAAGGGATGCACTAAAGATGTCTTGGGTGGTGGCAGCAAGATGGTTGGCTTTCGGTGGGTTAAGAAGAAGAAGAAAGACAAAGGTGCAATAGCAGATTTTTCATCGAAAAAATTCCAACAGTGAAGATATAATTTTTTTCTGAAATTTTCAATGAAAATTCGAGTGTAACTCATGGGGAATAAACTGGTAAGGGAGAGGTAATATCATCAAAAATTTCATGGAAAGAAACAATAGTAGAAGTGTCGGCAAAATCAAAGATCAAAGGTGTTGCTGCATAATTTTTTCAGCAAAATATTTCAGTAGTACAGTCGAAATTTTTTGTAGCAATTCATAATAAGGAATTGAGTAAAACTCAATGGGAATCCATTAGCTAGGGAAAGGTAGTACTATCAAAAAATTTATGGAAGAAATCGATAGTAAAAATTTTGGCAAGATTAAGGAATACGAGAAGATACTACGGTAGAATTTTTTCATTGAAAGATTTTAGCAGTATAAATGAGATATTTTTTCTAGTAGTTCAAAACAAGAATTCAAGTAAAACTTAAAGAGAATCTATAGATAACGGAAAGTTAATGTTGACAAAAAAATCATGGAAAAAAATAGCAATAGAAGTTTTGACAAAATCGAAGATCACGGGAAGGTACTACAGCAGATTTTTACGTCTAAAGTGTAGCAACTTGGACGCAAAAGATTTTTACGTCTATTGAGAATTTTTCAACAAAACCAAAAGAAAATCTAAAGATATGAAGTGTAAAGCTGTCATAAAAATTTTGTTGAGATTGGATCAGTAAATAGTCAAGGGTGTGCAGCTAGAATTCTGCAGCATAACTTTCATCGTAAAGATGGAAACTTTACCATGAAAAGTTTGTACAACAAATAGGAATGAATTTTTTTGGATTTTTTGAATAGGGATAACTAAATTACAGTAGCAATAAGATAGGAAACCAAAACCTATTATAATTCACAAGGAGATCAAATGATGATTAGTGGTAGTAGAGATGACGAGGAAATTTGGTGATGATCTTCAAGCAATTGTGAGAATTGCTTTGGACGGCTATGGGGGGCTAATAGATGGCTGTGGAAGGATAGCAAGACACCACGAATGCTACTCTGATACCAAGTATCAGAACCCTTATGGATTCTAAGCTTGGGGTGATCTCTATAGGGGATCAGCCTCCTTGGAACTCTATAGGGGTTCCTCCCTCCTTGGTTTTCTGCTACATGAGCTGAAATAAAATCAATCTATTGATGATAAAAGAGGGGAGATACAAAACTATTTATAGGGCTTCTAAACCCCAACTCCTAATAGGATTCCTACTTAAGACTCCTACTCCTAACTCCAACTCTAAGAAGCAACTCCTACTTCCAACAACTCCAACTTCAACTCTAAGAATCAACCTCCAAACTAATCCTAATCATATTCTAATGTAACCCCTTCTCAACCAACCCCTCTTTAACTAGGATAAGGGATGGTTAATTAGGGTGACATGTATCTTATTCTTCCTATAATATATCTTCCTCCAAACTAATCCTAACCTAGCCGACCTCCTCATCTCTTTAATAGGGGTCTGTTAGATAGGATTTACATAAATGCCCTTAGGATTTACATGTTTTCCCTCTTCAATGAAACTAAATTAGGACTCCCCTAGCTAGAGTCCTAACAAATATACGTAATGTCAGATAGCAATTTTGTAGTCCTAGTTGTGTATATGGTCCTTAGACTTGAGACACCAAGGAAGCCTTATATAAATACTCCTTTTCTTTGGCGTCGAACTTATAGGTCTAGAATGTTCCATATCTAGTATAATCGATTATGGGGATTGGTAGTCAATCATACGAAAGTAACTGAGTGTCAACAAAGGATCATATACACTCAATATCATGAGAGGAATATCCAGTGTATGCTCACTCAAAAAAAATCTCTAACCAGGGTCGTTCAGATTGAGAGAGGAGTTTTCTGAGAGAATCTGTTTAGAGCAAAACTCAAATGGATTATGTATAAGGTCTGACAGTATCCATGCCCAGTATATGGACTCTGGGATATTAGATGGATGAGGGACTATAGATACATAGGAATTGTGGACATATATGTTCGATGGATTTGATCCCCTTGTACCATATGAGGGCTATGACATAGTGGCCTAGTATGTCAATAGTCGATAAGTTGAGTGAATTACTATTGGGATAATAATTCACTATATCAGAAGGAGTTTTGATAGGAGCAACTCAAGACCAGCTCGGTATCAAGCCTAGAGGGTTACACGCATATGATGAATGTTACGACGGGTAGAGGTGCAAATGTGAGATGTCCGCGGAGCTCCTAGTTTGGATCTTATATATGAGATCCAATTGGATTGGGTAATTTGATAGAGATCCAATATCCAATGTGAACGAAATCCATTTAAGAATATTCTCATTCACCTCTATAAATATGAGGGACTCCTTGGTTCATAGGCTAGAGCTACATAAGGTTACCCTCATATTTCTCCACAGTCTTTTTCTCCTTCTCCTTGGCTTGAGAGACTTACGGTATGCGTGGAGAGGTTGATCCCATAGTTGAGGAGCTTTGTCGTCGCGTCCACCTTATTCATATTCTCCTTCAGGTCTAAAAATTTTTCACGGATATACAATCTCCCTAGGTAACACATCTCCTATGATTCATGAAGTTTTTGAGCTTTTTGAATTTTTCGCAGACCAATCATCACACAACGACCAAATACTTAACTTTATAAAATTTGGTTTTTGTTTTGTTTTTTGCTGCACATAAGATGTTGATCGAAGATTTCCCGACACAACCAAATCCGAATGGCCCCCGAATATTGAGAGCATACTACCTTCATCATCGATCGAGGACTCTACTACTACGGGGCTGTGCCCTTCGGTTTAAAGATACTGGAGCAACATACTAAAGAATGGTCAACCAAATATTTAATTACCAAAATGAGGAATATAGGAATATTTAATTATCAAAATCAAGCTCAACGACACTCATCTAGCTGACTTATTGAGACATTCCAGATGCTTAGGAAGTTCAAAATGCATCTCAACCTGCCAAGTGTATCTTTCAAATAAGCTCCAATAAATACTTTGGTTTCATCATTCACCAAAGGGGAATTGATGTGAATCTTGAAAAGGTCTGAACCATAACCGAGATGCAACCACCTCAATCGATGAAAGAAGTTCAACACCTTATGGGAAGGCTCACTGGCCTTAGTCAGTTTGTGTCCCTGTCAGGGGATGAGTGTCTCCCTTTCTTCCGATGTTTAAAGTGCACCAAAGATTTCAAGTGAACTCTACAATGCAAGGAAGCCTTCAACTTGCCCACCTATCTTAGCTTGCCTCGGTCATCCTAGGTGAGCCACTCGAGCTATCCTCATGGCCTCCAAGCATGCGATCAACTCAGTCTTGACCAAAGAAGAAGAGGGAAGACAACAACTCATCTATTACTCCAACCATGTCTTGAATGGACCTAAGGAATGATACACACTGATCGAAAAGTTAGCACTAGCTTTTGTATAGGTAGCAAGGTACTATTGTTGAATCTAAAATTTTGATGATGAAATTAATTGATGAAGTTATGATCTAATGAGCATTTAAGTGACACAGGACTAACTTCGATCAAGGAAAGAAAAATCGATTAATGAAGGAATAATTAAACATTGGCTGCAATAGAACATGTCAGAAGATTGGACGTCGGGCCGGAGGACGGGTTGATGTGCCGAAGGGACTTCGTGCTATGAGTTTGGGCATCGAGCCAGAAGGTTTGAACATTACCCAAAGAAGATTAGATGTTGCAGAGGTTAACATGCCGATGGATCGAGCAATATGCCGAAGGAGAGGATAATATATCGAAGGGTTAGACGAAGCACTGGATGAACCAATGACATGCCGGATAACATAAGATTCATGCTTTATAATTGGTTGTCTCAATTTAGGACTTAATTAAGTCAGTTTTAGGTATAACAATGCTAACTCAATTAAGGGGCTATTGGGTCTTAATTGGGGTTGATTTGGGTCTTTTGGAAGGCTATTTCAGTGACCAAAAGTCAAGTTTAGCGGTGGCACCACTAGACGAAGCGGTGGAACCGCTTGTGAGCTGGAAAGTGTGAAATGCACTTTTCCAAGAGACCAAGCAGTAGTACCACCCAGACTAGCGGTACTACCACCATAGCATAGTCTTCGAGACTGTCAGGCAGTAGTGGTACCGTCTATACCATAAAAATCTAAGGATTAAAATTTTTATCTTCAACTATTGAAGTCATTTGGGGTCTATAAATATCCCACGCATTATTGTTTTAGTGAGCAAGAACTAAGATCAAAAACTTGTGATTTGTTATATGAAAATCCTGTTAGAAAGTTAAGTTCCCTTCTCCAGAGCTTAGAGGTTATTCTAAATGAGAGTGTGAGATAATACTTATAAAAGAGGGTTGTAAAGATTCTTTCTTGAGCCTGTGAAAGGGAGAAAGTGTTGTAAAGGGGGTAATTGGTCTTCACCCGTTGAAAGAAGATCGGTAGTGGAAGCTGGTGGCCTCAAGTGAAGAAAAATCAAGAGTGGACGTAGGTTATATGGACCAAACCACTACAAATCTGATTTGCATATCTCTTCCATGCTTTTCATTCTTATTACTCAGTGATTCACTTGCTTACTACTCTTATGAACATTTTCAAGTTAAACACATTTTTGATACGTGTTTGATCGAACAAGTTCTTTAAATCGGCATAATTTTTCGAAAGCACTAACTCACCCCCACAATCCCCCAACCACTCAAGAGAGACTAAATGGTTTTTTTCGACAATTAAGAGGGTTATTTTATCACTCATCGTCTTATATTCAATAAGACGGACTACATGTATTGAAAAACTTGAACGAGAGTTTTCTTACTTTATATAGATTTTTTACTTTATATAGATTTTAATTTATGAAATATCGTAGAACTTGGTTTTCAAACACCCTCTAAACCTATGAATGAATGGACTGAATTTGAGAAAAAATTATTATTTTTAAATATGAAAGCTATGAATGCTTAATTTTATGCTCTGAACAAAAATAAATTTAATCGTATTTCTACTTGTGAAACTACACATGATATTTAGCACATATTTGAAGTTATATATGAAAGCATTAGTAGAGTTAAAAAATTTAAGATAAATCTTTTGATACATAATTTTAAATTATTTCGAATGAAAGCAAGCAAAATCATTAGAGATATGTACACCCGTTTTTATTTATGTCATCAATGGTTTAAAAGCCGTTAGGTAAAAGTTTTTCTAACATTAAACTCATTGATAAAATTCTAAGATCCCTTCCTAAAAATTGGGATCTAAAAGTCACTATCATACAAGAACAAAAGACTTAAACTATTTTCTACTTGAAGAACTTATCAGATCATTAATGACTTATGAAATGACATGTATGATATATGATGGACATGAGAACAACCTTTCAAAGAATATAAAGGACTTGACATTTAGAACTAAAGAAGACCACTCGAGCAAAAGCTCAAGTGATGATGATGACTTTGAACATTTCAGAAGAAAATTTAAGAAGTTTATAAAACAAGAATGTGTTGGTTACAAGTGCCTTACAAGCCAATCACGTGAGTGATGACACATGTGACACGCTGTGTGATCTTTTTGCTTATGATTAATATTGACATATTCTCATATTATATTATCTATAGCATATATATTGTGATGTCCTTGGTTCTGTGTAATGGGAATCGGATCGTGATGAGATCACGATAATAAGATCGATTCATCTTTAAACACAGATACTAAATAATCTCGATCATAGGTTACTCGAGAGGGACATTGAGATAACTGGACAGATCGGTGTACTATATACATATATATATGTTGGAGGCTACTAGTCTCATAGCCAATTGTGTGGAGACACTAAGGATATAACATATGTACTCGTTGGAGAATGAGTTCACTAATTGATCCGCTTATGAAATGTTGTATGGTTAATGATACCTAATATCAGATATCGATTCCACAGTCTCAGTTGTGTATCTGGTCCTTCGACTTGAGACACCAAAGATGCCTTTTATGGGTGTCTCCTTTCTTTGACGCCAGACTTACAGGTCTGGAAAGTTTCAGATCTGGTATAACTAGTTCTCGGGATTGGTAGTCAACCTCACGAAAGCAATTGAGTGTCAAAAGAGGATCATCCACTCTCGGTATCACAAGAGGAATATCTCATATGTGTTTGCTCAGACAAATCCCTGACCAAGGTCATTCATATTGAGAGAGAAAGAGTTCTCCGAGAGAATCCAATTAGAACGAGACTATGATGGATTCTGTGTGTGGTCTAACAGTACCATGTCCAATATACGGTCTCTGGGATATTAGCTGGATGAGGGATTATAGATACACGGTAACTGTGGACAGACATGTCCGATGGATTTGATTCCCCCTATACCGTTTGGGGACTATGTCGTAGTGGCCTAGTACGTCTATAGTCGATGAGTCGAGTGAATTATTATGCGGATAATAATTCACTATATCAGAAGGAGTTCTAATGGGAGTGACTCATGGCCAACTTGGTATCGGGCCTAGAGGGTCACACACATATAATGGATGCTTCAGCGAATGTAGGATTGGATGGAGATCCAATTAGCCCCTATTCTCATTAGATGAGACTCTATGCTGATGGGCTCCTTGATTAAGGTCCAATTAGAGACCTAAGAAGATTATTAGATACAAATCCAATAATACATGATTTGTGGATAATTGGATGAAGATCCAATACCCACTAAGGCAGGAGCCCTAAGGTTTTTCATGGCTCTCTATAAATAGGAGGGAAGACTCATGGTTGATAGGCTGTAACTTTAACCACCACCTTCTATTCTCCTCCCCCCCTCTGTGCAAGAGTTGCGAGATCATATTGGAGGAGTTTCACTGCAGAGATCCATCGTGTGGATACCGCTAGAGAGGAGGATGCTTGACCTCCTTTATCTTCTCCATCCGGATCTGGAATACAAGGATATACGATCTCCCTAGGTAAAATCAATCTCTCATACATCGCGATTTTATCGATTTTTGCATTGTTCTCATGACCCCAATATTTTGCACGATGATTTGATCTGCATAGGAAGCCAGTTTTTGTTATGATTTTCGCTGCGCATGTGATGCACCCGCTAAGATTTCCCAACAGAATGTAAGTTTAAAAATGAACTAAAAAAGAACATAATAACTTGCTATGAATGCAATCAGTTGGGGTACTTCAAAAGTGAATGTTACCAAATAAAGAGGAAGTTGCAAAAGAAGATGAAAGCACTCAAGGTGAGTTGGGATGAATTAACTGCATCCGAAGATGAGGAGCAGACCAATGAAAATAAGGTAGTAAACTATGCTCTAATGACCCTCCATAATGAGGTAACTCAAACAAATTTTCTTTACTTTACAATGAATTACTTGATGATTTTCATGACTTGTTGGATGAAAAAAGTTAGTAAGAAATATAAATTATTTAAAAATAATAATAAATAAATAAAGGATCATGCTTCTCTCTCTAGTAAAATTGAAAAAAGTTATAAAATGAGCATGACAAATGAATGGTTTTGGTATAAAAACTTGGGCATGTTGGTATGAAATCAATCGTATAAATCGAAACTAAAAATGAAATGCATTTCTTGAAAATTTCTCTATCCCTAAAACTTATCAAGTTTTTCAATAAGAGAGTGATGAATCTATGTATGATAATTTTGAATCTCTTGAAAGTGATTTTGATGATTTAACAAATTGAATCTAAATGAGATTTTTCTAATCGAATCATGGATTTTCTCTTGATTTCTTAACTTGAGGTTTCATTTTATGGAATAAAAATATTTTTTTTATCTTCTATGATTTCATCTTTTTACCATTTACTAAAGAAGAAGACTTATGCATTTAAATCATAAACTTGATGACTTGAGAATTCTTATGCATGAAACGAGATTATGGAGAATTATCCAAATGAATCATGATTTTTTTTCTCTTGATCTCTCGAAATTCATGACTTAAAATCTCTTTTAAAGATTGTTTATTATTTGTTCTCCTAAGATTTCTTTTCGTTATTTACTAAAAAAATTTATGAAAATAAATCATATCTTTCAGTATTCACGACTTGATCTCTCATGATCTTTGATACTTATATCCTTCATGACATGATTTTCATATCTCCTTTGTGTTTATAACATGTGTACCCCATTATCAAATTAAACTTATCTTTGATATCTTCATGTGATGATTGGAACATTGATACAAAAGATTTTGTACCATTATATTCCTTCCTTCATTTTGACAATGATAGAGGGGGAGAAAAACTTGCTAGCTTACACATTTCAAGGAGAAAGTCTTGCTAGCTTGCATATCTCAATAAGCAAAGATTGCTAGCTTGCACATCTCAAAAGCGAAGCAAGAAATGCTAGCTTACACATCTCAAGTGAAGCAAAGATTGATAGCTTGCACATCTCAAAAGAGAAGCAAGAAACGCTAGCTTATACATCTCCAAAGAGACGTAAAATTGCTAAACTTGCTCATCTCAAGAGAAGCAAAAACTTACAAACTTGCATATCCCAAAAGAAAAGCAAAACTTTGCTAGCTTACACATTTAAAAAAGAAGCAAAAATGACTAACTTGTATATCTTAAGAAATTGCTTGCATATATATTCCAATAACTTGCATGTTGCACTTTTCTCCTTTTTGTTGATGACAAAGGGGGATAAGTTATGATGATGATTTAATCATGCATGGTATGATGTACCTTAAGGGAGATAAGTTATGATGATAATTTAAAATTTAAATTATGCATGGTACGATTGAAATTCAAAGGTTATCACTATTTTGAATTTAAGTTTTCTTTATTTTTGATATATTAAATTGATAGGGGGAGTTTAGATTAAACTTCATCATCAACTGGTTGTCATCATCAAAAATGGGAAGATTGTTGAATCGAATTTTGATAATAAAATCAATTGATGAAGTTATGATCTAATGAGCATTTAAGTGACGTAGGACTATTGGGCCGGAATGGAACTTGTCAGAAGATTGGACGTCGGGCTGGAGGACTGGTCACGTGATAGAGGGACTTCGTGTCGTGAGTTTGGTTATCAAGCCAAAAGGTTTGGGCATTGCGCCAAGAAGATCGAATGTTGCTTACATCAACATACCGATGGATCAGACAATACATCAAAAGAGAGGACGATGTGTCGAAGGATCGAACGAAGTGTCAATTGAACTAATGACATACCGAACACCATAAGATTCATGCTTTATAATGTTGAATATCAAATTTTGATGATGAAATCAATTGATAGGCTATTGATCTAGCATGTGTTATTAGAGTTGATTGATGTAGGATTAACTACGACAGAGAGAATATGACAATCAGAGGTTTGGCCAAAGTCAAGTCCATGCATTGGTCGGGGTTCGAACGATGCGGTTGGGAACTCGCCAGGAGTTTGTCGAGAGCTCACCGAGGGTATTGGGAGTTTGCTATGACAATGCAAGGGAGTTTGCCGGAAGAATACCAAGACTCACCGGAAGATTGTCGGGGGTAGCCGAAAGGCTTGCCGGGAGTTGGGAATGTCTTGAAGTGGATGTGTTAGCCTTTATGATTGTAATTAATTAAGTCATAATTAACATCGTGCAGGTTTAACCATAACGGGAGAAGGAGTTACAAATTAAACATGGATCCAGGATCAAGCTTAGGCATCGGGCCAAAGTTTTGGACGATGTTGTGAAACCTCATCGGGCGTTCGCTAGGACTTCACCGAAGGTATCAGGAAGATCGATGGGAATACGCCGGTAGATCACCAGAGGAAGATCGTGAGACTCATCGTTGGAGATTTCAGAGGTTATCGGATTGCGGGAGTAAGGTCATAAGCTTGGTGGTTCATGTCTTGATTGTAATCTTTAAGTCGTAGGTTAAAATTGACTCATAAATGAGTGTGATTTGGAAGGAATTCAAATCAACTCAAAGAGGTAATCGGGTCCACTATGAGGGTTTGGTTGAGCTCAATCAGTTGACCAAAAATTAGTTAATATCAGGTTCAAGCTATAATTCAAAAAGTGGAGGGAACCACTCTTCTGGAGATTCCGACGGGTAAATCACAGGTGAGCGATAGTTCAACCAACGCCGCCCAGGATTACAGGCTATCAGTGATTGAACTACCTAGGCTGGGCGGCTGAACCGCCCGTACCCAAGAATCTGGGCACTTTCGACGGTTGACCCACCCAGGTCGATGGGTGAACCACCCGTATCCGAATTTTCCAAGTGAATTTGATTTTTGGCTCTAAATTCTGAAGTCATTTAAGGCCTATAAATATCTCAAGTTTTCTTGCATTCCATATAATAATTTTGAGGATTATATATTATGTGTGAATTGTAATAAAAAGAAAATTGGTAAGGGAGTGATCCAAGTGTGTAATCTTGTCTCCCTTGAAATATTGTAAGGGTTTAATCTTCACCCAAAGGAGATCAATAGTGGACTCTAGTGTGCCTTAAGGAGGAGGACACGGGAAGTGGACATAGGCCAAGGTTGAGATCCAACCACTATAAATTATAAGTGTTCCTTACTTATTTCATTTCCTACTTACAATTGTCAGGTTCTTAATTTTGTTCAACAAAATATCAAGTGATGCTTCGGATTCTATTTGCTCCTTGAAAGCAAGGTTTCAAGTCAAGCACTTCCAAGAAACTTAGCATTTTATTTTGAATCATTCACTTGCTTTTCTTAAATAAAAAGCTTTTGATTTTCATATTTTGCTTAAAGCAAAAAGTTTTTCATTAAAACTAAAACTTACACTTGTACTAATTCAACCCCCCCCCCCCCCTCTTCTCTTAGTACCAATTGATCCTAATAATTGGTATCAGAGCCATATTTTTCTCATTTGGTTTAATACCCAAGAGAAATGACTCTTTTTGGTATTAACGAGGGTTAATGTATTACAAGTCCTCCTATGTTTAATAAGACGGACTACACATCTTAGAAAATATGAATGCATATCTTTTTTATTTCGATAGATTTTAATTTGTGATATATTGTTGAAAAAGATTTTCAGAAATCATCCAATCCAACAAATGATTGGCATGATTATGAAAAATAAATATTTTCATTGAATGCAAAGGTTATAATGTCTTATATTATGCACTTAATAATAATAAATTTGATCGGGTTTCTTGTTTTGATTCGGCCTTCGGTATATGGCATACCTTAGAAATGATATATAAAAGAATAACTAATCTAAATGAATCATTAAATAAAAATACTTCTAAAAATAAATTTGAAGAACACCTTCCAAAGAACAGAAGGAATTTAAACTAAGAATATATGAGTCCTCGAGTTAAATCTCGAGTGATGAGGACTTTGAACCCGTAACAAATGCACCATATAAATTAATGAACTTGAACCTTAAAAATAATTTAAATATGAACAAAACTTCTTGCTATAAATGTAAGAAGTCGAGGAGCTCCAAAGATGAAATGCATAACCAAGAAGTGGAGAACCTCACTCTTATGGCCATCGACGATGAGATTAGTGATTCATTAAGTATTTCTTTTTCAGAATTATTAAACATGTTTCATGGTTTGTTTGATGAGTTTAGAAAACTTAGCAAATCTTTTAAGTTGCTTAAAAATGAACATGATTTGTTACTTGATAAAGTTGATGAAATGCATGAGTTAGTAGCATCATATAGTCCTTCCTAGTTCTAAATGTGAAATGCTAGACAACATTAAAGAAGAAAATATCATGCTTAAGTCAACATTAGAAAAAATTTGAAATTGGAAATAAATTCCTAAATATAATCATTGCCAATAAGAGTCATATTAATAAAAGAAATGACATAGGCTTTGTTGGAAACATTCAACAAAAGTCAACCATGTTTGTTAAAGGACCTACCTTAAATTTACCATAAAAAATAAAATATAATTTTTATGATATATTAGGACATAAAGCCAATAAATATCTATTTAAAAATTATAGTCCTTACAAGTTAGTTTGGGTTCCTAAGAAAATAATAAACTACCAAGAACCATTAGATAATAAAGACAAAATTCTTCGTATAGGTCCTAATGTAAAATGGGTACATAAATCTTTATTATAAATTTGTCTCCTAACAAAGCTAGGAGCACTATGTAATGTTTTGAAAATAGATGGTCAAGGCACATGACTTGAGATCTAATACCCTTTCAAAGCTCACTAGCTTAAGTAGTAACAAGAAAATTATTGAAATTAAAATTAATGATATGAATCTTTTGATAGTTCATCATTATATAATTAATTTTGATGATACATAGCCAGAGAATGAACTATAACTAAAGAACCTTATTTATTAAAAAATATATTAAAATTTACATAAATGAGATTTTGATGATAATTGAATAAAAGGTTCAAAATTATTAGCATGAAATGATTGATTTAAATGTTACATTGATTGAAATGCTATGATTGAATGATTTTGTTGAATGATAAAATTTTAGTAGAACAATATAAAAAAGGGAGAGAAAATCATGCTTCATTGTCTAGTAATTTTGTAAATTAAAAATATAATTAATGAGAATGAAATGAGCATGGTAACTCACTACACTAAGTCTAAAAATCATTAGAATTGAAATAAATCAAAGTTTTTGTTTAAAAATATTGTATTGCAATGATCTTAATGAAATTTTATTTTTGACTTTAAATGATATTGCATTCTTAAAATAAATTTTAAAAGAAGGATAATTATTCTTGAAATAATTTTTATCCTATTAATCCTTCAATAAGAGATAAAATAATACTATTATTGTTAAATCTCTTAAACTATAAAAATAGATTAGAGAACTTTAGCTATTGAAAAACAATCTATGATGCCTTCGTTGAATTTTTTTTTAAATAATTTTTTATGGTGATTTTGGATAAGTTTTCAAATGATTTTGTTTTATAAAGAGATTGATGAATCTATTGATATTTTTGATAATTTTTGATAATTTTATCATGATCTTGACAAATTGAAAAATTACAACTTGAAATCTTTATATAAATCAAGTTTGTTTAAATAAATTTATAAATGAATCATAGGTTTATCTATTTGGAACTACAACATGAATCTAAACAATAATCTTGATTATTTGAAATCACATAAATAAGTTGAGATCCTATATTTTCATATCTCATTTTGCAAAATCATACTTGTAACTTGACAATTTTCATGAATTAAGATTTTACTTACAAAATTGATCTCCTAAAAAATGTTATTATCTAAGAGGAGATTTATTAAATTAAATTAAATTATATCTTTTGGTATTCACGAGTGTCTTTTGGTATTAATATCCTTCTTAACATGATTTATTTTATAACTCATAAATGTGATAATTTAAAAATTAAATGAAATATGCATGATCTAATAATTTTACTTGGAAATACATAAGATGTCTTGATTACTTATATTCACAAACAAAAGGTGGGGCACATTTATTAAATCGTGTCTTCTGGATTTGAATTTTTATTTTTAATGACATGATACCTCTTATACTTTTGGGAGTAATTTGAACATGGATGTAAAGAAATTATACCATCATATTTCATGATAATGATCAAAAAGAAAAAATAAAATTACCAATATGATTAGGAGAAAATTGGATATAATAACATTGAATGAGGAACAATTGCTTAGAAGAAAATTAGAACTTTCTAAATACTTGATTTACAATTTGAGGTTGATTTACAAGTGATGCTTATTATCAAAATTGACATGAGATAATCCTTAAAATACATGATTTTATTGATTTACTACCTTGCTTGAAATTTGCATAAGTTAAAATAAATTATATGGGTAGCCTTATTTTTTTCTTGGATTTTGAAATTCACATCTATAAAATTTACATCTATAAAATTGAGTATTTTTATGATATGATGTTTTTTACTTCTCTACATTCTACCTTCTTGTTCACACAAAAGGAAGAGAGGAAATAACTAGCATTTCAAGAGATCAATAAGTCTATTAATTTTATTTTAAATCTCTTGAAAGTGTTTTTGATGATTTTGAAATTGAATGAGTTCTTTACCTATATCATAATTTTGATTCCTCGGAATTATAACTTAAAATCTTTTATGAATCAAAATCTTGACAACTTGAGGTTTCTTATGCATGAATCAAGAGATTTTATTTGTTTTTCATATGATTTGTCTCTTGATATTCACAATTTGTCTTCATGAATTGTATATCTCATCACCATGTTAATTTTTCTTGATATATTTCATGTGATGATTTGAAAAATGATGTAATGAGAAAAGTTTTGTACTATTGTAATCATCTTTTCTTTTTAACAATGCCAAAGGGGGAGCAAGACTTGTTAGCTTAACTTGCAAAGGAAGCAAAAATTTACTAGCTTGCATTTCTCAAAAGTGAAAAAAGAATTCACTAGCTTGCATGTTCTAAAGTAATAAAAAATTTGTTAAATTGCTAAGCTTTCATATATCAAAATCTTGCTAATTGCACTTCTACTTTTGTTGATGACAAAGGGGGAGAAGGTGTGATGATGTGAAATCATGTATGATGATTATGTATGTATTGATTATTTTGAAAATCTACATGAAGATAATGATTTATTATTATTCGGATTTATTTGATACATTTTCTTAAAATTTACATGAGAAAATTTTGTTGAGCTTATATTATATTCAAAATATTCTTTTCATATTTTCTATCTACAAGATTAAGGTTGAGAGCTATGAATGCTAGATCATGAAAATATATAAATTGCTAATCTATATTTTATGAGATTAAGTTTTTTTATATGATAATGTTTGTAAAAATTTTCTATATTATTGTTCACAAAAAGGGAAGAAAATTTACATGATGTTTTGCTACTTTACGGATTTATTTGCTATGCTTGCTTGAAATTACATGAGATGATTTTAAATGTATGAGTTACTCTTAAACTTTTGAATCTCCTTGAATATCTTAGAGCTTTAAGCTTATTTTTGAAATTCACCTCTATAAAATTGAGAGCTCTCATCGATGGAAATCCCCGGAGCCCCTCCCAACCCCCCCCCCCCCCCCCCCCTCCTTTCAATTAATCATAACATGTAATTGGTTGTGTCTTAATCGAAGTAGTTTAGGTCTTAATTTAGTTAGTTTTAGGTGTAACCATGTTAACTCAATTAAGGGGCCCCTGGGACTTAATTGAGGCTGATTTGGGTTTATTTGAAGACCCATTTCAGTGGCCAAAAGTTAGGTTTAGTTATGGCACTGCTAGACCAAGAGGTGGAACCACTTGTGAGTTGCAAAGTTGAAACATACTTTTCCATGAGACCAGGCAATAGTATCGCCCGTACCCTGAAAATCCAAGGATTTAAATTTTTGACCCCAACTTTTGAATCTATTTAGGGTTTATAAATACCCCACTTATTCTTGCTTGAGTGAGCAAGAACTGAGACCAAAAACTTATGATTTGTTATGTGAAAACCTGTTAGAATGAGTTTCCTTCTCAAGAAGCTCAAATGTTGTTCTAAGGGAGAGTATGAGGGAATACTTATAAGAGAGGGTTGTAAAGGTTCTCTTCTAATCCTGTGAAAAGGAGAAATTATTATAAAGGGGGTAGTTGATCTTTGTCGTAGAAAGAAGATCGGTAGTGGAAGTCGGTGGCCTCGAGTGAAGAAGAATCGAGAGTGGACGTAGGTCATGTGGACCGAACCACTCTAAATCTAGTGTGCATATCTCTTTCATGCTTTTCATTCTTGTTACTCACTTTTTCACTTGCTCACTACTCTTATGAATATTTTAAGTTAAATGTATTTTCGATACGAGTTTGATCGAACAAGTTTTTTAAATCGACGTAAGCAATCCATACCTTAAGGGCCAGTTTGAGACCCGCCTTGACCATTCGGGTCTCAGTCATGTTCCTAATGGCCCGAGATTAAGACAAGATACTCCTTAGCCTCCAGACTAGCTCTGACCGGACAATAAATGAGGGATGTTGTTGATATCTCAGGTGGACTACTTGAGGCCAAATCCCCATCTTCGGCTACAACTCATAAAAAAATGGTGGGTTTTCCATCCCTTATTATTGGAGGGTACCCCACCAACCCTGAAGCTACTTCGGGTCGTGAGCTAGTAGCCCCCTTGCCCCTTGCAAAGATGAAACACATCGTAAAAACGTTCAGGTGGGGATAATCCTTGCCCCTCGGCATTCCTCAAGAAATGCCATCATATAGTGCCACGAGTTGGGCACCATTTGCGATGGCGAGACATGCTACCACTAGAAGCAAGCCTCAATGATCAAGTGAAGTGAGAACCGGAGTCTCGCCTCAAGCACATCGATAGACAACCTAAATCCATTTAGAAATGAGTCGTAGGGGCATTGCTTGGGCTATAGGGCATGTAACTCATAACTGTTTGGGATGCTATAGTGCTCCCGGAAATACCCGATATGCCTTCACATCCATTGGAGACATACCACCCGAGGACGAACTCACTACCTCCGCCTTAGGACTACCCAAGGAAGACTTTATGACCTAAGGAGATAAAGGACTTGAGCAAGAAGAAGAAGAAGAAGAAGAAGAAATCCCGACTTGACGGCTAGGGACCAAGAAGATGAGAATCTCATAGAAGAGGAGAAAGAGTGGCAAATGAATAGAATGAAGCCTCTCAAAAGGAATTGAGGAGTTTATAAGCTGCCACTGCTTTACATTACCCTTCATCTCCCCAAGAAAGACAACTGCTCAACACGCCATCATGGTTGCATAAGGAATGGGTGATTGCATTCAAGGGAAGCTTCCCACTAGCCACGCGGCTACGCAAACTGACAAAATCTCCCACCATAGGTCTTAACACATATTTCAAAGACCCCTATTAGCAACGGCCAGTCAGGTGCACGAGTTGTGTTGCTCGGCCAGTTAGGTGATTGAGTCATGTTGCTCGGTCAATCAGGTGCCCGAGTCGTGTTGCTCAGCCAATCAAGCGCCCGAGTTGCATAGCGAGTTAAGCGCCTGAGTCATATTGCTCAGCCAATCAATGCCCGAGTTGTGTTGCTCGGTAAATCAGGTGCTCGAGTCGTATTGCTCGGCCAGCCATGTGCCTGAGTCGTGTTGCTCGGCTAGTCAAGTACACGAGTAGTATTGCATGGCTAGTCAAGTGCCTGAGTCATGTTGCTCGACCAGACAAGTGCCCGAGTTGTGTTGCTTGGCCAGTCAGATGATCGAGTTGTGTTTTACGGCCAATCAGGTGCACGAGTCATATTGCTCGGTCAGTCAGGTGCTTGAGTTGTGTTTCTCGGCCAGTCAGGTGGTCGAGTGGTCATGTATTCGAGTTGTGTTGATTGGCCAATCAAGTGCCCAACTTATGTTGCTCAGCCAGTTAGGTACCTGAGTTGTGTTGCTCAGCCAGTCAGGTACCCGAGTTGTGTTGCTCAGCCAGTCAGGTACCCAAATTATATTGCTCGATCAGCCATGCACCCCAATTATTTCTCACCTAGTTACAAGTCTGAGTCGCTCCTCTTGGCCAACTAGGGGCTTAAAAGGACCTACCATGAGAAGACCCAGAAACGGAGGAAGGTGCCAAAACCTTGCCTAGAACCCTTCACTAAGGAGTCCCCTAGGTATGTCTCTTTGGAGGGGGTGGGGGGGGGTGGGTGGGGAAGGGGGGAGAGAATGATAGGATTTATGGTGCTACCCCTAATGCAGTGGGCATCAAGCCACGTTAGCGCCCGAAAATATACTTGGGACTGCACCAGGTGGCATTGCGCTGTAACAGCCGCCTGAGTTCATGCGAGACAACACTGAACCGCACAAACCGCTTGGGATCACGCAAGTCGACTGCACTACACATGCCGCCCAGGATCGTGGGAACCAGTGCCATGCTAGAACCTATAGAGCCAAGCAAGACTCTCCACGCCTCCCGGAGTATACAAGCAAGTCGCCTAAAGTGTCAACAACCATCAACGGAAGGAGAAAGATCAACTCCTAGCTCTACCTCGACTCAGTTCAGTGGATATCACCACGACCCGACTTGACGTCAATCTTTTTCACCCGAGAAATCACTGGGTGATCTTACACACTCGGATTAGATCAAGTCGTACTGACACCTCGATCATCACGTAAAGTTGCATAACAGAATTTGAAATGTAATAAATTAGTGCAAGGTGAAGTGCCTTATGGAACTTGCCAAAAATAAGTATTGTTGTATACATAGCAAGTTAAATGTTATGATTTCCTCTTTATACATTATCTTGAGCACAGACGTTATTAATTAACATAAGCATCATCATATAAATAATACTAGAGCTGTAAAACTTTTTATGATAATTTATTTTATTGATTTATATAGCATCATTATAATAATGATGTTAGAACTACTTTTTAATTATACCATTGTTTAGTAGTAGTACGAGATATTAATAAGGACGAGTCAAAAAAAGATGCTGAACAAAAACAGAATCACATGGAGAGTGAAGATAAATACTTAATGCCACATGAAAAGTGAATTTATAAAATATTTTATAGATATATTTATTATTGTCAATTTAAGTTTAAATATTTTTAACTAATGATTTAGATTTATTTAACTAATTGATGAAATATAACTAAACATGGAACGGGTAGTAGTCTTTCCTTACCCGCTTCTCGAGATCCGGATCTGAGTAGAAGTCGGAGCCAAATTACCCCGAGAGCACGTCCGGCTCAGGCTTGGATCCTAACTCTTCTTGCCTATTCCGTCGCCGTCACCCGTATTCGGATCGGCAGATGGCTACTGGGATCCAACCTGATCCGGTACCAGTTGTCTTGCCTCCCCTCTTAAGAAACGCCAATCCATGAACAACACTAGGACTCCGCCTCACCTGTCTTAGTATTGAAGCATATGTAGGGCCCACATGAACGGAACGCGTGGCTCCAGCATACCGATGGAGTCTGTAAGAGAAGCCATTTGGTAAAAGGAAAATAAGGTCCAATTCTTGGTCTGTGTAGTCGTTGAGAAACAAACCTACCGGTCTTCTACTCGAGGAAGACGATGAAGCGAAACCCTAAAAATCTCATCTATCTCCCCACTCCCGCAGTGATCTGATATTTGCATACCTAATTCGCCATTCCGATGACGGTGTCCTCCAAATCCTAGCTTTTGCCCCTCCCCATGGAGCCCCTCCGAGCCAAGGATCGGTTGGTCCTCGAGGCCTTCGCTGAGTTCGATCCCGCCAAGTCCGCCGGGCTAACTTCTGCGGCTCCCCTCACGATCCGGTCCCTCTGCGTCTTCCCCGCCTCTGATTCCAGAACCCTTGTCTACATCGGCACCGGCGGCGGAAATATCATCTTGGCCTCCTTGGATCCCCCTTCGACAGGGGGAGCCCCGTCGTACGGAACCAGCGTTGGTTCCGCCAAAGGTGCTGTGGAATTTCTGCGATCAGCGACGATCGGCGTTCGTCAGATCGAATCGATTCACGTTCTCTCTGAGATCGGGAGGGTCCTCGTGCTCTCAGATGGGTCCATGTTCTTGCTGGATTTGCACTTGTTGCAGCCTGCGCGGAAATTGAGTTTTCTGAAGGATGTGACGGCGATTGCAAGGAGGATTCCATGTTCCGAGGCGATGAGTTTGGGACCCTTGGGAGATGGGGTGTCCAAAGCCGAGATCTTGAGCCCAAGTCAGAAGTTTTTTCAGAAATTGGGAGGGAGCATCAGGACTAACGGAATAGGTCCCAGGATTACCGAGTCTCAGAGGGGAGGCAATAGCTGCTTTATTGCGGCTGCAGGAGCGAGAAAATTGGTTCTGATGGAGCTCCTCGTGCCTGGAAGCATTGATGTAGATTCTGACAGCCGTGGTGTTTCAGTACATCTTAAGGAGATTCAGGACATTGATGGCATCAGTGCAATGGCATGGTTGGGGAATTCCATTGTTCTTGGAACTTCAGATGGTTACACACTATTCTCTACTACAAATGGGATAAGCACCCCACTGTTTATGCTTCCAGAATCTTCGGGGCCACCTCGGCTGAAATCTTTATGGGGAAGTAAGGAGGTTCTGCTGTTGGTTGATAATGTTGGCGTGGTTGTTAATGCCTCTGGTCAGCCTGTTGGTGGGAGTTTGATATTTCAATATGCACCGGACTCCATCACGGAGATGCCTTCCTATGTGATTGTTACAAAGCATGGTAGGATGGATTTGTTCAGACGGAAGAGTGGTACTTGTGTGCAGTCAGTATCATATGCAAAGGGAGGCATCGGTCAGTGCATTGTGGCAAGTGATGATCAGGGTAAAGGAGAGGTTATTGTGGTTGCAACACCTTATAAGGTAGGTAAGTTTCATAATCATATTTTTATGTTGAAGTTTCTATTTGATGCCATGAGATTTTTTGCAATAGGGATAAAGGATAATGCTTTCTTATAATAGTATCTTGTTTTATTATTGGGCATATTTCCTGTATATACTTTCAATATTGTTTCTTCCCATACTTGTGCTTATCTTGGATAGTGGTTGTCCGGACCTACAAAATATCCCAATGTAGCTCTGTATTGGTGGACACTTCATTGTTCTTTTCCAAACATTATTTAAGAAAGGAAAAATGAGAATTAGCTAGAGTGAATATTCCTTTCCAGCATCTGTATTAGATTCTAGTTGAAATACTACTTTTTTTAGGTAAGTGATTCTTGTTGAAATACTAGCTGTTAGTGGCTACAGATATAGGGTAGAAAAGAAAATTAAGATAAAAAGACTGTACATAGAGATAATAACAAAAAAAGATGATATAGATTTTTTGTTAAACAAATTATTTGTTTTCTTTTCATATAAAGTTCTCTAATAATTTAAAATAGAGTAAGGTTACTTTTCCTGCTGTGACAAAAATCTGAAAACAGGAGAGGCACATCTATACTATATTTATAACTCAAAAAACTTAATATAGTTGTCCAGCACTAACCAAGTGTGCAACCAGAAAATTCCTTCTGCTGTTAAGAAGATTTGACAGTGGCATAAATATTGAGCTCAGATTTGAGAAGATACAATTAAAATACCTTAAACAAGGAGGGATTTTTTCATGTGATATTAAGAATTTGAAATCATCTGACTGGATGTTCACCAGCTTTATAATTCAAGTTGACTCTCCAGATTCCAGTAGGCTATCACGTCCCATGATTTTGTAAAATAAAATGAGCATTCAGTCATAAACCTCCATGAGGTTTTTGTTTACAAAGTCAATTGGTGAACAGTGATATAAAAATCTGTGAACATCTGATGACCTATGAATACACAATTTCATGTAGCATGTGACAAAATTGTCTTATCATAAGCAAATTTATTAGTTCTTTTCCATGATTCGATAATAGGTTTAAATATTTTGGGGGGTGGGTTATCTTTCCTTTGTGCTTCCTGGGATCCTTATGGTAGAACAGCAAATGTTCCCTTTTGTTTTGTGGGAGTGGTGTGTCTAAATATATATATATATATATATACCCCGGGGGTCTGCTTCTTCTTGCCTGTAAAGATAGAAGCTACAATTTGGATATTGAATTCATGTTGCATCAGATTGTTTTTAGATCTCAACAAATTTATAAGTTCAAATTCCAAAATGCATTTTGTTTAGCTACTGTTGGAATTCAATAAAAGAAGGATAGCTTAAAATGTTTAGTAAATGTGTTCTTATAAACAAGATGAAATACACTGAAGCATGTAGAAGAGAATGACTTGTTGATGAAAGAACCAAGAGAATGACAGTATTGACCAAGTTCCAAAGTATTTAATGAAAACTACTCTTGGCTACTTGGGATCTTCACAGACAGATATTCTTTCAATAAGATCACAATATTTTAGAGAAATTATCAAACTATATATTAGATCCTAAAGGGCTTTATTGACTTGCTGTATTGGACCTATTTGACAACAATATTTTATGGTGACAAAATTAATGAAAGGAACTTGTTAAATTTCAGATTCTTACACTATGTGAAGATAATGGTGATGTGGGGCCTATCTTTATAATTCAAACTTTAATTTTTCTTTCAAATGAATTTTCCTTGTTGCTTTTTCTCTTTACATCTCAATAAAATGTCTTCAATATATTGAGCTTCTAATTGTGCTGAATTGAGCATGCTGTAGTCCTTATCATTGCTGTTTGCTTAACTAAGCATCAACTAACTCCACCCCCAGACAGGTCTTCTGCTTATTTGAAATTATCTATAAAGAATACTAGGCATGATAAATATCGAGTTGCTTGGATAAAGTGCTGTGTCTTTTTTCTGATGAATTGTCTGAAATCTATAGGTCATGTGATGGCAACGTTTTATTTTCTTTTTTCAGGCCATTTGTTTTCATAGATTGCCTGCTGAAGAACAGATTAAGCATTTATTGAGAAAGAAGAAACTTAAAGAAGCTATCTGTTTGTTGGAGGAGTTTGAGTCTGAAGAAGAAATGACAAAGGAACTGCTTTCCTTTGTGCATGCACAAGTAGGCTTCTTGTTGCTTTTTGATTTGCATTTTGAGGAGGCAATCAATCATTTCTTGGTCTCAGAGACCATGCAGCCACCTGAGATATTCCCATTCATTATGCGGGACCCAAATCGCTGGTCACATCTGGTATTTTTATTTTGTTTATGTTTCTATAATCACTTCCTCATATCTTCTATCAAACTTCTTCAGAGACATTAATATTGTTAAATCTATTAATTGTTAGTATTTTCTGTACTGCAACTAAATGAATGGCCTATAGCTTCCCCTGACCTTCCCCTCTCCTTTTCTTTAATTTCTATTATAGCTGTGTTTCCTTTGGAAGGGAACAGAAATATGGTGTTTAAGTCTACTTCGTACTGTTTTTTTCTTTTTATTTGGAAGCATAGCCATACTTGCTTTTCTTGTGAAAAGAAGTTTATTCTTCATTTTATGGCTGAGTCTAAACAAATCTTCGGATTGAAACTTTTCTTGGTTCCAGAAGCTGCTGCAAGTTGTAACAATATACTAATGTGCTGGTTATTGTAAATCTCCAGTGAATTTTGGGCTAATGATTTTTGGAGAATTACCTTAGGTCTAATAGCATATATTTTTTTCTTTGACATAGTTTTGCAAATTCGCCAAGGCGGCAAGTAGGCGAAATGGTGCTGCTAGCATATGAAAAATTAAAAAGATGATATTGATGTAGGGTGAGTGTTCATCCTTGTTAAGGTCAATTATCTGACATCTAGTTATTGAGTGTTTAATATTTAGTCTCACCTCTTTTAGGGGTAAAGCATTTTGTGCACTGTCATTTATATATAATATTTATGTTTCAATGAAAATGTAACTTTTAGTAGATTGGTGCACACGAAATCTCAATAACCTAAATGGTCTACGTTGTTAATTGTTTTTAAAATATATAATAGAAAATTTAACCAAAGAATTTTGATAGCTAGTAAAGTCGTACTTAGAAACTAATATTTTAGTGTCCAAATATCACCTAGAATTGTTTGGAAAAATAATTGATGTCGTTCTAAAATACTTGATATGCTCTTCTTGTAAGGATGATTCTTGTGTTGAGATTTATTTGGACAATAACTTGACTCGGGCCTTTGACATAAGCTTTTGTTGAAATTGTTAAAATTAATCAATTCCTAATCTTGAATAGTTTTAATTGATACCAAGAAAGTATATAACCATTTTTATCTTGAATAGTTGGGACTCGGGACATTTCTTTACCCAAATAATCAACAAAGCATTTAGTTGTCCATATTATTGGAAGGTGATATGTTATACAATGTTTTACATTTTTCCATCATGGTTTATCAGATTGAACACAAAACTCCAGGTAACACTACTTTTACATTAATGTATGTGGTAATGTGTGTAAGGATGGTTTTTGTGTTGGGATTGATTTGGGCAATAACTTGAATAGGGCCTTTGACATAAGCTTTTGTTGAAATTGTTAAAATTAATCAATTCCCAATTTTGAATAGTTTTAATTGATAGCAATAAAGATTTAAATTTTTTTTCTTGAATAGTTGGGACATTTCTTTAGCCAAATAATCAACAAACCATTTAGTTGTCCATATTATTGGAAGGTGATATGTTATACCATGTTTTACAATTTTCCACTGTGCTTCATCAGATCGAACACTAAACTCCAGGTAACACTACTTTCACATTAATATATGTGGTAATGAGAAACATGATTTCGTGATAGGCTTGTGTTGCTTTGTTACTCATGACAAT
Organism: Ensete ventricosum; assembly: GCA_029747655.1. Lineage (NCBI taxonomy): Eukaryota > Viridiplantae > Streptophyta > Magnoliopsida > Zingiberales > Musaceae > Ensete > Ensete ventricosum. The sequence goes on from JAQQAF010000002.1 coordinate 29,835,514, forward strand.
TATTGTTGCTTTTTCCCCCTGAACGACCAAACTACATATGTTTTATTAAAATGCTTCTATCACCTTTTTGTCATTGTTGTGGCTAACACAGTGTGGAAGGTGCAGTTTATCCATCAAGTGATAATATTTTTTTTGTCTCTCTTAGATATCACTTAGTCTGTTTCTTCAATTTATATTTCATATATTGTGCACATGGTCAGTGGTAAATGTTTGTCCCTGCATGTTCCAGGTACCAAGGAACCGGTACTGGGGGCTGCATCCTCCTCCAGTACCTCTCGAGCAAGTAATTGACGATGGACTCATGGCTATCCAGAGAGCTATGTTCCTAAAGAAAGCAGGTGTAGACACTGCTGCTGATGAGGTGTTTCTTTTAAATCCACCCAGCAAAGCTGATCTCTTGGAGTTAGCAATTAAAAATATCATTAGGTATTTTATAATGAATACTAGTGGTAGTCCATTGTTTTTAAATCTTGATTGACACTTTATTTTCATTTATATGATGTCTACTCATGATCTACCCCGAGGTTTTAATATGTCAAATAATGTTCTGTATAATCTAGGTATCTATGTGTTTCTCGGGATTGGGATTTAAACCCTCCAGTGAAGGAGGGTGTAGATACTCTTCTGATGTACCTCTATAGAGCACTCAATCTTGTTGCTGATATGGAGAAACTTGCTTCATCGCAGAACTACTGCATTGTGGTATGTATTTTTCGACATCTCAATTTAATACAGATATAGAGATATCTTGTGGTCAGCTACGCAATGGAACTGAGTGCAGGAATCTAGATGCCCAGACAGAATTGAGTATGGGCATCTAGACCATGCACTATTTGATTATATTATTAATCGGTGCAACCTGGTTCGCCCATGGACTAAAATCTGATTGGGTATTTTGTCAAAGAGGTGTTTGAAGGATGACCTTGCTTCTGCTTTTACCATTTCAGGAGGAATTGGAAACACTTTTAGATGATTCAAGGCATTTAAGGACACTAGCATTCTTGTATGCCAGTAAAGGGATGTACTCAAAAGCTCTCACTATCTGGCGTATGTTGGCCAAAAATTATTCGACCGGGTTATGGAAAAATCCTGCAAGCTCCGTGGCATATGATTCTCCAAAGTCTTGTACAGATTTAAGTTCTGGTCAACAAAATGCTGCCAATGAAGCTTCAAAGCTACTCCAAGAATCATCTGATCAAGATCTCGTTATGGAACATCTTGAATGGGTCTGTTATATCAGAGATTGTGCAGATTTACTAGTTAGATTATTATATGTTAATTGTTTTTTTGTTAACAAGCTATTAGGTGTTTTTTTAAATCTTAGATTGCAGATATTGACCAGAATCTTGCAATTCAAGTTTTAACATCAGAGAAAAGGACAAATCAGCTTTCTCCTGGTAATTACTATGTTTCAACAAATAAACTGTTTTTGTTTGGATGTCCACTGCTAATCATGGAAAGAAGTTCATGTTTGTTAACATCTATTAGAAATAAAAGAAGTCAAGTTAGCAGAATGAGAGCATTATACTTCTGGTTCTGGATGAGACAATGTGTTTGTGTTGTTATGACCAAGCTTCTGATTTAATCATGCATAGAAGAGTCTTTTGCTATGAACATATGCAGATCAATCATGTAAAGAAAGAGTATTTTAATATGGACATGTGGATATCACTTTTTCTCATGTGAACTTGAACTCAATTTCTAAATGTATTTAATGGAGATCATGCTTAATGGAACTTGATTTAGGGCCTCCGTGATTATTTTGAGGAGATAGGATCTTCCACAGGATTCTAGCTCATCTCTATATATATAATTTCGGTGGTTTTGATAGTTTTATTGATTCAAGAGCAGCAGTGATTCTATCATGTTAGTGCACTAACCAGTGACCATGTTTGCAGAAAAAGTTCTCTCATCTGTTGATCCAAGGAAGGTTGAGATCCATCAAAGGTATGATTGGGCTGCTCCTGGTTTGTTTAAATTGAAACAGTAAATATAGAGCTTTTATTATGATAGTTGAGTGTAAATGTTTATTAGCATGGAACTGTTAGTAAACTTTAAATATTGTCCGTTGGTTGTTCTCTTTTTCAAGTTGTTTGAAGTTCACTTCCAATTAATTCTAATTAATCCTAGTATCATTAATCAGGATGCCAACATCAATATTTTAATAAATGTAGCATGGCTTGTATGTCCAGGATTGGGTTCAGGCCACAGGTCTGGATTTTGAGATTACTGACAGCTTGAGGATCAGAATCGGCCTACATTGACCTATTTGGATTGTGGGGTGAATCTTTTTTTTTTCCATTGGGGGCACCCAAAATGTTGAGGGGAATTGGGTGGGTTCCAATGGAACCTGTGGAGTTAGGTAAAATTAGTCAAAGCGGCAAGGATTGACAATGTTCTAAGTGGTCAAAGAGCACTTATGTGCTATGTTAATGCATATGCAGCCAAGGTTAGACTTACCGGTCCATACCGGTGTACCAAGTTTATCTCGGTACTGGTACGGTACCCAATACTGAGCGGTACACATAGTGTATACCGCTCGGTATATAATATAATATAATACAATATATATTAAAAAAACTAAATTGCGTCGCCTCTTCTCGCGGGAGAATGACGCCGCGAGAGAATGAGGTGACGCCTCATTCTCCCACGAGGCGTTGCCTCGTTCCTACGCGGTATCACGGACAAAAATGTAAAGGTGTTTGATGAAATGCTCATGTCTGTCCGTGTCCTTTGGTTTTTACACATACCTTGTACAGCAAAGTAGCGGGCTTACAGTAGGCTTGACAGTCTTAGTTTGGTTTGCTTTGTGGTCGTTTTCGGCTTGTAAATACGAGTGTGTCATGTAAGCTTGTGAGGACTTCGGTCTGTAATGGACCATTTTCGTGCTATGAGACCCAATTCGGAGGAAACCAAAGTTTTTGTCGTAACCATGTATTTGAATGGAGATGCAAAACTTTAGTGGCGAACCTGTTGGGAAGAGATCCAGCAAGGTCGATGTCAAGTGGATACATGGGAAGACTTGAAGCGTGAGTTGAGAACTCAGTTTTTGTCCGAGAACACAGAGTTCGTCGCAAGAAGGAAACTGAGACAACTCCGCCAAAGTACTTCCATCCGAGACTATATGAAACAATTTTCGGCACTGATGTTGGATATACAAGACATGTCCGAAAAGGACAAACTATTCAGCTTCCTTGATGGCTTAAAGCCATGGGCACAACAATAACTAAATTGGAGGAATGTCACCAATGTGGTCGGGGCAATTGTAGCCACAGAAAGGCTAACTAACTGTTTTCGTTTCTTCGGAGGACTTGGGAAAGAAGAAACAATCATCGAGAGATCGCCCAGCAAAATATTCTCGTGCAAAAGAGTCTGGGGGGGAACAGAAGAAAAAGAGCTTCCACAAGGGACCAAGCTCGAAAGGCAAAGCCCCGAAATCTGGCGGATGCTTCTTGTGCGGAGGACCGCACATGGTGAGGGTGTGCCCACAAAAGCAGACACTCAAAGCTTTAACGACATCAATACACCCCCACTAGTCGGACAAAGGCAAAGCTGTTGCCCTTAGTTTGAGCAGTTCTGAATCTAGCAACGACGATAAGGAGTCGCAAGGACCCCGAATGGAAGCGATGCGCTAGTTGAACGCATTGCGGGGTTAAGTGCGGGAGAACGTAAAGGCAAAGCCATCAAAGGCAGTGAGCAGCGAGCTGATGTATGTGGACATCAAACTAAATGGCCGAATAACCCGGGCAATGGTGGACACAGGCGCTACCCACAATTTTATTGCTGATCGTGAAGCAAAGCGACTTGGACTTATCTTGACGAAGAACCCAAGTCGTATGAAGGCTGTGAACTCGGAGGCTCAGCGGATCTCCGGACTAGCAAGGGGGTCCCTATCAAGATTGGAACGTGGAGCGGATGTACAAACATGATGGCGGTGCCATTGGATGACTTCTAAGTGATTCTTGGAATGGAGTTCATGCACGCGGCGAAGTTGGTGCCGATGCCGTTCCTAAACTCTCTATGTCTAATGGGAGGCGACAACCCCTGCGCGGTTCTAGTCTCTCGAGGAGGAACCAAGGACCCACAGCAAATATCGGCACTACAATTGAAGCAGGGGGTCGAAAGGAGTGAGGAAGCAACGAGTCCAAAGGGGTTTAGCTACCTCGAAGCAAAGCGTCGGTTAGAAAGGAGGTGGACTCGGGGGAGCACCACAGTGCCGCAGAGGCGGATCTACCGATCGCGAAGAAAGGGATGCAGAGGCAAGACAATGGATAGTAGGGCCATGGGCTCGGCAGTGCCATGGTATCGCAGATGCGGAACTTCCGTAAAGTCATCGATCCCTTACTCCCATGGAGGGAGAGCATTGGTCATAAAAAGGGGTCGAGGAGGTGGAGAATGTAGAGGCAAACTCCAAGTACCAAGACAGGACAGAAGGGCAAAGGCCAAGGAACTTCATAAGACCGATGTCGACGAGTTTCTCATCAAGATAGCCGAAAGTGAGATACTTCGGGTTGATGCGGGAGTACTTGACCAAGGAACGAAGTAGACAGTATACGATACTATACCTTTTCTACTTAGAGGAGTAGGCGGCAAAAGGTGATGGAGAAGACAGTACAATCCCAGAGGCGATCAGATCTATCAAAGACTTACTCTAAGTTGTGGGACTTCAAGTTGGGGTAAACTTTTGCTCTTTTCAGGCAAAACTTCTTGCATTCCGGAAGTTCGACGGCAGTGGGAAGACGAATTACAGTAGTTAACTCAATGCAATGAGTGCAAACACTTCAAGTGCTTTGGAAGTGTGAGTAAAGAGCAGCGAAATGCTAGTAACCAGCTCGATGCATAAAGTACAACCTCGAGGAGGCAGGCGAATCAAGTAACCTTTGCCTTCTCAACTCAAGAGAGTGGATGAAATCGAGTACCCTAGTTCTCGTATCTCGAGGAGGCAGGCGAAATCAAGTAACCTTTTGCCTTTTCAACTTAAAGAGAATGGGCGAAACTTAGTACCCCGATTCTTTTATTTATCTAGCAGAGGAGCTTTGCACAAGTTCAGTGACCCTTCGAGGAAAGCTTATGGAAGACAATAGTTGTCAAATCTTCACCGTTGGTGATCAGTACTACTGAGAGTAGATTGTCCGCTTCATTTCCCAATGAAATGCCAATCAATAGCGGGAGTGATGCGAACCTACTTGGTAGTGACAACTAAAGTTGAAGAAGGATCAACGAGCGAATCTTGCGGAGGAAGGACCTCAAAATCTTCAAAGTCTGCGAAGCAGTGCTTGCTAAAACTCCAACAAGCATCTATCCGGTTTGAGCAACTTGAGACTATTGCAATACTGGTGCATAACATGGAAGGTCTTTTCCTTCATCAGAAGGATCCGCGAGAGTCAATAAGGATCAGCACAACTCAGCCAACCCCACACCAGAGTCAATCATTGGTGAGTTGAAGCAGCATGGTGGATCAGAGTTCAACTACTCAACAACAGCGGCTGGGAGCCAAGGGGCGTGTTGCAGCCAAAGCAGAAGATTGAATATTCAGCAAAAGGTGAGGAGATGCATCGTCTACAGCGGCTTCGATGAGGATGTCGAAGGAATAAGTGAGGGAGAATGTCATAGACAAAAATATAAACAAGGTGTTCGATGAAATGCTCATGTTTGTCCGTTTCATTCGGTTTTTGTACGTACCTTGTACAGCAAAGTAGCGAGCTTGCAGTAGGCTTGACAACCCTAGTTTGGTTTGCTTTGTGATTGGTTTCGGTTTGTAAATACGAGTGTGTCATGTAAGCACTTGTGAGGACTTTGGTCTGTAATAGACCATTATCCTTTGTGTGCAACCTCCCTGAGTTTGTAATGTCCATGGGTGTAATTTATATTGGCATTATAAAATGTTTGCTTGAGCAGTTGCTTGTGGATCTTGTTGGAATTGCTGCTTTTAGCCCGTTTTCTCTTTTGTAAGTCCTAAGGGACCCTAGGAGATCTCGGGGAAGGCTGACCTTTGCGGACGGACACACATGGGTGCCGCACGGCTTAAGCAAAATCAGCTAAGCCCGTGACAGCGAGGAAGGAGGCGTCACCTCGTCCCGCGCGGGGAGACGAGGCGTCGCCTTGGCTCCCCGCGTCGCCTCGTTCCGCACGGGGAGACCAGGCGTTGCCTTGTCCCGTGCGGGGAGACGAGGCATCGCCTCGTTTCTGCGCGAGGAGACTCCGGATTCGACGGTACCAGCCGGTAGTGGGCGGTCCGCATACCAGTATCCTGTCAGACTGGTACGGGCGGTACATACCGCCCGTACCAGGCGGTACAGCTCGAAATGGAAAACGTTGTATGCAGCCATATCTATGGTTTATATTAAAGCCTTTAATATAATGTACAATTTAGTGCAAGCAAAGATGTATACATTTAAATCTATATGACTGACTAATAATAGGTGATAGTCAAATGATGAATTTATGGGATACATCTATATTCCATTAGCAATTTAAGTGATATATTATGATTGTCATGGACCTTGTGTTCTAACATTAGAAAATAGCTAGTAAGAGGAACATAAATTGCTATGCACTGCATAATAACTGTTATGTGAACAACACATGAGATCATAGATTCTAGTACTCTACATGTATTACATTGACTAGGTCTGTCAATGAGTTAGTTACATCTAACCCGATTTAGTCTAGTCAGAATTGGATATTTATCAAGGTTTTGATCTAATGACCCATAGAACATATTCAATTATGTATGAGCCTTTAAATTAATGTTATAGTTGGGGAACTAATTAAAAGCCTGTGGTTGGTAACATCACAGATTGTCTTTCCGTTCAAGGTGAGGAGTATAAATCATCTCTTTAAGAATGCCCACGTCAAGGTGTTGGTGATGAAGAATGAATGTCCTGATTATCTTTCTGTTCTTGTTGAATCGACAAGAGAAGAATCAGTTGAAAGATCTGAAGCAGAACTTGGTGCTTGTATTTGAATAGTCTGACATATCTTCGTCTCTTTGACCATGTCCCTTCATCCACCCTCTCTCTCTAAACTCTCAGGCAGCCCAAGGAACTTGCTGCCTTCACCACCCAAGCAACCTGACCTTCTTGTGTTATATTTGCCTTGATCTATCAATGGAGACTAGATGCCTCCAACCAAGGTTTCAATAGCAGTCAGACCAGTATGTATATATCGGTGTTTTTAGTCTGACAAAGGGTTAGTACCAAACCATATGGCGTGGTTACAGTTATCCATTTTCTTAACCATACTGCAGAATAGGTTCATATATCACCCGTTATTTCTCCCATATTTCCCTTTGTGGGCTTTAGGCTTTTATAAACTAAATGGTTTCGACTATGGTTTTGGGATAATCTTGTCAGTCCTCTTGGCCTATGTTGTGGGGTCTGGCATCCATCTCAAAAATGTTTGTCTTTTTTTAAATAGTCATTTGTTAATATTAGACCTAATCAAGTACATACTTTCCCTGGAAACTTGAAGATGGTAGAACTTCTAAAATAATCTAAATTTGAAATCTAATCACAACTTGGAAATTAACCCATGTCTTCTTTTGCTTAAAGTAGTATGGCCTATCTTATATCCTTGATTTTTCTACGGTGATCAACTTTAATTGCATTCATGGTCTATTGTTAGTATGTTTATCTTGTACATTCATCTGAAAACTATTGTGTACCAGTCATATATTTGCCCAATTTGTTCATTTTCTTATTGTTTAGATTGATAACTTTTGTGTAGATACCTGCAATGGTTGATTGAAGAGCAAGACTGTGATGACACCCAATTTCATACTTTATATGCCCTTTCTTTAGCCAGAACAGCAATTGAAACTGGCCTCAATTATGAAAATTATGATGCTAGAAACCAAGAGGAGTCAAATATATCCAACACTGAACTTGGAAAGAACTATGGATATTCGGTCAGAGATAGATTGCAGTTATTTTTACAGGCTTCAGACTTGTTTGATCCAGAAGAAGTACTTGGTGTTATAGAAGACTCAGAATTATGGCTAGAAAAGGTTAATTTACTTTTAACTGCTTTTTCTTTGGAGTTGATATCAAAATTTATATGGCTAGAAAAAGTTCATTTACTTTTAATTGCTTTTTTTATTTGGAGGCGTCATCAAATTGAATATTTAAGGTTCCATCTTGAATAATTATGTGTTATTCTATGCTTTTCTTATGCTTTGGGAATTAGATACTATCTTCTGTTGGCAATACGAATGATGTTTTTCCTTAGTTAAGAATCACATGAGGATATTTGACATTTTCAATATGGTATGCTGGCTTCACGAATTGTTATGTTATTGCTCTAAAATGTTATTACTTGAAGTAGTGTGGTATTGGTTTATCTAGAATTCAAGCAAGAATGTCTAGTGGCCATGTTTTTGTTTAGTGGTAGTGTGTCCAATTTATCTAAAATGCTAATTTATTTATTTGTTTTGCTAAATTGCTAAATTTTGTGTAAGTGTGACCTAAGATATGAGTACTGGTGACACAGGTTGTGCCACTCAATCTTTGGGAAGGCATGTTCTACCGCAGCGGCTGTCTTTTAGAATGATGTTTATTGTGCTTTTACATACCATCACTCCATACACTTACTAGTAGAAGACTTATGTACTTAAATGTTTGCATGACTGGTTCTGAAGTACCATATTATGCATTTCTTTCCTTTGTTGCATATAGCATAGATACTTCTCCACTAGTTCGATTAACAAGCAATAATTAAATTTTTAAAATTTTTCTATCCATGTTGATTGTTTTATCTGTGTCTTTAGCATGCTTGCTAATAAGCTTCTCTGAATTTTAGTTCTGCTTTCTTATTAGAAAAATCAGTACTAGGTGCAAATAGTTATTGTTGAAATTGTCTAGAATACATTTGATTTCACTTGCATGTCTTATTCTTTTGGGGGGGGGGGGGGGGGGGGATACCTTGCACAAAAGTTGTTTACTATGTGATTCAGTGCATACTTACTATTAGCTGTTTATGGCAGGCAATCCTGTACAGGAAGATGGGACAAGAGAGGATGGTGCTACAGATTCTGGCTATGTAAGAATCTTTTGAATAACTTTTCCTGTTCGCATATGGACCGCTAAGATCAGACATAGATTCAGAATTTCTATATTCTTGTACATAATTGATCACTTGCTTGCTCTATCTTCCCTGAAACATTTCTGATTGTGCCTTGCTTAAGAAAGCTGGAAGATAGTGAAGCTGCTGAACAATATTGCGCAGAGATTGGTAGAAATGATGCTTATATGGAGTAAGTTTTATTAATTTACCTATTGTAATGCTCTTAATTATTTTCAAATATCATACTGACTCCAGAGTTTATCTTTTTTATTTGTCCATTTTACTCAAGGTTACTGGATATGTATTTGAATCCAGAAGATGGGAAAGAGCCAATGTTTAAAGCTGCAGTTAGACTTCTTCATAATCGTGGTGTATTACTTGACCCCTTGCAAGTGTTAGAGGTACCAAAATGACAATTTTTTACGGACCACAAAATTCTCAAAGAGTAGATTTTGCTTCTTTAAATTTTCTTTTACAAGTGACATGTTTGCAATCTCAACTTATGACAGAAGTCTAAGCATATATCATTAATCAGGAAAAGATTACTAGGAGCATCAGTTATCATATTTGCGCTGATACCTCACTTTAAGGTTTTTATATTCGGGTGGCTACCTAACTATCTTTATAAATATATTTTTAATTCTCTTGAGGTTCCTTTTCATGGTGTAGCCAGTTGCATAAAATAATATAAGACTTACAGTGAGATGATCTGATGTGTATAGATTCTTTGTGACATACATTGTGGTTCAATATGCCATGATGCTTACATAACTATCTGAATTTGTTTGATTTAGATATATAATATTGTATATCCAGTTTGGCTAGTTTAAAGTCTACTACGCCTATCTGGCCATCTGAACATAAATTTTACCTCATAATTGGACGTCAAGGACCTGTTCATTCCTGTTGCATTTAGAAGTTATTCTCATGCTATAAATGTAGTTGCCACTGTAACCTAGACACTATATACTTTTATAAGATGACAAGCCAAATTCAAGCAGTCACATGTATGAATTATCATAATGTTTCTTCATAAGAGATAAGAATATATCATTATTCTTAAATTAATATCCATTTTAACCCCTGTGGTTTTAGTCATGGACTTCTTAAGCCCTCATGATTTCCTCGTGTCTAAAATACTCCCTCTACATTTTAAAAAACGTAACATATAAACGTCTCCCGTTAAGTTTGAGTTAACAGATGTTAGAATCTGTATACATGGTATGCTAACTCACAATAAACCATAAATAAAATAACACATATAATTTAAGTTAAAAAAAGATTAAAGTCCATTTTAGCCCTTGTGGTTTTGGATATGGATTTCTTAAGCCCTTATAGTTCACTCGTGTCTAAAATAATCCTTACATTTTAAAAAATGTGGTATATAAGTCCCTCTCATCAAGTCTGAGTTAACAGATGTTAGAGTCTGTTTGCTTACGTGGCATGTTGACTCTCAATAAACCATTAATATAATAACATGTGTAATTTAAGTTTAAGAAAAAAAACTGAGACCTCTATCAACGGCGGGAGGAGACGTCGTCGTGGAAGCGACCACCAGCAGTAACACCGAGCTGCTATTGCCTAATAGGGCTTCGTACGTACGTAACCTCTCCCACGCTGACAACGAGCTTAGGAGGTTTTGGTCTTGCCTCAAGTGGTCTCTGAAACTTTTAGATGGAAGGATGCGAATAGGAAAGTAGCTCCAACAGGATAGATATCTAGGAGGGATAAGTCCTGGTTTTCTAGAGTATTACGGACAAAAATATAAACAAGGTGTTCGATGTAATGCTCATGCTTGTCCGTATCTTTCGATTTTTGTACATGCTTTGTACAGCAAGTAGCGGGCTTGCAGTAGGCTTAGCAGCCCTAGTTTGGTTAGCTTTTGTGGCTGGTTTCGGCTTGTAAATGAGAGTTGTGTTATGTGGACACTTATGGGGACTTCGGTCTGTAATGGACCTTGATCCTTTATGTGTAACTGTTCAGAGCTTGTAAAGTCTATGGGTGTAATTTGTATTAGCTATATAAAGTATTTACTAAAGTGGTTGCTTATGGATCCCGTGGGAAATATTTTCTTTAACCCGTTTTCTCTTTTGTAGGTCCTAAGGGACCCTAGGAGGTTTCAGAGAGGCTGACCTTTGTGGACGGACACGTAAGGGTGCCGCACGACTTAGGCAAAACTAACTAAGTTCGTGACAGATGGTGTCAGAGCGGGACGAGCACATGTAGAAACACTTGCTATGCAAACGCGGGGGACCTAGTTGAGCTGTGTGGAGGGCAGCCAACACGCGCGACCGTTTGGGGGAAATATACATTTAGATGTAGGGAAATGAGTCGCTCAGAGTAGCGAGCATCCATTATTGGCATTCAGAGGAATGACCAACCCTTTGCGCGAGAGGCACCACGAGGACAAGTAAGCTAGGAAGAATGCGTAGCGCACAAAGGTTGGGATGGCTGAGTTCGAGCTACGGCTCGACGGTGCCCAAGGCACCACTTGCCTTGGGCAACCAAACTTGACGGTGCCCAAGGCAAGTGGAGCTTTTGGTAAAAGATAAGACCGTGCAAAGTGGGATATGTTGTGCAACGACCGAAAGAGTTGTGCAAAGCTCATAGAGGTGAGGGGAATTGCTAACTCGAAGAATTCGGTACTCATGCAAGGGCTTATATGCGGACGATAGAGTGTTCGTGGCCATCCCAAGGCGATCGGAACTCGGCGCCATGGAGCATTAAAATTTTCTCTTCGGCATGGAAATGATACGTCCGTAGGAGACTGAAGTGTGCAACAAGTTCAGCACGTTGCTAGGCCTTAAAGGGTGCAGCGGGGGCTATATTGGCGAAGAGTCGCAATCTAGCAAGCGCATTTGTGGGGGCCGAACAATGCACAGATTGTTTAGTAAGACGGAGTAGTCAAAGGGGATAGTGATCTCCAGATATCCAAGAGGAAAGTTGATACAACAGGACAGATATCCAAGAGGGATAGGTCCTGGTTCTCCAGAGGGAGAATCATGCGCAGCGGACTGTACATATTGAGGAAGAGTACCTCAAGATAATATCTCTACAAAGCTCAACGGACCGAGCGAGCAGCGAGGAGCTATTGCTTGATCTCGAATGAGGTAATGCATTGGTGGATGCATTGCGAGATCAAGTGGCAGAGCTACCATGACAACATTATACGAAGACACGCATAGAGTCGATGTGGAAATCAGACTCAGGGCTGACCCATTGAATGGTGAGCGCGAAGGCCACCATCAACTCAATGCAAATCGAGGAGCGGAGCAACTTGGGTGGAACTTAGCAAAGTATCGAAGCCGTATGAAGGGAGTTGATATAGAAGGTGGAACATGGAGTGAAGGCACAAAGCTTTTCTTGGGCAGAGGTCAAGGACATGAACTCTTGTAGAGGTAAGAGTAAGATCTTGTCGTTCCATGGGTTCTTCATTTTGATGAAGCAGACTCATCTTGCATGGTGTCAAAGACGAAGGGAGCTTTAAGGCACATGCACCTTGTCTCAGAGATGCATTTGACGGAGGAACTAAGGCGATTCAACTTGCGGAGGCGAAGTTGGGATCAAAAGGCCTTAGCACGAGGCAAGAGGATGTAGAGGCAGGTACTCTTGAAGAATATGCCACAGTGCTGCCATTCAAGTTGTCGGGAAAGCGGTGCGCAGCGGAGATTATGTTGGTGGGGGATAGAGGCCCAGGATCCAGACAATGGTGCATCAATTATAGCGAAGTCTGGGGACTTCGAGAGCTATTAGGCGACGGACTATCTTAGAGCGATGCTTTGTCTAGGTGTGACCCGAGAACAGGTGGGCATAAGTGAATTGCCAAAGGAGCGAACACAATCGGAGATGGCAGAGGCCCTACGATGTGCTGGCAGAGGCACACATGGAGAGATCGTAGTCTGAGTTCATCACACAAGAATCCGAATGCATTGGAGATGTCATCCGGAGGCGACATGGTGCAGCAGATCGTGGTGGAATAATTCGAGGCAATACGACAAACGCGGGAGAAGTCCTGTGAGGGACGTGATCATGCAGAGGTATGATCAGGAGCTATTAGGAGCTCTACTTCGGTGAACAACACAACGATAAGGACTATGGATTCAAGGAGTGAATGCCATGGTACCGCAGCGTTGGGTCTTCCGTGTGTGCACATCGAATCTTGCATCAAATGGAAGCCTTGGTCATCAGCATATGGGGGCTGTATACCACCAAGAGAGAACTTCGAGTGCAAGTACCAGCGAGTCCCATGGGGGGGGGACTTGATCATACAGAGGTATGATCGGAGCGATTGGAGAGTTGGACTGCTTCAGTGCTCACATTCGCTTAAGGGAGCTCGGCAAGTCAGAGGGCAAGGCCGAGTAAGCGAATGTTGCTACCAAGGAAGCTAAGGAGAATAGAATCGGCGCGAGCCCTGTAACAGGATGGCGGAGGCCATGCATGAGAGTTGTAGTATGTTTTTCCATCAACCAAGGGAAACTGCTCAGAGAACACAGGGGTGTTACAGCAGGAGGTCGAAGGGGGCGAGGAAGCGACGAGTCCAGAGGGGCTCAGCTACCCAAGAGCAAAGTGTCAGTCAGAAAGGAGGTGGACTCAGAGGAGTACCACAGTACCGTAGAGGCGGATCTACCGACCGCGAAGAAAGGGACGTAGATGCAAAGCAACAGATAGTAGGGCCATGGGCTTGGCAACACCATGGTACCGCAGAGGCGAGACTTCTGTGGAATCATCGATCCCTTGCTCTCATGGAGGGAGAGCGTTGGTCGTGAAAAGGGCCGAAGAGGTGGAGAATGTAGGCAAATTCCTAGTACCAGGATAAAGCAGAATGACAGAGGCCAAGGAACTTCATAAGACCGGTGTCAACGGGTTAATGCCAAAAGTGGGGGACTTTGGGTTGATGCAGGAGTGCTCGACCAAGGAACGAAGTAGGCAGTACGTGGTGCTGTACCTTTTCTACTCGAGGAGTAGGCGACAAAGATGATGGATAAGACGATACAATCCCAAAGGCGACCAAAACTATCAAAGACTTGCTCCAAGTTAGGGTATAATTTTGCTCTTTTCGGGCAAAACTTCTTGCATTCTGAAAGTTCGATGGCCGAGAGAAGGCGAATCATAGTAGCTAACTTAACGCAAGGAGTGCAAACACTTCGGGTGCTTCGGAAGTGTGAGCAAATAGTTGGCGGAGACTAGTAACCAACTCGATGCATGAAGTACAACCTCGAGGAGGCAGGCGAAGTCAAGTAACTTTGCCTTCTTAACTCCTAAGAGAATGGGCGAAACCGAGTACCCTAGTTCTTTTATTTATCCAGTAGAGGAGCTGTCAAATCCTCACCAATGGTCATCAGTGCTATTGAGAGTAGATTGTTCGCTTCATTTCCCAACAGAGTGTCAATCGAAAGCGGAAGTGATGCAAACCTACTTGGAAGTGACAACTAAGTTGAAGAAGAATTGATGGGCAAATTTTGTGAAGGAAAGACCTCAAAAACTTTAAAGTCTGCGAGACGATGCTCGTTAAAGCTCCAATAAGCATCCACCCAATTTAAGCGGCTTAAGACATTTGAGATACTAGTGCAAAATAAGTTAACAAAAGGATCCGCAAGAATCAACAAAGATCAGCACAACTCAGCTGACCCCACACCAGAGTCAGCCATTGGTGAGTTGAAGCAGCATGGCGGATCAGAGTTCGATGACTTAACAACAGTAGTGGAGAGAAGCTTGGAGCCAAGAGGCGTGTTGCAACCAGAGTAGAAGATTGAAGATTCAGCAAAAGGCGAGGAGATGCAGCATCTGCAGCGGCTTCGACGAGGACGTCGAAGGAATAAGTGGGGGAGAATGTCATGAACAAAAATATAAACAATGTGTTTGATGTAATGCTCACGCTTGTCCGTGTCTTTCGGTTTTTGTACATGCTTTGTACAGCAAGTAGCGGGCTTGCAGTAGGTTTGACAGCCCTAGTTTGATTAGCTTTTGTGGCCGGTTTCAGCTTATAAATAAGAGTTGT
This sequence comes from Ensete ventricosum, assembly GCA_029747655.1. NCBI lineage: Eukaryota > Viridiplantae > Streptophyta > Magnoliopsida > Zingiberales > Musaceae > Ensete > Ensete ventricosum. The sequence goes on from JAQQAF010000002.1 coordinate 29,850,575, forward strand.
GTTATGTGAAACACTTGTGGGGACTTCGGTCTACAATGGACCTTGATCTTTTGTGTATAACCGTTCAGAGCTTGTAAAGTCCATGGATGTAATTTGTATTGGCTATATAAAGTGTTTGCTAAAGTGGTTGCTTGTAAATCCCGTGGGAAATGTTTTCTCTAACCCGTTTTCTCTTTTGTAGGTCCTAAGTGTCATGGACTTAGCTGAATTTGCCTAAATCGTGCAGCACCCTAGTGGCAAACTTGAAGACTTAGTTGAAATAGCCTAAGTCGCGAAGCAAACCTTGCCCAATGTTCCAGACTTAGTTGGGATTGCCTAAGTCATGAAACATCGAAGCGTTATTTGCCCGCAAAGGGTCAGCCCAATTGCAACCTCGTGCGGGTCCCGAAGGACCTGTAAAAGAGAAGTTGATTAGTTTTGAAGATGAGCGACAGACAAGTCACAACGTCTCGCAAAGAGGGCAGCTCTTACAATCAATTCATCGAACACCTTGAGTGCAACAGAAAAAGAGAGAAAGAGGGCGAAACAGGACTTTAAAGGGCTGTAAGAACAGTCGTAAGTCCACAAATGATGGTTCCCAAGGTATCGGATGCAAGTCGAGTTCAACTCTTTATGAATGTTCACGCCCGATACTATCCTGAAGCCCCATCCAACCCTGTGCCACCCAGGGGGTTCCAAGGGGCTGATATGGCTGACATTTTGCACCGCTCTGCCAGGTCGCTGCAGCATGCGATAACGACCCAAAACAGGCAATTTTGGCCTATTTTGGCTCCAAGCAACGAGCGGTCGTCCTGCAGCGTTACAAACTGTTTCTGCTCATATTTCTTAAGCAAAATCACACAAAACCAAGGCAAAACATGTTGCCAAACATTTGTACAAGCAAACAAAAGCGATGAACGGTTCGCTGAGCGAAGAGTTACGGTTGAGCGACGACCGCTCGTGACATTCTCCCCCACTTAAACTATCGACGCCCTCGTCTACGCTTGTTGGTATGTTTTGATGCGGGCTTCTTCATGTCGTAGGGCATCTTCTGGCTCCCAACTAGCTTCTGTTCGGGAAAGCTTTTGCCACTTCACCAAGTACTTAGTTTGTTCTGCTCCGCTGGGTAGCTTAGTCTTGCGATTCGCCAGAATAGTCTCAACTCGCTTCTCGTAGGAGGCTCTGATTGGAGGAAGTCGAGTTGAAATATTTCTCGAAGCATCTTGCGGATCTGAATGGTAGGGTTTCAAGTTGCTTGCATGGAAGACATTGTGAATTTTGAGCCATGCCAGTAGTTGCAACTTGTAGGAGACATTGCCTACCTTACTGATAATTGGGAAAGACCCTTCATAGTTGCGCACCAATCCTTTGTGCACTTTGTGCCTAGAGAACTGGAGTGATACTAGTTGGAGCTTCACCAACACCAAGTCACCAACTTTAAACTCTTGTGGTCGCCTCCCAAGTCTGCCCACTTCTTCATCTTTTTTATCGCCTTCCCCAAGTAGGCCTGAGCAATTTCTGTATTTCGATGTCATTCCTTTGCAAAGTGATATGCTAACGGATTACTCCCCGTATAACCAATAGCCAATGTGTGAGGAGTCGACGACTGTTGTCCTATGATAATCTCGGAGGGGCTCTTGTTGGACGCAGAGCTACGCTGCAAGTTGTAGGAGAATTAGACTATGTCCAACAGCTTCATCCAATCTTGTTGGTTGACACTCACGTAGTGCCGGAGATACTACTCCAAGAGCGAGTTAATTCTTTCAGTCTGGCCATCCGTCTAAGGGTGGAGGCTTGTGGAGAAGTATAACTTAGATCCCAGCAGCTTAAATAACTCGGTCCATAATCATTCCAAGAACCGAGAATCTCGATCACTAATGATGTTGTGTGGGACTTCTTAATACTTCACCACATTCTTCATTATCAACTTAGCCGCCTCCTCCGCGGAACAATGTAGGGGTGCAACAATGAACGTTGCATACTTTGAAAACCGATCGACAACCACGAGTATCGATCCAAGTTCCTCTACTGTGGGCAATCTTGATTTGAAGTCCAAGGAAATGCTCTCCCATGGCCTTTCTTGTACGGGCAGCGGCTCCAAAAGTCCCATCGGCTTCCACTACTCTACCTTATCCTGTTGGCAAGTAAGGCAGGTACGAACGTAATCCTCCACATCTGTCCCCATCTTCGACCAATAGAAGGCTCTCTCCACGAGAGCCATTGTTCGATGAATACTCGGATGTCCTGCCCAGAGAAAATCATGACACTCCCTCAGGAGTTCACGCCTCAAATTGTCCGCTCACGGAACATAAACTCTATTCCTTTGGTGTAGATGGGTCCTTCCTAGACCCAAAATCGTCGTGCCTTGCCTTCTTTGATGAGTTGCATCAGGGTTACTGCTTGAGGATCGCTGTACAATCCATTCCTGATCCTGGAAAGAAAGTTGGAGTGCAATTGACTTTGCTTGGTCTCCGCCTTCCAACTATATAACATTCATCAATTCAACGACTCAATGCATCGGCCATGACATTTGCCTTTCTGGGCTTGTACTCCATTATCATGTCGAAAAACTCAGCCAAGAAGTCCTGCCATCGTGCTTGTTTCGAGCAGAGTTTCTTTAGTCTGGAAGTAAATGCGACATTGTTCGTCATTAGGACGAATGGTGCTCTCAAAAGGTAGTGTCGCTAGACTTATATTCAGTGGACCACCGCTGTCATCTCCTTCTCACGCACTGGATATCGCCGCTCGGTCTCGTTGAGCTTGCGACTCTCGTAGGCCATTGGATGATCATTTTGCATAAGTACTTCCCCAATAGCAAAGTCAGAAGCATCTGTATGGACTTCAAAAGACTTCCCATAGTCTGGTAATCTGAGTACTGGTTCCTCCAACACAGCAGTCTTTAGGTCTTAGAATGCTGCTTCGCATTTGTCTGATCATCTCCATGACTGCTCCTTTAGCAACTCCGTTAGTAGAGCTGCGCGCTTCGAGTATCCAGCTATGAAGCATCGATAATAGTTGACGAACCTAAGGAAGGATCTCAACTCTGGCACCTTTGGTGTTCGCCAGTCCGCCATCGCTTGCATCTTGGACTTGTCTATTTGGATAGAACCATTGCCAATTCGATGCCCCAAGAATAGAATTTTCGTTTGAGCAAAGTAGCACTTCTTTCTCTTCACAAACAAAGTGTTCTCCCTGAGAATTTGGGAAATGGTTCGATGGTGCTCAACATGCTCCTCAAGCGTTTGACTGTAGACGACGATATCGTCCAAGTAGACAACCACAAACTTGTCCAAATACTCCTTGAAAAGCTGGTTCATTAGAGTGTAGAATGTGGTCGGAGCGTTGGTTAACCCGAAAGGCATCACCAATAATTCAAACGCTCCATACCTGGTCACACAGGTAGTCTTCGCTTTGTTGCCTTCTGTAATGTGCACTTGCCAATACCTCGATCGAAGGTCGAGTTTGGAGAAGTACTTGGCCTTGCCCAGTTGATCGAACAAATCCGCGATGAGCGGAATAGGATACTTGTTCTTCACCGTCACCTTGTTGAGGGCTCGATAATCCACGCATAATCGGAGGCTCCCATCTTATTTCTTCTGGAACAGAACTGGAGCTCCGAATGGTGCCTTTGAATTGCGGATGAGACCACCGCTTAGCAGTTCATCTAACTGCATGCTCAGTTCTGCCAACTCTGGAGGGGCTATGCGGTATGGTGGTCTCGCTGAAGGCTTAACTCCTGGCTCCAACTTGATATTATGATCCACGCCTTCGCATGGAGTAGAGTCTTCGGCAACTCTGGTGGCATGACGTCTGTGAACTCCTTCAGAACGTTCGCCACCACGGCAGGTTCATGAATGGCCTCCCCGTCAAGTGGCTCTAGCTTTACAGCAGCCACGAAAGTTAATTCGCCTTTTCGTAACCCTTTCTTCAACTGTAGTGCCGATATTTGCTGTGGGTCCTTGGTTCCTCCTCGAGAAACTGGAACCACGCAGGGGTCGTCGCCTCCCATTAGGCATAGAGAGTTCAGGAATGGCATCGGCACCAACTTCGTCGCGTGCATGAACTCCATTCCGAGAATCACTTGGAAGTCATCCAATGGCACCGCTATCTTATTTGTGCACCCGCTCCACGTTCCAATCTTGATAGAGACCCCCTTTGCTAGCCCGAAGATTTACTAAGCCTCCAAGTTCACAACCTTCATACGACTTGGGTTCTTCTCCAAGATCAGTCCAAGTCGCTTTGCTTCACGATCGACAATAAAATTGTGGGTAACGCCTGTGTCCACCATTGCACGGGTAGTTCGGCCATTAAGCTTGATGTCTACATACATCAATTCGCTACTTGCTGCCTTCTGCACCTTTGTCTTTGTGTTCTCCTCCACTTGACCCCGTAATGCATTCAACAAACGCATTGCTCCCATTCGGGGCCCTTGCGACTCCTTGTCGTCGCTGTTGGATCCAGAGCTGCTCGAACTAAGGGCGACGGCTTTGCCCTTGTCCGATTTGTGGGGTTGTATTGATGCAGTTAAAGCATTGAGTGCCTGCTTCTGCGGGCACTCGCTCACCATGTGCGGTCCACCGTATAAGAAGCATATGCCAGACTTCGAGGCCTTGCCTTTTGAACTTGGTCCCTTATGGAAGGTCTTCTTCTTTTGTTCGCCCCTAGACTCCTTTGTTCGAGAGTATTTTGTTAGGCGATTACCCGATGATTGTTTCTTTTTACCCCAAGTCCTCTGAAGAAACAAAATCACTCAGCCTTTCTACGGCTGTAATTGCCTCGACCACGTCGGTGACATTCCTCCGATTTAGTTCTTGTTGTGCTCATGGCTTCAAGCCATCGAAGAAGCTGAATAGCTTGTCCTTCTCGGACATGTCTTGTATATCCAACACCAGTGTCGAAAATTGCTTCACATAGTCTCGAATGGATGTACTTTGGCGGAGTTGTCTCAGTTTCCTTTTAGCGATGAACTTTGTGTTCTCGGGCAAAAACTGAGTTCTCAACTTTCGCTTCTAGTCCTCCCATGTATCCACTCGGCATCGGCCTTGTTGGATTTCTTTCCAACGGGTTCGCCACCAAACTTTTATATCTCCATTCAGATACATTGTTGCTATAGAAACTCTGGTTTCTTCAGAATCAGGCCTCGTAGCACGAAAATACTATTCCATGTCGAACAGAAAATTTTCAAGCTTTTTGGCATCTCTGGCACCTCCATAGCAATGCGGTTCGGGTGCCCTGAAGCTTTGTGGTGGCGACGCGGGTATTGTTCCCTCCGGCATTAGGAGTCCTTGTGAGCAACGTCACCTTGTACATGAGTTCCGCCACAACCTCGTGTAGATGTTGTATCGAGTCTTCGGTGTCCTCCATTAGTCGGTCGACCAGGGACTCAACCCTGTCTATCCGAGATTCAACTTCTTGCGAGCTCTCTACCCCAAGGAGTCTTCGTTGCCCTTGGTAGAGTTCCTCTAAGCTCGCTTCAAGAACATCAAGACGGGTTTCCATCGTAGTAAGTCTCTCTTTGTGGCTCCTTTTCCTAATTGGCGCATTAGATTGGCCTCCTCCTCGTGGAGAATATCCAACTTCACGCTCGTCTTGTTCGCTGGTGCGCTATCATGAGCGGCTCCAACAGCTTGCGAGCGAGTTTACACTTACAACCCCCCTGCGGCTGCTTGGGGTAAGGGTCTAGCTTGCCCCATCTTGCTCGATTCACCACGGTGCTTTGCCATGGCGAGATTACGAATCCTCTTCGCTTGTTCGAATTGCTTGCCTGCTCTGATACCACAATGTCATGGACTTAGCTGAATTTGCCTAAGTCATGCGACACCCTAGCGGCAAACTTGAAAACTTAGTTGAAATTGCCTAAGTCACGAAGCAACCTTGCCCAATATTCCGGACTTAACTATGATTGCCCAAGTCATGAAACGCCGAAGCGTTATTTGCCCGTAAAGGGTCAGCCCAATTGCAACCTCGTGCGAGTCCCGAAGGACCTGCAAAAGAGAAGTTGATTAGTTTTGAAGACGAGCGATGAGCAAGTCCCGACATCTTGTAAAGAGGGTAACTCTTACAAGCAATTTGTTGAACACCTTGAGTGCAACAGAAAAAGAGAGAAAGAGAGCGAAACAGAGAACGGTCGCAAGTCCACAAATGACAATTCCTAAGGTATCGGACATAAGTCGAGTTTAACTCTTTATGAATGCTCACGCCTGATACTATCCCGAAGCCCCATCCAGCCCTGTGCCACCCAGGGGGTTCTAAGGGCCTGAGATGGCTGACGTTGTGCACCGCTCGGCCAGGTCACTGCAGCACGCGAAAACGACCTAGAACTGGGCAGTTTTGGCTCCGCGCAGCGAGCGGTTGTCTTGCAGCGTTACAGACTGTTTCTCCTCGTATTTCTTAGGCAAAATCACATAAAACCAAGGCAAACATGCTGCCAAACATCTATACAAGCAAACAAAAGCGACGAACGGTTCACTGAGCGAAGAGTCACGGTTGAGCGACGATCGTTCGTGACACCCAAGGAGGTTTCGGGGAGGCTGACCTTTGCGGACGGACATGCAAGGGTGTCGCACGATTTAGGCAAAACCAGCTAAGTTCGTGACAAGAGGGAGAATCATGTGCAGTGGACTGCATTTGTTGAAGAGGAGTACCTCAAGACAACAACTCTACAAAGCTTAAGACCGAGCGAGCGTTGAGGAGTCGTTACATGATCGCATGAGGTAATGCATTGGTGGATGCATTGCGAGATCAAGTGGAGGATCGACCCATGGCAAATACCAAATGAAGGCACAGGTAGAGCCGTTGTGGAAATCAGACTCAACGAAGGGCTGACCTATAGAATGGTGGGTGCGAGGGCCGCCATCAACTCAATGCAAATCGAGGTGCGGAGCAACGTGAGTGGAACTTGGTGAAGTATCCAAGCCGCATGAAGGGAGTCGACATAGAAAATTAAACATGGAGCATAGACACAAAGCTTTCCATGGATAAAGGTCAAGGATGAACTCTTACAGAGGCATGAGCGAGATCATGTCGTTCCATCAGTTCTTCATTTTGATAGAGCAGACTCCTCTTGCATGGTGCCATGACGAAGGGAGCTTCGAGGCACATACACCTTATCTCAGAGAAGCATTTGACGGTGGGACTAAGGCGACTTCACTTGTGAAGGCAAAGTTGGGAACAGAAGGTCTTAGCACGGGGTAAGAGGACACAGAGGCAGATACTCTTGAGGAATATGCCACAATGCTGTCATTCGAGATGTCATGAAAAAAAACGATGCACAGTAAAGATTGTGCTGGTGGGGGATAGAGGTCCAGGATCCAGACAATGATGCACCTATTTTAGTGGAGTCTATGGACTTCGAGAGCTACTAGGCGATAGACTATCCTAGATTGATGCTTCGTCCGGGTGTGACTTGAGAATGAGTGCATGAAGGTCAATTACCAAAGGAGCTAACACAATCAAAGGTAGGGGAGACCCTATGATGTGCTGACAGAGGCCATATATGGAGAGATCATAGTCTAAGTTCATCCCACGAGAATATGAATACAATGAAGATGCCACTAGGAGGCGACATAGTGCAGCAGATCGTGATGGAACAATTTGAGGCAATATAACACACGCGGGACAAGTCCCTCGAGGGACTTGATTATGCGGAGGTATGACCAGGAGCTACTGGGAGTTCCATTTCGGTGAATAACACGATGACAATAAGGGTTATGGATTCAAGAAGTGAATGCCATGGTACCACAGAGGCAGGTCTTCCATGTGTGCATTGAATTTTGCATCGGATGAAGGCCTTGGTTATCAGTATATGGGGGTTGTGTGCCATCGAGGGAGAATTCCAAGTGTAAGTACTAGTGAGTCCCATGGGGGGGCTTGATCATACAAAGGTATAATCGGAGCAGATGGAGAGTTGGACTGCTCCAGTGCTTATATTCGCTTAAGGGAGCTCGGCAAGTTAGAGGACAAGGATGAGTAAGTGAACGTCGCTACCAAGGAAGCTAAGGAGAATAAAACCAACACAAGCCTTGCAACAGGATGACGGAGGCCATGCATAGGAGTTACAGTTTGTCTTTTCGTGGACCAAGAGGAACTGCTCGGAGAATATAGAGGTGTTGAAGCAGGTGGTCGAAAGGGGCGAGGAAGCGACTACAAGTCCAGAGGGGCTTAGTTATCTAAAAGCCAAGCGTCAGTCAGAATGAAGGTGGACATGGAGGAGTGTCACAGTGCTGCAGAGGCGGATTTACCGATCGTGAAGAAAGGGACGCAGATGCGAGACAATGGATAGTAGTGCCATAGGCTTGGCAGCGCCATGGTACCATAGAGGTGGTACTTTTGTGGAGTCATCGATCCTTTGCTCTTATGGAGGGAGAACGTTGGTCATGAAAGGGGCCGAAAAGGTTGAGAATGCAGAGGCAAACACCAAGTACCAAGACAAGGCAGAAGGGCAGAGGCCAGGAAACTATATAAGATCAGTGTTAATAAGCTTCTCATTAAGATAGCTGAAAGTGGGAGACTTTGGGTTGATGCGAGAGTGCTCGACCAAGGAAAAGAGTATGCAGTACGTGGTGTTGTACCTTTCCTACTCAGAGGAGTAGGCGACAAAGATGATGGAGAAGACGATATAATCCCAGAGGCGACCAATCCCCGACTTGCTCCAAGACGGGGTAAAATTTTGCTCTTTTCGAGCAAGACTTCTAGCATTCCAGAAGTTTAATGGCAGTGAGAAGGTGAATCACAGTAGCTAACTCAACGCAAGGAGTGTAAACACTTCCGGTGCTTCGGAAGTATAAGCAAAGAGCGGGTGAAGACTAATAACCAACTCGATGCATGAAGTACAATCTCGAGGAGGCGGGCAAAGTCGAGTAACCTTTGCTTTCTCAAATTTTAAGAGAATGGGCGAAACCGAGTATCCCAGTTCTCTTATTTATCAAGCAGAGGAGTCTTGTGCAAGTTCAAGGACCCTTCGAAGAAATCTAATGGAAGACAAGAGTTGTCAAATCCTCACTAATGGTGATCGGTGCTACTGAGAGTAGGTTCTCCACTTTATTTACCACAAGAATGCCAATCAAAAGCGGAAGTGATGCGAACCGACTTCGAAGTGACAACTAAGTTGAAAAAGAATCGATGGGCAAACTTTGTAAAAGGACTTCAAAAACTTTAAAGTCTGCGAGACGATGCTCGGTAAAGCTCCAACAAGCATCCACCCAATTTAAGCGGCATGAGATGATTGAGATATTGGCGTATAACAAGGAAGGTCTTTTCGTTTATCAGAAGGATTCGCAGGAATCAACAAAATCAACACAACTCAACCGACCCTACACCAGAGTCAGTCATTGGCGAGTTGAAGCAGCATGGGGGATCAAAGTTTGACTACTCGACAACAACAGCGGAGAGTGGCTGGGAGCCAAGAGGCATGTTGCAGCTAGAACAAAAGATTGAAGATTCAGTAAAAGGCGAGGAGATGCAACCTCTGCAATGACTTCGATAAGGATGTCGAAGGAATAAGTGGGGGAGAATGTCATGGACAAAAATATAAACAGGGTCTTTGATGTAATGTTTATGTATGTCCGTGTGTTTTGGCCTTTGTTTATGCTTTGTACAACTAGTAGCGGGCTAGTAGTAGGCTTGACAGCCCTAGTTTGGTTAGCTTTTGTGGCCGTTTTCGGCTTGTAAATAAGAGTTCTGTCATGTGGAGGGATTTCGGTCTGTAATGGATCATGATCCTTTGTGTGCGACCGTTCAAAGCTTGTGAAGCCCATGTTTGTAATTTGCATTTGCTATAAAGTGTTTGTTGAAATGGTTGCTTGTGGATCCCATGTGAATGCTTTCTTTAACCCATTTTTTTCTCTTTTGTCGGTCCTACGGGACCATTAAGTTCATGGCAGACTGGCATAGCCGATCGAACCTTGGTTATGGGAGTAATAGTCAAATCATAATCTTGGATGATTACAAGATGGCATATGTAGGGTTATCGGTGCTCCAACTCTCATAACATAATTAGGAATAAAAATGAGTCAAGAAATCCATTCTTCAGTTGCCCTTTGTAATTAGGGGTCAAAAACTAACTGCTGAACCCCAAAAAACTGCCATAGATCCAGTCATATGGAGTATGGACTTCATAGAGAGTCTGGATGGACAATCCTTATGGACGGTGAGTTTAGAAGTGAAAAAAGTTCTTGTGATTCTTTGGCTGATTGGGTTCAATGCTTTTCCATCTTAAAGGAGACTTGTTGGTCTACAAATCATAATACTTGTATGACTTGTATGACATTTATTTGAAGCAAGAATTCATTCCACATCCTTTCAAGAATAGACTACTGTTACCCATATTGTCCAAAGGCTGAAAACATGCATCCAAGACACGAAGTTTCTAGACCTGATCTTAAAGAAGCCATGGCTTGATTGACTCCAGATCAAATCTGCTTTATGCACCATCATTAGTCAGCATTGGACTTCATTGGCCAACAATGATATGTCCACATTCTTGAAAAGAAGAGAGAGAAAAAGTGGTGTCCAAAGGATTCCTCCAATTTTTAACATATTGTTGAGTTTTTGGCTAAGGATGATGCCAGTCATCTTTTCAAGTAATTATTATTAAATTCTGTAACTTGTTCTACAATTTTAATAATTAAGGAATATCTTTTACCTGATTATAGGATTCATTTGTGATCTGCTTAATTGAATGCTCTTTCATCTAATATATATATGTGAGGTCCAAACAATTTTGTTATGGTTCTTCGCATTTATATGTTGTTCGACATGATACACTTAGTGGAGTGCAATCACAGCAAAGACACTCTTCACTATATGATTCTTTGTAGCTATTGTTGTTCGAATGCAACAGGTATACTGCCATAGTACTTCTATCAAATGATCTTGCTGTGACATTAACGAGGGTAGTATGTTGCATGATCCATTATTGATTTGATACTAAGATTCTAAAATTATTAGTTTTGAGCAGTGTTATTTCCCAATTCATTATTGATAGACATTGATGTGTGCACATATTTTCTGTACTTATTTTGCTACCATTTGTATTCATGCATCATTATGTTTAATCTTTATATCATCATTCCATATGTTCTTTTATGAATTTTCCCCTTTTATCTTCTTTTTTGTATTTCTGTTTTTGATATTTATCTCATTTTTTATGATGGGCCCACATCACTGTTGTATCCCAAAGTCAAGGTTTTCTTCTACATGAAGGAATTGAACACCTTAAATTTAAAATTTTAGTCAACCTTTGCAAATGTTCCCTCAGTCAAACAGGGCAAGAAAAATCCCACATTTTTTTTATCCTTGCTATTGGCTGCCTTGGAATGTAAATACTGTTGGTGTCAGCAAAACTCTAAAGTTCTGCCTACATTTTGAAGATCTTAAGAGTTTGTCAAGATGAGTTGATAATATCTAAGCTGCTAAATGGATGTCACCAAATATCTCTTTATTCTTTACCCTCTGATCTTTGGAGGTTACTTGATTTAGCAACGTCTGCAACCTAATATTATGATGTCATGCAACATTTGCAAAAGTTATTTGTTATCACATACTCATGGGTTCTGCTTTAGTTGGTAACTTCTAACAATGGACATTGGTATTTTGCATTGGTGTTGCAGAAACTGTCACCTGAGATGCCTCTGCAGCTTGCATCAGATACGATATTGAGAATGCTAAGAGCTCGAGAGCATCATCATTGCCAAGGGCAGGTAGATATGACTAACTAGTGGTAGTACAGAAAAGTTAGTTCCGTTGAGCACTGTAACCAGAATATATACCAGTATCTGCTTGATGCAATGAGCCTCTGTAGACAGACCTTTTCAGTTAGGATAGCCATATTATCAACAATCAACCAATTGAAGTTTGACGATATCACAACATCAGACTATAAAAATGATATAATTGGACAGAATAATGGTCACTGAGGTATATACAATATAAATTGTGTATCATGGGCAAGGATTGCCTTACCAGGTGGTAGGTACCGATCCACCAACTGACCGGTACGTGGATCGTTCGTCGTCGAAATTGACCGTCGACAGTTGATTTTGACTATCGGTGGTTGATTTCGACTGGTATTAGCTGAGGGAGGGAGAAAGAAGAAGAGGGAGAAGAAGAAGAGGGAGAAAAACTCGGTTCCCTCGCGCGTTGCTAAAACCCGGTTCCCCCGCTCTATCTGTCGCCTGCGTGATCCGTCGCCCATGGGTGATTTCTTTGCCGACGGGCGATTCTTTCTCCCCGCGAGGAGAAGGAACGAGGCGATGTCGCCTCGTTATATTATATATTATATTATAATTTATATTATATTATATTATATTTATATTGTATCGAGCGGTATGCCTTGTGTGTACTGCTTGGTATCAAGTATCGTACCATACTGAGCTAAGCTTGGTATGCCAGTATGGACCAGTATGACAATCCTTAATCATGGGTATAGTTGACATTCATATATCCACCTGGGAGCTTTATGCGTCAGCTAGACCTTTTTAGTCGGTCTTTGTGTGTTAGGTTCTATAGGTATTTTGCATCTTGATAGCCATGTACTTTTTGATTTTTGAGTCATTCCTTTTAAAAGGAATACTATCGCAAGAAAACTTGTGAGTGATGAAAATCTTGCAACTGAAAGCTCTTTTTTGTTATTATGCTCTGAAAAGATATGTTTATCCATCCCTTTGTTTGTGATATACATGCATTCATCCTCTTATGATAAACTTGTCTCCAGGATATACCAATCAAGGTTGTACCAGCATACCGAGTTTATCTCGATATGGTATGGTACCTGGTACCGAGCGATACACATAGTGGATACTACTTGATACATTATAATATAATATAATATTAATATAATATATATATTAGAAAAAATAAAAAAAATGGCGATGTCGCCTTGATCCTTCTCTCAACGAGGGGAGAAGGAATCGCCCGCGGGCGACGAATCGTGTTGGCGATGGAGCACGCGGGGAAACCGGTGAAGAGCAGCGCATGAGGTATTTTTCTCCTCTTCTTCTCCTTCTCCTTTTTCTTATTTCTCCCTCAATCGACCGCTAATGGCTGAAATCGATTGCCGACGACCGATTTAGGCGGTACCGCTCGGTAGTGGGTGGTCTACGTACCGTTCAACTGGCGGACCGATATGTACCGCCCGGTATAGGGCCTTACTGCTCGGGAAGGCAAACCTTGATACCAATTACGACATTCCTTTTTAGGGTTTTTGGGAAATTAGAAATTATTATTATTAAGACTATCCATATTCATGATTGACATACTTTTCCACTGGATGTCAATGGCCTAAGGCAACTCTTCATCTTTTTAATCCGTGCTTGGGACTGGCATTAGCTTTATGTATTATTAAACTATCAAAATCCTTTCATTTTTTTATGTATATTCTTCTGTGATTTGTTTTAGTTAACTAAAGTGATGATATTTTATGTGCTGGGAACATGTTTTTGTTGTTGACATCTTTTCGTACACTGGATTTAACATTGTATCTTTCTTCATGTCTGTCAATTTTTGTTGGGCTCATATGGAACTGATTTTCATATATCTGTTGTTGAATGTCTACGCTAGCTATCGTTTTGACCTAGTCTACCACCTTAACTTGCTCAATATACTATTAACATAACTTGCCTTAATAAAGATAAACAAGAATCTGTATCATGTTGTTGTTGTGCTCTTAGATAATAATTATTTATCTCAGTTCAAAAGCAAAACTCTTTGTCAAACCAAATTAAATAGAAAACATGTTACCTGATAAGATTTTGTTTATTCTTAAGAATAATGCATATTCAGTAAGTTATATATTTGTGGTTTTCCCACCAATGACCAAACTAACCTTTATTTACTTTGCAAAATCACAAGGTTGCTGTTGGTGGCCAAAAAGCAATGGTAGATTCTAGTCAGTCTGCAAGTTCTTCAAATTTTTCGGTGAAGTGGTAGAAAAATGAAAAGAACAATTAGGAAGGTTCTTTGTATTATTTTCAATCATAAAGATAAGGTCCAAACCTGCTTTGGCTATCATTGATGTTGGTGGGAGTTTTTATTTGCATCAATTTGTTTCTTTCCTTTTCCTGGTTAGTACCAGCTATGTACTGCCTGAAGGAGCAGTATATAGCAGTCTGACAGTACTAAGCTTGCAATCCTTTTTGTAATCTACTTGTGGGATAATATCCCACATGGTCTCCACAAATAGTACTCACATCTACCTTGCCCATTTTTGTTAATTAAATTCCATTTTATAACTGTTTTATGCTTGCTAGCTGGTTAGGGGAGTCATAACTCTTATCTTCTTGCTTGATTAGATTGTTCATAATCTCTCACGTGCAATAAATCTAGATGCACGGATGGCAAGATTCGAGGAGAGATCAAGGCATGTTCAGATAAATGATGAGAGCATCTGTGATTCTTGCCGCTCACGCCTTGGCACCAAGCTCTTTGCAATGTATCCAGATGATTCGGTTGTCTGTTACAAGGTATGTAAAGTCCAAAAATCTGCAACAAATAAACAGGTTGACGAGATGATATTAGCAATAGATATAGGTCATGCAGTTATATGCATATAATGAACTTTTACATGTCAGGGTGCATCAAATTGACTAAAATGCATTCTACATATCATTTTGCTTATGTTATGGCTAAGATTTTAATGTTGCAAGTCATCTATTTGAACAGATACAAAGATGAAATGTATGAATGTAAAACTAGATGCTTCAGTGTTGATCTGTTACCATGTTTAATCGATGGACACAATGTTTCTACATGTCCAACTGGGAAGCATACATATGACTGCCAGTGCTGACTGCTGAATTTGCCATGGAGCATTATCTCAGCACATATCTTGTTAGCTAAATCACCTACTTTGACACGATGAGAGAAATAAGTTCACCCTGGTCTCAACATTTACACACTGTTCTTTTGTTGATTCAGTGTTATCGCCGGCTGGGGGAGTCTACGTCAGCTCGTGGTCGTAATTTCAAGCAAGATATCATCTTCAAAGCAGGATGGCTTGTTAGCAGATAGTAACACGTACTTATCTCTGGCAATTTCTGGATGAGGCTTCTTTCGGCAAGTGCGAAGAGTTGAAATGATAAGGTGTCCTTTGGAGGAAGGAATTTTCGTCGGCCTTTTAATGACATCTTTTTTCGTTCATGCATTCACCTGCATGCTAGATTACATTTGCAAAAAGCTGGTCAAGTTTGCCGACGGCTTGGGAATGATTTGTAGGTTATCAAGTATCTTTTTGTGAGCTGAATGACAAATTATAGGACTTGCACCTGGATCCTGTTCATTTCATATACATGGACGAAAGGAATATGAACGAAAGGAATGCAGTTGAAACCATGCAGAGAGAGTTGGCCATGACCAATATACCAGCAGCAGACGGCTTATAGTCAGAATTGGTTTTCATTTTAGATATGTAAACTTGTTTTAATTTGTCTGTATCAGTATCACCGTGGGAAGTAAAATAAAGCTGGTCAAATTTCTTCCACCATGTCATTTCCGTAACGTTAATTTTGAATACTTTATACTGCCACAACAGTTCCACCTTATGTTTCTCCGATAATGATCTTTAAAGTGTTTTCTCAGACGCAAGTGCGATGATTTTGCTGCGATAGGCACTCAGTTATCACGTCTTGATTATCCGAGTCATATGGGCTGTACAGTTGGATACTGAAGTTGCCTGCTCATCGCATGAAGGGCGTTAGATTCAATCAAATGCTGATTATCGGAGTCATATCATTCTCTAGCTTACTTCCCAGATATTGAAGCTGATTCAATAAAATGCTGGTGGGTTTGCTGATCAACACATGAAGGGCGTTAGATTCTTAGCTGGTGGGGGGGCGGGGGGGGGGGGGGGGGGGGGGTGCATGTTATAGATTCCAATTACAAGTAGTAGCATAATATGTTTAGCATGCATCACTTTTATAATGACAGATTTATTGCCATCTGTGCAAGAGCACACAATACTCCTAAGGTCTTGGTAATTGGGTAAGTCTAACAAAAAAATCTTGCAAAAAAACAACTAGAGAATGAACTTTCCTTTCCAGTGACATTCACTATACAATTGACACTTTATCAAATGATAAGAGGGAATCCTAAGGATGTTCTTCAAATGCCAAGGTCAGGATTCATAATCGTTGAGAGCTTTCACAACATTGAGGCATCTTATCCATTTGTTTTTGAAGCCTTGTCGTACAGCAAAATGAAAGGCTTCCAAAAATAACTTCAGTTTCAGCAAAAAGAAAGGACCGAGCTTAGTTTTCCTGTGGAGCCACTAGATTGCCCTGTCTATCCTTCGGGATGAAAGCCAAACCTAATAAAATAACATCATGACTCACAATAATAGGCGTGAGTTTCATCGGACAAAGAATAACTAGATTTGAAACATAGCACCTTTTTGCTGCATCCTGTAATTTCAGTTGTATCCTGTTGAGTAACTTATGATCATAATTATTTAAGATTTATGTTTAAAAGTGAATCAATCTCATTATCGTGATCTCATTATGATCCGATTCCGATTGCATAGAACCAAGAACATCACAATATATATTCAACAGATAATATGATGTGAGAATATGTCAATATTAATCATAAGCAAAAAGATTGTGCAGCATGTCACACGTACCATCACTCACGTGATTGGCTTGCAGGGCACCTGTAACCAGCAGCATGCACCAAGGTTGTGGTCGGGGCGTGAGGTGTCGTCCTGACTCGGCCCCGTCGATAATCAAGTCAGTTAGATGAATTGTTTTACGAAGTATATGCAGTATCGAAGAAGGTCCCCTACTAATTTACCTGGGTACCTTGTATACTACCTGAGAAGGCATAAGTCGTATGAGGTGGGTTAATGCGTATGGATGATAGGTCGGTGTTATATGTTGGTCGGTGGCTGAGCCCCCGACTTGTTTGCTATTCTGACTATTGTGCTAGTTGCTTTTATTACGCATCTGAAGCAGACACGATCCTCCCTAGTGCCGTTGTCTGGGTTGAGATAAGTCCTCGCACTGGGTATTACATGTAGGGGCTGAATGGAGGGAGCCACCGTGGCAGAGGTAGCATATGCGGCTGTGGTTGAGCTCCTCGAGCGGTGAACCGACATAGTGCTTCTTCCCGAGACCTTGGTTTGAGCCGGGTTGGATGTGTTTACCCGGCTTCTAGAAGGTAACATGGAAGTCTATGTTGGATGGGCCAAAATACGCCCTATCATTCTCGCCCCCCGAATAAGAGTCATGCTTTGAGAGAACCCAGGGGGCGGCTCATGGCTGAAGGTTTTGCTTGATCATCAGCTTTGTTCTGAGAGTGCCGGCTTTTGGGCCAAAATCAAAGTCGGAGGGACTAGCTAGGACTTGAAGCCGACAGGGCTAGTCGAGACTTGAAGTCGACACGGCTTGGTCGAGAAGCCGAGTCGGTATGACTGACTGGGACTTGAGGCCGGCAAGACTGGCCGAGACTTGAAGTCGGAATAGACTGGCCGAGAGGCCGAGTCGGTATGACCAGTCAAGACTTGAAGCCAACGGGGATGGCTGAGACTTGAAGTCGACATGGCCTGTCCGAGAGGCCGAGTCGGTATGACCTATTGGGAGTTGAAGCCAGTGGGGCTAGCCGAGACTTGAAGTCGACATGGATTGGCTGAGAGGCAGAGTCAGTATGACCGATCAAGACTTGAAGCCGGTGGGGTGGGGCTAGCCGAGATTTGAAGTCTGCATAGCCGGGCCCATAGGCCGAGTAGGTATGATCGGCTGGGACTTAAAGCCGGCGGGGCTGGTCGAGACTTGAAGCTGACATGGACTGGCCGAGAGACTGAGTTAGTATGACCGGCCAAGACTTGAAGTCGATGGGGCTAGCTGAGGCTTGAAGTCAATATGGACTGATCGAGAGGCCGAGTCAGTATGACCGGTCGAGACTTGAAGCCACGGGGTTGGTCAAGAATTAAAGTCGACATGGATTGGATAAAAGGCCGAGTCAGTGTGATCAACTGGGACTTCAAGCTGGTGGGGCTGGCCGAGAGGGGAGTCTGTATGACTGGCCAGGACTTGAAGCCGGCATGGACTGGTTGCGAGGTCGAGTCGGTATGATCGGTCGGGGCTTGAAGCCGGTAGTGCTGGTTGAGACTTGAAGTTGGCATGGACTGGACGAGAGGCTGTCTATATGATCGATCATGACTTGAAGCCGATGGGGCTAGTTGAGACTTGAAGTCGGCATGGACTGGCTGAGAGACTGAGTCAGTATGACCCGTCGAGACTTGAAGCCGACAGGGTTGACTGAGACTTGAAGTCGGCATGGACTGGTCGAGAGGCTGAATCAGTATGATCGGTCGGGACTTGAAACCGACAGGGCTGTTTTTGACTCAAAAGTCCTTTTTTCATAACCGAAAGGCCTTTGAATCTATTTTGGGATTGGAAACCCATTGGGAGCCTAGAAGCTTTATGAAACTAATTCGGGGCTGAGAGCCCTTTGGGAGCTCGAAAGTTCTTGAAAATTTGTTTGGGATTGAGAGCCCTTTGGGAACTCAAGAAGCTCTTGAAAACTTGTTTAGGGCTGAGAGCAGTTCAGGAGCTCAGAAGCTCTTGAAAACTTATTTGGGACCGAGAGCCCTTTAGGAGCTCAAAAGCTCTTGAAAACTTGTTAGGGACTAAGAGCCCTTTGGGAGCTCGAAAGCTCTTGAAAACTTGTTTGAGACTGAGAGCCCTTTAGGAGCTCAGAAGTTCTTAAAAATTTATTCGGTACTGAGAGCCATTTGGGAGCTCGGAATCTCTTAACAACTTGTTCGTGACTGAGAGCTTTTTAGGAGCTCGGAAGCTCTTGAAAACTTTCTTGGAACTGAGAGCCTTTTGGGAGCTTAGAAACTCTTGAAAACTTATTTGGGATTAAGAGCCCTTTGGGATTGGTCGAGTTTGGACCCGAGCAACCCTGAAGGCAGGGTTGCAAGCCCTATGAAGTGGGGTCGGGTTGGTACCCGAGTGACGTTAGAGTTGGGCTTAAAAGCCCTTTGGAGTTGGTCGGGTTTGGACCCGAGCAACCTTGAAGGTAGGGCTGCAAGCCTTGTGAAGCGGGGTCGGGTTAGTACCTAAGTTACCTTGGAGTTAGCCTTAAAAGCCCTTTGGAGTTAGTCGGGTTTGGACCTGAGCAACCTTAAAGGCAGGGCTGCAAGCCCTGTGAAGTCGAAAGCACACCTGGATTGGACGTTGAGGCGGGAAAGCATTGGGTCTTAAGTGGTCTGTGACGTTTCATATTAATGAGGGGTTAAGCTGTCGTGTAGCAATTGGTTGCTCAGACGATTTGCTTCTTTAAGCGATTTCTTTTGCTACCTCTCGCTCATTAATTATGGATCTTTCTAGAGTTTCCGAGGCATCATTTCACACCTATCTTTGGAAATCAAAGAGTTTCCCTGGGATATCGTGCCAGGGACCTTGAGGCCAACATCTTGGGCTAATCTTTATGAACCCTTGGAGGTTCACTGTCTTGCTGGCATCTTAATACTCTCATCATCATCTTGATCTTCTTACGTATTTTTCTTGTGGTGCTTTGATCCCCTATCCTGTCGCAGAGGCCTGCCTGACACCCTTAAGGTGGCGGGTGGGGAACCCACCGAGACCTTGGTCATAGTAAGGCTAGTTGGCCTCGTATCTTCTTTGCTTGCCAATTCTTAACTGGAGAATCTTATCCGCAGCATCCCGTTTTACCTTATGGCTCAAGGAGAAGGCCTCTACCATCTTGGTTACAGTAAGATCGCTTGCCCAAGTGACTTTCTTTCTTGTTGGATGAGCCTAGATCAACGGTTTTTGTCCGCAGCATCTCGTTTTACCTTCTGTTTTGTCACCCGAGCATTAGGCCCCAAGAAGTTTTTTCAATAGCCTCTATGGCTGCAGACATCCATCCTAATGCAACAGCCCAGATGAAGAGGGTCCGAGTTTTAAAGTTTAATATGGAGGGGGCCTCGGCGAAACGTGGGGAGGCAGAGGACCTCTCTTAAGCTGGCGAGGACCAAGTGGGAAAGGGCGGGGACAACTCCCGCTCTTTCGGAGGTGGCTTAGGCACGTATAGGTGGCAGTCATCCAGCGCCAGAGGTCAACAAACTCTAAATCTGGCTAGGAGGTTTGAATAAGGTTCATACAAAGTAGCTTTGTCTACACAAGCCATAGACTAAAGCCTGAAGTCTTTTAGTGTAGTTGAGAAGATTACACCCCACTTGAAAAAGGTGGAATGGATGCACTTCATCAAACTCATCTCCAAGAGTAGCACAATTTTGTTATCAATAAATAATAAAATGTAATATCTAGACTGTCCTGGACTACTTGTTCAAATATCACAAAATATAAGCTTTGCACCACATAATATATTACAATCTTCATCATTATTCTAGAGATTATTGACTAATGGAAAAATTGAATCTTGTGAAAAATCCATTTCTCTCTTCTTGTTAAGTGCTCTATGTTCAGTTCATGCTCCACACATGATCATGAGTCCTGAAGAATCTCTATCAGAATTTAAACTTTGTTCGTGTTGTGACACTCAAAAATTCTGCCACACCTCTCCTTCTAAATTCACTAAATAGCACATCAGAATGTAATTCTTGCCAATTGTGTAAGAGGTCCATTTCTTAGAAGTTTTGCATAAGTATTTGAAATATGAGATTACCAAAGTGGTTCAACTCTAATCGTATTGGTCTTTCAATGATGTAAGTTGACTTTAAAAGTGGAGAAATAGTAAAAGTTTGAAAAGGGTTCTCGATACGGAGCGAAAGATGGCTATACGAGAGGAGAAAATTCTAAGCCTACTCTCCAAAATAAAGTAGTATTAAAGGGGTAAGACAAGGGTGAAGGATCAGCCAATAGCAAACTACCACCTAATCTTCTACACCTAATAGCCGAAAATGCTTCAAGTGTCATGGTTTTGGGCATATTGCTTCAGATTGTCCAAATAGGAGGATTATTATATTAGTTAAAGAATATAATGATGAAGAAGTAAATTAAGCCAATGATGAACAAAAATATGATGATGTGTGAGGTCCCATATCGACTCAGGCTATAGGTGGTTACTCCTATTTCATTACTTTCAATGATGATTTCTCCAAGTTTGGACTTGTGTACTTTATGAAGTATAGATCCGAGGCCTAAGAGAATATAAGAATAAAATAGAGAACCATACTGGAAAGAGTATTAAGACTCTTTGATCAGATCGAGGAGGAGAGTACAGGAAGCACACCGTTTCCTCAGAGATTATGAGATTCTATCCTATTGGACACCTCATATACCTCAGTTCAATGGTGTATCAAAAATGAGGAATCACACAGTGTTAGACATGGTGCGATCCATGATGATTTCGCTGACCTAACCGTCTCATTCTATGGATATATCATAGAGACCGCAACTTACCTTCTGAATAGAGTTTCATCTAGATCGGTAGTATCTACACTATATTAGATATGAAAAGGGAAGAAGTGTAAAGAATGAACTTGGGAAAACCAAAGCATGCTTGTTATTGAGGTTTAGCATCTATTTATACAGCGATGAAAGGCAGATTTCCCTCAACTGATGAACGAGATCATCTCGTTCAGTTAGGAAAATCTGTTATAGTTAACATGCAACTGCAAGATCGAGCTCCTGTCAAGGATGTCGATCTTGACCGATGGAAAGAAAATAGTTTATGAGCCAGAGACTTCATGAGGGAGTCGGCCAGTTGGTCAGCTGTGTGGACATGAGAAACACGGAGCTGCTTGCGAGCTACTTGATCTCGGATAAAGTGAAAGTCAATAGCAACATGCTTCATGTGCGAGTGAAAAACTGGATTTGCTCAAAGGTAAGTGGCCCCGATGTTATCACGGTAAATAACAGGCATAGAAACAGAGTGGAGTTGAAGTTCCTGAAGCAAGTGGCTAATTCAATTGAGTTTAGCAACAGCAGCGACAACAACCTGATATTCAGCCTCGGTAGTAGATCTAGCAACCGTCTTTTGCTTTTTAGATCTCCAACTTATCGGATTAGCACCAAGAAACACAATATACCCTAATGTAGAGGTTTTATCATCAACGTTACCGGCCCAATCCACATCAGCAAAGGCATGAAGCTCAGAGGGAGAATGTTTGCGAAGAAAAATACCGTGATTAATAGTCCCCTTGAGATGTAAATATACTTTCGTTGTAAAAGAAAGAGACCAGAAGATGTAAATGTAGCCTCAACACCGAGAAAGTAATGGAGGGTGCCAAAATCTTTAAGGGAGAATCGTTCTGCCAATTGCATAATAAATGTCTGAACCTCCGTTGAGTTATCGCCTGTGATAATAATATCATCCACGTAGACTAGGAGATAGATGGTGCACCCATGATGTTACCGTAAAAATAAGAAAACATCAAACTTAGAGTTGATGAAGCCAATTAAAGACAAGTAGAGCCAAGTTCAGTATACCATGCTCGTGGAGCCTGATGAAGTCCATAAATGATCTTTTTAAGTTTACAAACATGTCGCGGATACTGAGGATGTATGAAGTCTGGAGGTTATTCCATAAAGACATCTTCAGTGAGGGTCCCTTGTAAAAAGACATTGTTAACATCTAACTGACGAAGCACCAGCCTTTTGATATTACCAGACTTAGAAGAAGCCGAATAGTAGTAGGTTTGACAACAGGACTAAATGTCTCAATGTAGTCAACGTCAGGTCATTGATGAAATCCTTTGGCCACAAGTCGTGCCTTATAGCGAGCAATTGAACCATCGGGATTCTGCTTAATTCAGAAAACCCACTTGCACTTGATAATGTTTTGTGTGGAAAGAGAAGGGGTGAGAGTCCAAGTAGCATTGTAAAGAGGAGCATCGTACTCCTCACACATGGCTTTATGCCGATGGGGATATTTTTGGGCCTGAGACAAGGAAGTTGGTTCAACAGAGTCAAAAGAGGGTTTGGTGCTAGTATGCAAATCTAGAACTCGACATGGTTTAAAGATGCCACACATGGAATGAGTTTGCATAAGATGCCGAGAGGTGACAGTAGGACTAGGGGGTAAGGGCTAAGGGTCAGTACTGGTTGAGGCAGACGAAGGGACAATAGAAGTATCCTGGGGTGGTGAGGATAAAGACACTGGGGGGAGGAGCCGGAGGAGAGGAGGAAGAGGGAAACTGTGGAACAGAAGTAACAAGAGAGTGTGGATCTAAAGAAGACAAAATGAAGGAGGAAGATTGTTCAAAGAGATCCAATGGAACGACAGATTGTCGATGACCTCGAAAGGAAAAGACAGACTCCACAAAACTAACATGTTTGGAAACAAAGACTTTAGCAGAGTGAGGGTCATAACATTGATAGGTGTTATGTTCAAGAGAGTACCCTCTGAAAACACAAGGTCGAGATCGAGGTTGCATTTTATTATAATTATAAGGACGTAACAACGGATAACATAAACAACCAAAAACCTTTAAGGTTTGTAGGTTGGGGTGTTTTTGAAATAGCCGCTCAAATGGTGAATGATATTGTAGGAGATAAGTAGGCAAGTGATTAATAAGATAAACAGTAGTTTGAAAAGTGACGGACAAAAAGGTAGAAGGCATGGATGCCTGATGGAGTAATGTGAGACCAGTCTCAACAATATGACAATGCTTACGGTCAGCAGAAGCAACCAGTTGAGGGGTAGATGGTGGGCACTTGAGATGTTAAATACCAGAGGTCGTGAGATAAGACGCAAGGGCTTGATAGTAGTTTAAAATAGTTCTCGACCAAGTTCTTGAAGTTAGAGAAGACAACAGTAACCTCAGATTTTTAATGAGGAGGATATAACCATGTGTACTTTATAAAATAGTCTATAAAGATAACATAAATTCTAAACTTGTCAAAAGAGACAATTGACGCAGGATCCCAGACATCAGTATAAATAACCTCAAACGGTTTAGAGCAGGAAACAGAAGATGTACCAAATGGTAACCGATGATTCTTATTACTAAGACAAGCATCACAGTAAGTAATAGCAGTACCAGATTTAGAGATAGGAATAGAGTAGCGAGAAAGTAACTTTTGTTGAACAGAGGTTGAGGGATGACCAAGACGTTGATGCCACATATCGATTGGAGCAGTTGTAGAGACGTTAGCAGTAGGATGAGTGAGATACAAGGTGGACGACCATTCATAGATGTTGTCTTTATTCGGACCGTGAACCAATGATGCCCCCGTGCTCAGGTCCTTGACAAGAAAATAATCAGAAAAGAATTCAATAGAAGCATGGTTTTGTTGGCAGAACTAAGAGACAGAGATGAGATTTCTTTTAATGTGGGGTGCACACAAAACATTATCAAGTATAAAAGAAGTAGCATTGGAAGTAAGCTTCGTTGAACCGAAATGAGTAATAGGAATTTTGTTACAATCACCAATGATAATATCTTCATTTTCGCCATAGTTGTTATGGAGCGACAGGTTCTGGAGATCAGAAGTAATATGGTGGGAAGCACCAGAGTCCACAATCCAATTAGATTGACTGTCAGAGGGAGTCATAATGACATTTGCCCGAGGCCAAGCTGACTGAGGTGGAAGGCGAGGTCGAGACTGACAAACCTTTGCCGAGTGACTGCTTTATCACATAATTGGCATTCAACTGGTTGTTGAAGCATGGAAGGAGGACAGCGCGGCTGAACGACAGTATTCTGACGAGTGTTGAAGTGCGGAGAATGGGGAGGCGGCAGTGATGGAGAGGGAACCGTGGAAGTGAGAGAAAAGTTGGTTACACCTTTTGAAGCATTCTTGTGGTATTTACGATTTTACCGGTTAGACTTCTAGTTGAACTGAGCCGTGATAGGAGGTCCTGGCAAGGGTCCTGACAGCCTATCAGCACGCTTCAGGTAAGATTCATAGTCGGTGAGCTTGTCATAGAGTTCTTCAAAGCAAATCAGAGAGTCACGTGCTCGAAGTGCGGTAGCCAGTTCTTTGAACTCGGTACTCAATCCATTAAGCGTGTGGACAAGAACTTCTTCATCAGTTAGGGAATGACCTACCAAAGCTAGGTCACTAATAATCATTTTGATATATTGTAAGTAATCAGTAATAGTACTTCCCTCCTTGTCACAGGCTTAGCTGAATTTGCCTAAGCCGTGCGGCACCCCTGCGTATCCATCCGCAAATGTCAGCCTTCCCCGAGATCTCTTAGAGTCCCTTAGACTCACAAAAGATAAAACAGGCTAGAAGAAGCAATTCCCACGGGATCCACAAGCAACTGCTCAAGCAAACACTTCATAAAGTCATATACAAATTACATCCATGGACATTACAAATTCAGAGAGGTTACACACAAAGGATAATGGTCCATTACAAACCGAAGTCCCCCATAAGTGCTTGCAAGACATACTTATATTTACAAGCCAAAATTGGTCATAAAACAAACCAAACTTGGGCTGCTAAGCTTACTGCAAGCCCGCTACTTGCTGTACAAGGTATATACACAAACCGAAGGACACGGACAAACATGAGCATTTCATCAAACACCTTGTTTACATTGTTGTCCGTGACATTCTCCCCCACTTATTCCTTTGACGTCCTCGTCGAAGCCGCTATAGACGCTGCATCACCGTGCATTTTGCTAAATCTTCAATCTTCTGCTTTAGCTGCAACACGCCCCTTTGGCTCCCAGCTGCTCTCCGCCGCTGTTATTGTGTAGTCGAACTCTGATCCGCCATACTGCTTCAACTCACCAATGATTGAATCTGGTGTGGGGTTGGCTGAGTTGTGCTGATCCTTGTTGGTTCTCGCAGATCCTACTGTTGAAGGAAAAGACATGCCTTATTATGCGCCAGTATCGTAGTATACTCATGTTGCTTGAACTGGGTGAATGCTTGTTGGAGCTTTAACGAGCATCGCCTTTCAGACTTTAAAGTTTTTAAGGTCCTTCCTCCATAATGTTTGCCCACTGATCCTTCCTCCATGTTTAGTTGTCACTTCCAAGTAGGTTCGCATCACTTCCGCTTTCGATTGGCATTCAATTGGAAAATGAAGCGGACAATCTACTCTCAGTAGTACCAATCACCAATGGTGATGATTTGACAACTATTATTTTTCGTAAGCTTTCTATGAAGGGTCACTGAACTTATGCAGAGCTCCTTTGCCAGATAAGTAAGAGAACTGAGATACTTGACTTCACCCATTCTCTTAGTAGTTGAGAAGGCAAGGTTACTTGGCTTCGCTCACCTCCTCGAGTTAAGAGGATTGGGGTACTCTTAGTACTCGGTTTCGCCCATTCTCCTGAGTTGAGAAGGCAAATGTTACTCAATTTCGCCTGCCTCCTCGAGTTTGTACTTCATGCATTGAGCTGGTTACTAATTCGCTCACTCTTTGCTCACACTTCTGAAGCACTTGAAGTGTTTGCACTCCTTGCGTTGAGTTAGCTACTGTGAATCGCCTTCTCACTGCCATTGAACTTCTGGAATTCAAGAAGTTTCGCCCAAAAAGAGCAAAAGTTTACCCCAACTTGGAGTCCCCCAACTTGGAGTAAGTCTTTGATAGATTTGGTCGCCTCTGGGATTGTATCGTCTTCTCCATCACCTTTGCCGCCTACTCCTCTGAGTAGAAAGGTACAGTACTGTGTACTGTCTACTTTATTCCTTAGTCGAGCACTCCTGCATCAACCTGAAGTCCCTCGCTTTTGGCTATCTTGATGAGAAGCCCTTCGACATCGATCTTATGAAGTTTCTTGGCCTCTGCCCTTCTGCCCTGTCTTGGTACTTGGAGTTTGCCTTTGCATTTTCCACCTCCTCGGCCCCTTTTACGACTAATGCTCTCCCTCCATGAGAGCAAGGGATCAATGACTCCACGAAAGTCCTGCCTCTGCGGTACCATGGTGCTGCCAAGCCCATAGCCCTACTATATGTTGACTTGCATCTACATCCCTTCCTTCGTGATCGGTAGATCCGCCTCTGCGGCACTGTGGTGCTCCTCCGAGTCCACCTCCTTTCTAACCGACGTTTTGCTTTTGGGTAGCTGAGCCCCACTGGACTCGTCATCACTTCCTCACCCCTTTCGACCACCTGCTTCGACACCATTGTGTCCTTCTAGCAGTTCTCCTTGGTCGATGGAAAGACAAACTGCAACTCTCATGCATGGCCTCCGCCATCTTGTTGCAGGGCTCATGTCAATTATGTTCTCCTTAGCTTTCTTGGTAGCAACGTTCACTTACTCAGCTTTGTCCTCTGACTTGCCGGGCTCCCTTAAGCGAATGTGAGCACTAAAGCAGTTTAACTCTCTAGTTGCTCCGATCATACCTTAGTATAATCAAGTCTCCTCTATGGGACTCACTGATACTTGCAATCTGACTGCTCCCTCGGTGGTACCCAGCTCTCATATGCTGATGACCAAGGTTTTCATCCAATGCAAGCTCTAATGCACACACGAAGACCCGCCTCCGCGGTACCATGACATTCACTCCTTGAATTCGTAGCCCTTCTTCTTGTTGTGTCATACACCAAAGTGGAGTTCCCAGTAGCTCCTGATTATACCTCCGTATGATCTTGTCCCTCACGGGACACGATCGCCTGTGTTGTATTACCACGAACTATTCATCCCCCGATCCGCTGCACCATGTCACCTCCTGGTGACATCTCCATTGCATATAGATTCTCATGTGATGAACTCGGACTACGACTTCTCCACGTGTGGCCTTTGCCAACACATCGTAGGGCCTCTGCCATCTCCGATTTTTAGTTCGTTCCCTTGGCATTTCACCTTCGTCCACCCACTCTTGGGTCACTCCTGGACGAAGCATAGCTCTAGGACAGTCCGTCGCCTAGTAGCTCATGAAGTCCCCCTGACTTCACTAGAATTGGTGCACCATTGTCTGGATCCTATGCCTCTATACCCTACCAGCACAATCTTTGCTATGCACCTCTTATTCCTGACAACTCGAATGACAACACTATGGCATATTCTTCAAGAGTACCCGCCTCTGGGTCCTCTTGCCTCGTGCTAAGGTATCCTGATCCCAACTTTGCCTCAGCAAGTTGAATCACCTTAGTTACTCCATCAAATGCATATCTGAGGTAGCTTACATATGCCTCGAAGCTCCCTTCATTTTTGGCACCATGGAAGATAAGTCCACCCCATCAGAATGAAGAACTCATGGAATGATATGATCTCACTCTTGCCTCTACAAGTGTTCATGCCCTTGACCTCCGTCCAAGGAAAGCTCTGTGCCTCTGCTCCATGGTCCATCTTCTATGTCGACTCCCTTCATGCGGCTCGGATACTTCAGCAAGTTCCACTCAAGTCGTTCCGCTCCTCGATTTGCATTGAGTTGATAGTGGCCCTCGCATCTACCATTCCACGGGTCAGCCCTCCGTTGAGTTTGATTTTCACATCGACTCGAAGTGTGCCTTCATATGATGTTGCCTTGGATTACTCTCCCACTTGATCTCGAAATGCATCCACCAATGCATTACCTCATTCGAGATCATGCGACAACTCTTCATCACTCGCTCGGTCCGTTGAGCTTTTTGGAGATATTACCTTGAGAAACTCTTCCTCAATATGTGCAATCTGTTGCACATGATTCTCCCTCTGGAGAACTAGGACTTATCCCTCCTGGATATCTGTCCTATTGGAGCAATTTTCCTCTTTACATTCTTCCCACTGGAAGTTTCGGAGACCACCATCCCCTTTGGACTACTCCGTCTTGCTGAACAACTTATGCCTTGTTCTGCCCCCGCAAATGTACTTGCCAGATTGTGACCCTTCGCCAATATAGTCTCCACTGCACCCTTCAGGGTCTAGCAACATGCTGAACTTGTTGCATATTTCAGCCGCCTACGGACGTATCCTTTTATATCGAAGAGAAAGTTCTGCTGCTTCATGGCACTGAGTTCTGATCACACCTTAGGATGGCCACGAACACTCCATCGTCCGTGTCAAGCCCTTGCATGAGTTCTGAATCCTTCGAGTTAGCAATTCCCCTCACCTCTGTGAGCTTTGCATAACTCTTTCGGTCGTTACGCAACACCTCCCACTTTGCATGGTCTCATCTATCACCAAACGCCCCACTTTGCCTTGAGCACCGTCAAGTTTGGTTGCCAACATCGAGCCATAGCTCGAACTCCACCATCCCAATCTTTGTGTGCTACACATTCTTCTTTCCTTGCTTGTCCTCGTGGTGCCTCTCGCGTAAAGGGTTGGCCATTCCTATGAATGCCAAACCTGGATGCCCGCTCCTCTGAGCGACTCCTTTCCCTACATCTCGATGTCCGTTTTCCCCCCAAACGGTTACGCGTGCTGGCTATCCTCCACACATCCTAGCTAGGTCCTCCACGTTTGTATGGCAAGTGTTTCTACATGTGCTTATCCCACTCAGATACCACATTGTCACGGGCTTAGCTGAATTTGCCTAAGCCGTGCGGCACCCCTGCGTATCCGTCCGCAAAGGTCAGCCTTCCCTGAGATCTCCTAGAGTCCCTTAGACTCACAAAAGAGTAAACGGGCCAGAAGAAGCAATTTCCACGGGATCCACAAGGATCTGCTAAAGCAAACACTTCATAAAGCCATATACAAATTACATCCATGGACATTACAAACTCAGAGAGGTTGCACACAAAGGATAATGGTCCATTACAGACCGAAGTCCCCCACAAGTGCTTACAAGACATACTTGTATTTACAAGCCAAAATTGGTCATAAAGCAAACCAAACTTGGGCTGCTAAGCCTACTCCAAGCTCGCTACTTGCTGTACAAGGTATGTACACAAACCGAAGGACACAGACAAACATGAGCATTTCATCAAACACCTTGTTTACATTGTTGTCCGTGACATCCTGCTTAAGGTTCATAAGGCTGGAGAGAAGTCCAAGCATGCGAGTCCGAGAGTAATTCACGAAGGTAGTTTGTAACTTGGTCCAAGCTTCCACGGTAGTGACACAGGAGGACACAAGCGGAGCAATGGACCCCGCGATAGAGGCTTGAATTGCTTGAAGTATTAGCCGATTTTGACGTAACCATAGCTTATGGACATAATTTGGTACTGGGCTGGGTTCTCCTGGAACATGTATCATTGCTGGTGGACAACTAAGAGAACCATCAATATAACCCAATAAATCATAACCAAAAAGAAGGTTCGAGAATTGAGCCTGCTAGGACGTATAATTTACCACCCTTGGATAATTTAAAAGGAATCAGGGAAGCGACATTGATGGAGGTGAGTCCTGAATGCGGAGTGAAATTGCCAATAGGAAAAATTGTTGGAGCATCAGAGGTAGAGGAGGAAGACATCGAGAACCAATAGTGGATCAAGGGAAAGCAAAAGTTAAGTGATCTCGCTGAGAAAACAGTGACAAAGACAGTAGGAGTGGGAGTAGGAAGTCGATTGATGAGTAATACAACTGAAGTGTCCAAAGAAATTGACGGTAAAAGAAATGAGAAATGAAAGGAAAGGAAATGCTACTGTGTCTTGATACGACAAACAACAGTGTTGGATAGCAGAAGCTTGTTGGAACTAGCAATCGGGTGTAGGAATCCTGCTAGAACCAGCCCGTCCGAAGAGTAATCCGATAGTGAAAGAAGGAAGAGGTTGCCACTATTGAAGGGAAGAAACTTTGTAGGTAAGTGACCATCGGTAGTTGAGAAGAACACAGGCTGCGACGGTCGCCCTCCAAGAACTGGACTACAAGGAGGTCATAATTCGGGGAAGCTGCAGATGAAGTTCCCTAGTGCCGGCCAGCAGAAATCGGTGACAGTGACAGCGGACGATGCTAGCACCCTTGGAAAGGGGAATGAATACGGGCAGCTTTAGTACAGCACCCGACAATTCGAGGTCGTCGCCGGAGCAGAGGTAGCACTGCGCACCCATAAGCAGAGTGAACGGAGTGCTATCAATCTCTCTCTCGCTGCACTTGATGATGTTATTGCTGCTCGGAGAATGAGGCATAGTCACATTCCTTATAGGAACAACAAGCTGACTCAGATCCTTAGTGGCTCGCTAGGCCACAATTCGAAGGTTTTGATGATTGTGCACATCAGTCTTGGTGATGATGATGCTGCGGAGACTGTATGTCCTCTGAGCTTTGCTAAAAGAGTCAGGGAGGAAGTCGAAGGGGAGCGGGCGAGGGGAGGCGGCACTAGTCCTTGGAGACGCGGTTGTGATGTCCGCGGTTGGATTGCTCTTTGGAGCTACTGAAGGAGTGAAGATGTTCCAATAGGCTAGCCACTGCTCGGTGTTGGAGGCATAGCGTCCAGAACAGGCCGTGGGGACAGAGATAGTAGGCGTCGAGCAAGGCAACACTTGCTACAGGAGGAGCAGAAGAAGCGGGTAGAAGAGTACCAGGTAGCAGCCGTTTCCATCACATACGATTGCTGAGGGCTGGCCGGCTGCAGGGGCAAGGGAGCAGAAGGTAGGGGATGGAGAGGGATACAGCTGCAGCTGCAATTGTTGGAGTAGGGGGTGATGACAGCGGGTGTTGCGGCTGGCTACAGCAGGGGGGGTCAACAGCGAGCAGAGTAGCTGCCGAAGGAGAGGGTGGCAGTTGCGTAGCAGGGGAGGGAGCAGCGGTGGCAGGAGAGGCAAAGTGCTACAACAGGGAACGACGAGGGCTATAGCAGAGGACAACGGCACTGCTAGGAAGATGGGCTACGGGAGTGGCGGCAGCTGTCACTGTCATATTCAGAGGCGGAAGTGATGGTGGGAGCGGGCAGTAGCCCTTGGAGGTGCTCTCGGCAGATAGAGCGGAGGCAGCGTTCTAGCTACGGGGTTAATAAAAACATAGGAAAGAGTGCCCTGTTTCGTTAATAAAGCAGAGATCTAGCTGCAGCTCCATAGAGAATAGGAGAACAGGGGCAGCATCGAATGGTCACCCCCTGGAGATCAGTGGAGGAGCCGAGATCAGCAGTGGT
The DNA here is from genome assembly GCA_029747655.1 of Ensete ventricosum. Taxonomy (NCBI): domain Eukaryota; kingdom Viridiplantae; phylum Streptophyta; class Magnoliopsida; order Zingiberales; family Musaceae; genus Ensete; species Ensete ventricosum. Next base: position 29,882,372 of record JAQQAF010000002.1, read on the forward strand.
GAGGATGGAGGCGGTGTCGCAGTGCAAGTTCTAATGCTCGACGATGAGGCCACGATGGATGATGGCACGACGGCCTCTGAGGGGGCGGACTTGAGGTCGAGGGGAACCGCACCCACCCTCTCTCCGGAGAAGGAGAGCACTGGGATATCCGTGAGGTCGCAGCGGACACGGAGGCGGATGGCCGACGGGGCATTGGCGAGGGTGTGAAGAGCGAAGAAGCGAGGGGTGGTGATGCTATGGCTCGCCATGATGCGGCTTCTTATGTGGCCTTTACTGTGTGTCGGAGGAGGAGCAGCCGTAGGAGGGGAAGGGGTTGCGGTCGCTACCGAGAAGTGATAAAACTGTCGCTGGACAGTGGAAAGAAAAAAAAGAGTAATCTCTCTTATAGAGATAGATGCTCTGATACCATGCAAAGAATGAACTTGGGAAAACAAAAGCATGCTTGTTATTGAGGTTTAGCATCTATTTATACAGTGATGAAAGACATATTTCCCTCAACTGATGAATGAGATTATCTCGTTCAGTTAGGGAAATCTGTTATAGCTAACAAGAAGTACAATCTTAAGGTGGTTAAGATTTGGAGCTACCCCGCCTATGTTAGAAGATACACCCCTAACAAGTTGAAATCAAGGACAGAGCGATGTAAGTAAAGAAACTTTGTCAGGATCAAATCGATACTAAGAGGCGGGGGGGGGGGGGGGGGGGGGGGGGGGGGGGGGGAATGGCGCGCCGAGGGTGGGTTTGGAGAGGGGGGAGGGTGGGAGAGGGATGAATTAATGCTTTTGAAAAACTTTTATTGATTTGAAGATTTATTTGATAAAGCTCGTCTCAGAAAAGCATTTAAATTTAAAAATTTTATAGGAATGTAGTAAGCAAGTAAAACAATTTACAAAGTAATTAAACATCAAAGAAGAGATGACACACTAATTTTATAATGGTTCGATAGTCATGACCTACGTCCACTCTCAATTTCTCCTCCATTGAGGTTACCGGCTTCCACTATTGATCTTCTTTCAACGGACAAAAATCAACTACCCTCTTATAGCTCTATTCTCCCTTTACAGGTTTAGAAGATAATATATACAGTTCTCTTAGCCCTCCCTTAAACAAAAATTCTACTTAGAAAAGAGGAGGGGAACTCTCAAGGAATTACAACGGCGTTTTCATAAGTTTTTGTTCTTAGTTCTTGCTCTTTCAAGCAAGAATGAGTAAGGTATTTATAGGTCCCAATTGGCTTCAAAAGTTAGAGCCAAAAATTTAAATCCCCATATTTTAAGGTACCACCACCAGAAATATATGGTACTAACATCGACTGGTGATACTATTACTAGCAATCGGTGGTACAACCGTCTGAGAACCTAAAAAAGTATATTTCATTACTTTTTATACCTTATGTTGTACCATCTCTAACCTGGCGGTCCTCCTCCTAGGTCAACGAAATGAGCCTCCTAATGGGCTCAAATCAGTCTTAATTAAGGCCCAACTGGCCCTTATTTGAGTTAACATGGCTATACCCAAAACTAACTCAACTAAGACTCAAACTGCTATGATCATGACAAAGACAATTACAAAACGTAAATCTTATATTGTTAGGCATGTCATTAGTTCATCTGAACCCTCGGTGCATCATGCTCTCCCTCGACGTATTGCTCGATCCATCAGTATGTTGACTCTCACAACATCCAATCTTGACACAATATCTAATTTTTTTAGCCCGATGCCCGATCTTTGACTTCGGCCCAATGTATGATTTTATTGCTTCAATCATTTTACCTTTTCATGATAAAAGATAGTCCTATATCACTTAAGCTTGAAAACATTCAATCATAACTTCATCAATTGATTTCATTATCAAAATTCAAGATTCAATAATCTCCTCATTTTTTATGATGACAATCGATGATGGAGTTTTAACTAAACTACCTCTATCTATATGCCATATTGAAATAAACTAAATTCATAGAATAATAACCTTCTAATCATAATTTCTTTACATTCAAGTCAGCAATTTTAACATAAGCATCATCATAGTAAAATCATGATATGCATTAAATCATCAAATTTGTTACAAAATGCATAATTTCAAAGTACATCATAATGTCATCATAATATCAAGAGTGAGTTAAGATTCCAAATCATCTAGCATAATTTTACATCATCATTTCTTCTCCCCCTTTGTCATCAACTAAAATGAGAAACGTTCAACAAATATTTGAACCCATGTAAGCTAGTATTTTTGACAAGTTTTACATCACTTTTAGATTTAGAACATGCAAACTAGTAAGTTTTTGAGATGCGAAGTTAAGCAAAATTTTTTGCTTCTTGAGATGTGCAAGATAGCAACTTTTGCTTCTTAAATTGGGCAAGCTCCGACTTCTCTTTAGATGTGTAAGCACTTTTGGTTCTCTTAAGATGTGCAAGCTAGTATTTTTTCTTTTTTTGAGATACTAGCAAGTTTCTTTCTCCCCTTTGTAAAAATATAAGAAGAAGAAGAAGGGAGAAATTTATTCATCACATAAAGAAAAGAATCAAGTCATAAGTTCTAAAGTCCATGAATCAAGGCTCTACTTTCTTAAGTAGAAAGAGGAAGGATTCATAGGAAATGATCACATAAAACATCAAGTTGTTCATAACAAAAGTCCATGAATCAAATGTCTTCTTTTGTAAATAGCAAGAGAAGAAATAATAGGAAATGATCTCGAAAGAAAAAGAAAACTCAATTTACAAAATTCAAGAAATTCAAAAAATATATAAGAGGAATTCATGCATTAGGAAGATTTAACATGCCTAACTCTCTTCTTTTATAATCATATAGTGTTGCATGCATCACAATATCATCAAAAAGTGCATCGTAATATTGAGAAGTACATAACGTCAAAGAGTACATAAAAGAGTGCAAGATAACGAGTACAACACATCAAGGAACCATCGACTTTTCCTCACTGTTATCAACAAAAAGATAAACATGCAAGCTATTCATGTGGTGGTAATCCAAAATGCCTAAACAGATATTAAACTGCACATTAAAAGTGTCAAGTTATCAATGAATTTGCTGAATCTCAGTTAAAATTTAGTTTTGATGGAGTTCGATTTGATCCAGTCGAGTTGCTATGGAATCAGCAGATGAGGAGGGTGTTGGCTTCGTTGGAGGTGCTGCCTCAAAGGGACTAGTAGGAAGAGATTGACTTTCCCTATATATAGGTGTTTCTAGTTCTGGCTCAGGTAGGGGAGGATTAGTTCTCCTAGTTAATCTAGTCCAAACACCATTTCTTACTATGCATCTTAATATTCTCAATAGGTTTCTATTGATGACATTAAATATGTCTCTAGCTTCATAGTTTCTTCATATGGTGGAAAGACTATGTAATGTGCATGTATTAGTCTAATAATCAAGCGACCATATAGAAACATAAAATCTTTCATTGACAACTCAATCATGTTTTGCCGCAGGCCCTAAAAGGTGGAGAAAGGTTTAGAGAGGTGGAGGAAGAGTAAGGGGAATAAAAGGTGCGGAAAGGTTTAGTTAGAGAGGTGGAGTAAGGGTTGAGAGCAGTTCTACCGCCGATCCTAAAATACCTTTTATAGGGCTGGGTTTCAGGTGGTACTATCGCCAACTTGGTAGTGCTACCGCCTATGGGCAATGCGGTCTGGTGGTACTACCATTAATCTGGTGGTGCTAATGTTGGTGCCCTGCTTTTAGCTTATTTCAAGCTTCAATTCAACAATTCAAGCTTCAACATAACAGTCCAAGCTTATTTCAAGCTTCAACATAACAGTCCAACAGTGCTAACATTCAAGTCAATATTCAATATTCAAGTCAATAATATTCAAGCTAACATTCAAAATATCAATCCTATTTTAAGTTAGCACTTTTATTAAAAGTACAAGCTTCACTTCTCTTTTAAGATGTGCAAGCCAATATTTTTTTATCCTTGGACATCAATGATTCAATCATCTAATGGGATATACACACCATAAATACAAAGAAATTGTTCATAATAAAATTTAAATCATAAATATCAAGAAGTCTAGTGATATATCATGGTTTATTTGGATAAATATTTTTCTTAGTAATACTAAGAAGAATAGTAGGATAATAATTAATGAAAACTTAAATTTATATAAAATAAATCTTAATTCATAAATATCAAGTGAAAAGATCAAGATTTGTTTGGATAAATATTCTCAAAAATCAAGAAATATACATCTCAAGTCGTAGACACCGATATCATCTCATTAGTAAACCGAATCATATAAAAACAAATCCAAAATTAAAATCACTTTTTAAAACATCCGATGAAGGCAATGTAGATAGTTTCCTATTAAAAATAGCTAAAGTTCTTTAGTTATTATTCGTTTTTGTACTAGCAAGCTCTAGTTTTCCATACAAAAGCCATGCACTATCATTTAAAAATGAAAATCAATATGGAAATCATCAAGATCAATTATATAACCATAAATCATCTTTAATTAAAAGATGTATTATAATCATAATGAAAATCATCAAGTTTCAATCATTTTGATTTTTCAAATAATATTTTCTTATTATTGTTGTTTTCGACTAATGAACTTGAAAGTGTGTTGGATTTCAGGTCATAAGCCTTGAGCATCCACAATCAAGATATCATTTTTTCTCTTAGCTTTTGATTATAAATATATCTACAAGAAAGAGGATTTTCTTTTAGGTACCCATTTAACTTTGAATCTCTTATAAATAGATCTACCTATATTAACTATTAGCATTGAGTTATTTATGGTTCCTTTAGGAACCCAAACTAATTTGTATGGACTATACTTTTTAAGTGAACATTTATAGGTATAATGTCCAAATCTACTACAAAAACTACATTTATTTTTGGGTAAAACATGTAATGTGGGTCCTTTAACGAAGATAGTTGTTACTCATAAAGCCAATTCCTTCTTTTCTATTAACATGACCCTTATTAGCAAGGATCATGTTTAAGGATCTGTTACCTATTTCAAATTTTTATAATATTTCTTATAGTAAAATATTTTATTTATTAAGTGAATCTAACTCTTCACACTTAGTGCAAGGAGCTAAAATACAATCATCATACTCATTGTTTAATTTTTTAAATTCATTTACAAGAGAAGCATGATCCTTTTTTAACAATTTATATTTTTTACTTACTAATTTAAAATAATCAAACAAGTCATTAACGCATTGAATAATTCATCGTAAGATAAGGAAGCTTCGTTTGAGTTACATACCTCATTGCTAAAAGTCATTAATGCATAATTTGTAACTTATTCCTTGTTGGTTGGCTCCTTGTCTTCGGATGCACTTGAGTTGTCCCAAGTTGCTTTGAACACGTTATTCTTCTTTGGTAGCTTCTTCTTCACTCGGGGACATTCATATTTGAAGTGTCCTGGTTTCTTACATTCATAATATATTATTGAGTCCTTTTTTAGTTCACTTTTGTTTTAGTACTTGTTTTGTTTTGTTCGTTTTTAAGAATTTTCTTGTAAGAAGTGCTAAGTCGTCATCATCATCATTGTCACTTGAGTTTTATGCCAAGTAGTCTTCTTTAGTACTAAGTGTCATATCCTTTCTATTCTTTAGAAGGTTATTCTCAAGTTCATCACATGCTATACATGTCATTTTGTAGGTCATCAAATACCCGATAAGTTCTTTAAGCAAAAAATTATTTAAGTCCTTTGCTTCTTGTATTGTCGTTACTTTAGGATCCTAACTTTTTGGAAGGGATCTTAGTATTTTATTAATAAGTTTAAAATTAGAAAAACTTGTACCATTTTAAACTATTGACAACATCCGTAAGACAGGTGTACATATTTCCAATGGTCTCACTTAGTTTCATATAAAACAACTCATAGCTATGTATCAAAAGATAAATTTTTGACTCTTTAACTCTACTTATACCTTCGTATGTGACTTTGAGTGTATGTCAAATCTCATGTACAGTTTCGTATATAGAAATTCGATTAAATTTATTTTTATCAAGAACACAAAACAAAGAGTTTATTGCTTTAGGATTTAAATAGAAAGTCTTCTTCTCCAAATCATTTCATTCGTTCATTACTTTTGAAGACTTTTCAAAACTACTTTTAATAATATTCCATAAATCAAAATCCATAGAAAGCAAAAAAATTCTCATTTAAGTTTTCCAATACATGTAGTCTCTCCCATTAAACATAAGAGAATGAGTGACAGAAAGACTCTCTTGATTGCCGGCAAAAGTCATCTCTCTTGGGTTTAAACCAAATAGAGAGAAACCTCACTTTGATACCAATTGTTTAGATCGAATCGGTACTAAGAGAGAGGGAGGGGGGTTGAATTAGTGCTTTTGAAAAACTTTCTTCGATTTGAAGATTTGTTTAATAAAGCTTGTATTGGAAAAGCATTTAAACTTGAAAATGTTCGGACTGTAATAAGCAAGTAAAGCAATTTGCCCACAAATTTAATAGCAAAGAAGAGAAGATATACCAATTTTATAGTGGTTCAGTTGTCGTGACCTACATCCACTCCCGATTCCTCCTCCATTGAGGTCACTGACTTCCATTATTGATTTTTTTTCAATCGGTGAAGATCAACTACTCTCTTACGGCTCTATTATCCTTTTTACAGGTTTAGTTGACAACATTTACAGTTCTCCCAGCCCTCCCTTAAACAAAAATTATACTTAGAGAAGAGGAGATGAACTCTCAAGGAATTATAATAATATTTTCATACGTTTTTGTTCTTAGTTCTTGCTCTTTCAAGTAAGAATGAGTTGGGTATTTATAGGGCCCAATTGTCTTCAAAAGTTGGAGCTAAAAATTTAAATCCCTGAGAGTTCGAGGTACGGGTGGTACCACCGTCAGCACCGACGATACCACCGCCAAACATAGCCTAGGATTTTGGGCTCTGACAGTACCACCACCCGGAATAGGCGGTACTATCATCAATTGGTGATACTACCACCGATAGCCGGTGGTACCACCGCCTGTAACCTATAAAAGTATATTTCGATACTTTTTATACCTTGAGATGCACCATCTCTTGACCTAGCAGTATTTCCTCCTTGGTCAATGAAATAAACCTCATAATAGGCTCAAATCAATCTTAGATAAGGGCTTAATTAAGGCCCAATGGGCCCTTAATTGAGTTAGCATGGTTACACCCAAAACTAACTTAATACTCAAACTACTATGATCATAACAAAGATGATTATAAAGCGTAAATCTTGTGTTGTTCTGCATGTCATTGGTTCATCCGAAACCTTGGTGCATCATCCTCTCCTTCAAAGTATTATTCGATCCATTGGCATGTTGACTCACGCAACATATGATCTTGATGCATTGTCTAATTTTTTTATCCTGATGCCTAATCTTTGACTCTGCCGAACATATGATTTTACTACTTCAATCATTTTACCTTTTCATGAATGAAGATAGCCCTGCATTATTTAAGCTTAAAAATAGATTAGATCATAACTTTAACAATTGATTTCATCATCAAAATTTGAGATTCAAAAAACTTATGTGTATTATTTTTATCATTTCGAGGACCAAAAGATTTTTGTTGCCAAGAGGGCAGTGTTTCTTGAGAAGAAACACATTCTTGGTGAAAATAGTGGGAGCATGATAGAGTTGAGTGAGGTTGGAGAACCTAGCTCAAGCACTATTTTGGAGGTCGAGTCTATTAAGATACCTAACACACAAGTTTTAACTTTGTACAGATTTAGCAGAGTATCTCATCCTCTTGAAAGATATATAAGATATATCAGTGGAGACGACACTCAGGATATTGATCCCTAGACCTAAGAGGAGGCTACTATGAATATAGACTTTAAGAAGTGGAAAGAAGTCATGAATTCTGAGATGGATTTCATGTACTCTAATAAGATTTGGAACCTTATTGATGCACCTGAGGGTATCATACCCATCAACTATAAATGGATCTTCAATAAGAAGATTAGAGTGGATAGACAAGTGGAGACCTATAAAGTAAGGTTAGTTTGCCAAAGACTATCGTCAAAGATAAGGAGTTGACTATAACAAAACATTCTCACCCGTATCTATATTGAAATCTATCAAAATTCTTTTAGCCATTACAACATACTATGACTATGAGATATGGCTGATGGATGTGAAAATCGCGTTCCTCAATGGCAACCTCGAGGAGGAAGTGTATATGATATAACCTGAGAGATTTGTGTCCATGGAGAGTCCAGATAAGGTGTGTAAGTTACTCAGTTCCATCTACAGACTGAAGCAAGCTTCTCGAAGTTAAAACATAAGATTTGATGAGGTGATCATATATTATAACTTTGTTAAGAATGAAGATGAGCGTTGTATGTACAGGAAGGTAAGTGGGAGCGCTATCACCTTCTTAGTGTTATATGTGGATGACATCCTGATCATTGTGAATCATGTAGAAATTGACTCCATAACTAAAGTCTAGCTATCTAGAAACTTCTCCATGAAGGACTTAAGGGAAGTATCCTACATTTTAGGGATTCAAATTCAAAGAAATAGTTCTAAGAGGATGCTTGGTTTGTCATAGTCTAGGTATGTGGACTTCATTATCAAAAGGTGTGGTATAAAAAATTCTAAGAGATGTCTCATACCGATGAGACATGGAATATCATTTTCTAGGAGCATGTCCTTAAAGACTCCTAAAGAAAAGATAGACATGGATAGGATACCCTGTTTCTCAGTTATAAAGTCTATTATGTATGTTATGCTATGTACAAGGCCTGATATAATGCATGCTCTGAGTATCATGAGCAAGTATTAGGCAGATCCAGGTTTGAAACATTGGAAGACAGTAAGTGCATCCTTAAGTACTTGAGAAGGACTAAGAATCTTTTACTAGTATAGGTTGATGGCTATATAGACTCAAGTTTTCAGTTCGATATTGATGATAGCAAGTTAAACTCAGTGTATTCTTTACTCTGAATGGAGGAGTAGTAAGCTGGAAAAGTTTCAAGCAAGATACTAACTCGACAATAGAGGCAAAGTACATTGTTGCGAAAGAAACAACAAAAGAGGGAGTTTGGATGAAGAAGTTCACCATGAATTTGGGAGTTGTACTAAGCAACAAGGAGTTGATTCCCATATATTACGACACCAACGGGGCAATAACTTTAACAAGGGAACCCAGATCTCATCAGAAGTGTTCTGAGGAGGTTCCAACTAATTAGAGAGATCATAGCTTGTAGATATGTAGCATTAGAATGAGTTCCATTTGAAGATAACATTGTAGATCCACTGACGAAATCTTTATTTTAAATTATATTTGAGTATCACAAGGGTCTGATGGGGATCAACACGTAGGTGATTGACTTTAGGTCAAGTGAGAGATTGTTAGTTACAGGTACCCACCCTACAAGCCAATCATGTGAGTAATGGAATGTGTGACACACTGCATGATCTTTTAGCTTATTACTATTATTGGCGTATTATCACTTTATGTTGTCTATTGTATATACTGTGATAACCTTGGATCTGTGCATTGGTAATTGGATCATGATGAGATCATGAGAATGAGACCAATTCACCTTTAAACACAGACCCTAAATAATCTCGATCATAGGTTACTCGAGAGGAATATCGAGATAATCAAATAGACTAGTATATTGTATATCTATCCATATGATGGAGGCAACTAATCTGATTGCTGCTCGTGTGAGGACCAGCTTGGTATTAGGCCTAGAGGGTCGGTCATACACATATGGTGGATGTTGCAGCGTGTAGAAGATCAGATATGAATTATCCAATAAGCCCCTATTTCATTAGATGAGACCCAGTATTAATGAATTCCCCAGATGAGGTCTAATTAGAGGTAAATTGAGATTATTGGATAGAGATCTAATAATTCATGAGGTCAGTATAATTAGATAGAGATCCAATTCCCATTAAGGAATGATAAATTAGGGTTTAAGAGGCTCTCTATAAATAGGAGGGAGGGGCGACGGTGATAAGCTGCACCTTTGGCCACCCCCTCCTATTCTCATCCCTCCCTTCTCTTCTTATCTAACCAACCCTTTCCTTGGTGAATGAGGACAGTGAGGAAGAAAAGGGTTCTTCTTCCACATTTGTTGTAAGATGGTGCGCAAAAGCTACAAAGAAGGTACATAAAAGCTATGAGTTTTTGTGTTGTACGGGACAAGCATTATTGCTTCTTCCACCATGCGGATACCACTAGAGAGGACTTCTGACCTCCTTCATCCTCTTCTTTTGTATTTGGGTTTTCAGATATATATGTGTTAGGACCGTAAAGACACTAAGAGGGAGGGTGATTAGTGCTTATCGAAAAAAGATCCGATTTAAAATCGTTCGAAGAAGAATAAGAATTGGAAATCCGCTTAACTTGAAAGTAATAGTAACATAGTGAGTAAATCAGTAAGCAGATGATAAGTAAAAAGCAAAAAGGAAATGCAAATTGATTTATAGTGGTTCATTCATCGTGACCTACATCCACTCTCAACTCCTCTTCTCTCGAGGCCACCGACTTTCACTATCGATCTTCCTTCCAACCGACAAAGATCAACTACCATTACAACACTTTCTCCTTTTATTAGGCTCAGGAGAGACCCTTTACAGACTCTTTCTCACAAGACCTCAACCACCGTAGAATAATCAGTAAACTTAGAGGAGGAAGAGACTCAAATACTAAGAGTTTGCAATACTTTTAGCTCAAGGATTCTATCACTTTTTTACCCTTTTCACACTTATATTGTGCTCTTTCATACTTTTGCAAGCAAGAAATGATGGGCTATTTATATGCTGGTTACAGGTGCGCTACAAGCCAATCACGTGAGTGATGGCACGTGTGACACGCTGCGTGATATTTTTGCTTAGGATTATTATTGGCATATTCTTATATTATATTATCTATTGCATATATATATTATGATGTCTTTGGTTCTGTACAATGAGAATCAGATCATGATTAGATCATGATAATGAGATCGATTCACCTTTAAACACAGATTTCAAATAATTCCGGTCATTAGTTACTTGAGAGGGACATCGAGATAACCAGACAAACTGATGTACTATATACTCATCTATATAATGGAGGACAAAGCCGGTTGTGTGGAGACACTATGGATATAGTACAGGTGCTCAATAGAGAATGAGTTCATTGATTGATCCACTTATAGAATGTTGTATAGTTAATGATACCTAACGTCACACAGCGATTCCATAATCCCAGTTATATAATATGATCTTTAAACTTAAGACACCAATGATATTTTATTTGAGTACTCTTTTCTTTGACATCGGACTTACAGGTTTGGAAAGCTCTAAATCTAGTACAGCTAATTATCGGGATTGGTAGCCAACCTTACGAAGGCAATTGAGTGTTAATAAAGGATCATCCACTCTCGGTATCATGAGAAGAATATCTCATATGTGCTTACTCAGATAAATCCCTTGTCAGGGTCATTCAGATTGAGAAAAAAGTTCTTCGGAAGAATCCAATTAGAGTGAGACTCAGACAAATTATGTATATGACCGGATAGTACCATATCCAATATACGGTAACTAAGGACAGAGATGTCCAATGGATTTGATCCCCCTGTACTGTCTGTGGCCTATGGCATAGTGGCCTAGTACGTCCATAGTAGATGAGTCGAGTGAATTATTATGGGAATAATAATTCACTATATCAGAAGGAGTTATGATGGGAGCAACTCACGGCTAGCTCGGTATCGGGCCTAGAGGGTTACACACATATGGTGGATGCTTCAGTGAATAGAGGATTGGATGAAGATTCAATAAGTCTATATTCTCATTAGATGAGACTCTACACTGATGGGCTCCTTGTTTGAGGCTCAATTAAAGACCTAAGGAGATTATTGGATAGAGATCCAATAATACAAGGTTAGTGGATTATTGGATGGAGATCCAATACCCACTAAGGCAGGACCCCTAGGGTTTTGGTGGCTCTTTATAAATAGGAGGGGAGGCTCTTAGTTGATAGGTTGTAGTTTTGGTCATCCCCTCCTATTCTCCTCCCTCACTCTACACAAGAGTTGCGAGATCTGATAGGAGGAATTTCATCGTAGAGATTCATCATGTGGATACTGCTAGGACGTTGGACCTTCTTCATCCTCTTCATCTAGATCTGAAAAAACAGGGATATACAATCTCCCTAAGTAATCAATCTCACGTATCGTGATTTTCTCAATTTTTGTGACTTTCTTAAGATCCAATCTTTTACACGATAATTTGATATGTGTGGGAAACCTATTTTGTTTTGATCTTCCATTATGCATGTGATGCTCCTGCTAAGGTTTCCCAATAGTAATATCAAAGCCAAGACTGTTCGTGCAAAAATTGATTTTCAACTACGTGTGATGAGATTGTGTGGCATAAAACTGTTCTATGCATTCTTGCTGTATTTTTGCAACAAAGGTAACAAGAAAAGGGGACAATCAACCATGATAATACCCTCTACAAGGGCGGCCGGCTACGACCAGGGCCCCATCAGAGGCAGCCGCACATGGCCAGGGTTGCCAACAGCTACAAAAAGAAAGTAGGGAGTTGCATAATCGAGTACCGGCAATGCAGGCTTAAATACAAGGATGGTAGACTAATAGACAGTAGCGAAATAGCAAAGGTCAGTTTCAAAGAAAAGGGAGTCAGGATTCTAAAAAGGAGTGGGTCTACAGGCTTATTTATCAGTTCAATTCTGATTGATATTGATTTTATTCAGACGGGGGCATTAAGTAGTTTTTAAATCTAATAAGAAGAATAAGGAACTATGGTTGATGGAGCTATAAGGTAAGAAAAATAAGAATTAAAGTTCCCCGCTGCTCTGTATAATAGATTAAGGTAACAAACACCTTAATACAGGACTTAATAATAACTAATTAGATCTTTGACTGCACTAACTGAATTGCCAATTTCAGAATGATTGTTTGACTGACTGGTTCCTTGACTCGACGCTAAAGGAGTTACTGCCTCGGTGTGTAAGGGGGATATTGGATTGGTGCTCTAAAGTTCCACTTTCTTTGGAGCCACTAGATGTAGAATTTGTGTAACACCTATTCCGCTTACTCAGTTTTCATTGAAGAAGGGAGTTTCCTGGGTGCCAGTTCGATTCTGTATGTATGCGCTCTCAACTCCAAAGTAAGAATACTTGCTATTAATCATAAATAGGATAAGGTAAAGGATCAGACTCCGCAAAAGGATTAGGAATAAGATATAGATCATCGGCAGAAGATTAAGCTGTTCGCCAAGTCGGCAGCAAGCAGTTCAAGTTCAGAAAGTGGAGTTGAGTGCTAAAGTGGGGAGTAAGGAACTGTACCCAGAGTAGGAGACCCTATGTGTTAACTGTCTTTGATGCGAGGTGTGAGCTAGGCGAGGCAATAGATTCTATTTCTGTTTTCGACGATAGATAGCTGCCGGAATTAGTCCTATTGTCTATTCTGTAAGTTCTTTTCTTGTTACTGGATCAGACTCAGGATCTTGGAGATGGAAGCTAGATCAGTTCAAAAGTCAGCTTATGAATTGCCTGTTGGGGTAGAAAATTAAGTATAAAATAAATAAGGGTGTCTGTCTTGCTTGTATAGAAATGGTAATAAGAGTAAGAAAGAGGTATTGTGTTGGCGACTATAAAGAGAAAAAGAAGAGTTTACTGCCCAATAAAAAGAGAAAGAAGGGTTGGTTTACTGCCAAATAAAATGAGAAAGAAGGGTGGGTTTACTGCCTAATAAGTAGTCGAACTCTCCGTAAGCGCTTAAACAATAATAGTTTAAGTAAAACTCCCTAACGTTAACTCTAAAGCTACAAGTGAGAAGTCAGCATCAATTTCAAGTACTGTTTGTTTGGGTGCGAGTGTAAAGCATATAAACACTGTTATTTAACTGCCTAATAAATGATAGAATCTGTCTCTTTTATTCCAAATTCCCTACTACACGGGATCGGTGCTCTCTTAAAGTGGTGAGCAATCAGGTTTGGGTGAGTAATATGTCTCTCATTTGAATAGAATATCAGAGAAGTACCGATACGTTATTAGTATAATAATAATAGCCGGGGCTCAATGAAAAAATAATATTAGTTTGGAGTTGAGTATGCAAGCTGATAGAAGTGAAAGGAACAGTTTAATGAAATGTAGTGTACATGCTTTTATTCATTTATTGATGTTTATCTATACAAAGAGAGGGGTAGAGGGGTTAGACATTGAGGATTTTTCTTAATAATCTAACTATTTTGGTATTGTTACAATAACGCTAACAACTCTATCTTTCAACATGCCCCCGTAAGATCGCGCTCCTGCCAAGGATGTCGATCTTGGACCGATGAAGTGAAAATAACTTGCAGGAGAGTGGCTTCGTGAGGGAGTCTGTCATTTGATCTGCTGTGTGAATATGAGAGACACGTAGTTGATGATTCATCACTTGATATTGTACAAAGTGGCAGTCAATTCCTATATGTTTAATACGAGAGTGAAACACCGGATTGACACATAAGTAGGTAGCCCCGATATTGTCACAGTAAATTGTAGGAGTAGCAGAGGAGCGGATGTCAAGCTTTTTGAGCAGATTCATCACCCAGTTAAGCTCAACAGCTATAGTTGCAATTGAGCGATACTCAGCTTCAGTAGATGACCGAGCAACTGTCTTTTATTTTTTGGAACCCCAACTGATTGGATTGGCTCCGAGAAATATAATATACCCAGATGTTAATGTTCTATCTTCAATGTTCCTAGCCCAATCAGCGTCAGCATAAGCATGAAGTTGAAGTGGAGAGTTTTTGTAGAAAATGATGCCATAGTCAAGAGTACCTTTAAGATATCGTAATACTCGTTTAACAGTTGACCAATGAATGACAGATGATCTATGTATGAATTATGACAGCTTGTTAACTGCAAATGAGATATCTGAGTGAGTGAGGGCTACATATTGTAAGGAGCCAATCACTTGCCAATATTGTGTAGAATCCATAGCAGGACTGCCATCATTTAACCGAAGCGATTCACCAGTGGAAAGAGGAGTCGAAACATCATTTGCATCTTTCATGTTTGTCTTTACTAATAAGTCCTGAGTGTATTTTTATTGAGAGAGGAAGAGTCTCGAAGATGTAGACGTTGCCTCCACACCCAAAAAATAATTCAAGGGACCGAGATCTTTGAGGAAAAAATCTGGCAGCCAACTGGTTAATGAACATTGTGACCTCCATAGAATTACTACTTGTCACAATAATATCATCAACATATACCAGAAGATATATTGTACTGCCAGGTTGTTGATGGAGAAATAAGGAGGTGTCAGACTTAGAGTTATGAAGTAGAGCGTCATATTCATCAGACATAGCTTAACGCCAATGAAGGGACTTTTCGGCTTGAGTGACCGTGGTAGGTTCACAGGTCTCAACAGAAGGAGTCACAATTATATTGAGATCGAGAACCTGATGTGGCTTGAAAATACCACTTTTAGAGCGTGTTGTCATTGGATGTCCAAGTGGTTTAGGAGATAATGGTGGAATGAGTGTGGGTAAAGTAGTAGAACAAGGTGAGTTGGACTGTGGAACAGTAGTGGTAGTTCGCTAAGGCGAGGGAAATGCTAATTGTTGAGTGTCCGACGATTGGATGTCTGTGGTAGCAGAAGAGGGAGAAAGAAAAGAGGGAGTGAGATATTGTATTGGGGGGGTGCTCCACTCATGAGTTGGAGTGGGTGAATCGTGTGGAGGTTCATTGGATAATGACATATGTCACTGATGCATATTCACCGGAGTGGTTGATATAGTGGAGGATTTGTGTTGTTGAAATAGAAAGGAAGACTCCGCAAAGATAACATATAAGACACAAAGACCTTGTGAGTTGAAGGATCATAGCATCGGTAAGCATTGTATTCAAGAGAGTAACCAATAAAGGTACAAGGCTTTGACCGTGGGACTAGTTTATTTGATGCATAAGGACGCAACCAAGGATAGCAAACACAACCAAAAACCCTAAATTTTTGAAGATTTGGGGATCGATGAAACAACTTTTCAAATTGTGATTGATTATGGAGGATAGGAGTAGGCATGCGATTTATCATATAGACGGCAGTCTGAAAAGCTGTAGACCAGAAGGTAGGTGGCATGGAAGCATGATGGAGAAGTGTGAGACTGGTTTCAACTATATGCCGATGCTTGTGTTCGACAGAGCCAACTAGCTGAGGAGTGTATGGAGGAGATTTGAGATGCTGAATACCACAGGCTAACAAGTGTGATGTTAGTGTTTGGTATTCACCCCCACCGTCAGAATAAACTGTTTTGATAGAGGACTGAAAGATATTTTCTACCATTTTTTTAAAGTAAAGAAGATTGTGAAGACCTCAGACTTATGTTAAAGAGGATAAAACCAAGTATATTTGGTAAAATAATAGTAAAGATAACATAAAATCTATATTTGTCAAAAGAAATACTTGGTGCAGGGCCCCAAACATCAGTATATAGAACTTCAAATGGATGTGTGCAAAAAATAGAAGAATGAGCAAACGACAGTCGATGACTTTTATTACTAAGACATGCATTATAATGAGTAACAATATGACTAGCTTTAAACGAAGAAAGAGTATAACGGGATAGAAACGTTTGTAGAGTAGAGGAAGAAGGGTGACCGAGATGATAATGTCACACATCTAAGGAAGCAACAACAGAAGAATATGCAGTAGGCTGAGAGGTGGATGGCCACTGGTAGATGTTATCTTTGCTCTGGCCTTGAATTAACGATGCCCTCGTGTTCAAATCCTTGATAAGAAAGTAGTCAGGAAAAAATTCAATAGAGGTATTATTTTATTTAGAGAATTGAGAGACAAAGATAAGATTCTGTTTGATATGAGGAGCGCACAACACATCACCGAGTGTAAAGTTGAGGTAATGCGAATTAAGCATTATGGAACCAGTATGAGTAATAGGAAGGCGCTTACCATCACCAATGATGATGTCATCAGTACCACCATAGCTGTTGGAAAAGGATAAGTTCTGGAGATCCGAGGTGATGTGATGAGAGGCATCAGAGTCCATAACCCAGGAGTGTTGATCAGAAGGTGGAGCAGCAGTGAGATGTGCCTGGGGCATGGTAGCCAGAGGAAGAGGACGAGAATGACAGACCTTGACGGAGTGACCAACCTTATCACACAGCTGACAGACTATTCGGTGTTGAGGCATAGGAGCAGGACACCAAGGCTTGTGATAATTATTGTTGCTACCTTGAGGTATGGGAGCAGGATGCCAGGGCTGGTGGTGAAGGATGCTGCTACCGCTTGGCATGGGAGTAGGATGCCAAGATGGTTAGGTACCATAGTTGCCACTTGGATTGTGATAAGACGGTGCCTGCTCTGGACCCTTGTTAGCATACTTATAGTACTGATTGTTTTTTCATTTAAATTTTTGACTTACTTGGACAATAATAGGTTGTGCTAGTGCTCTATCTTCGCACTTCAGATAAGTCTTGTAGTCAGTCAACTTGTCATATAGCTCTTCAAATGATAGTGGGGAGTCACGTGCCCGGATTACTGCTACTAATTCTTTGTATTCAACCCCAAGACCATTGAGGGTGTGGACGATAACTTCATCATCACTGAGACAATGTCCTATTAAGACTAAGTCATCGATGATTACCTTGATAGTTTGAAGGTAATCAGCGATGGTACTTCCCTCTTATTTTGTGTTCATAAGTCTGGAGAGAAGGCTGAGCATGCGAGTGCGCGAGCGATTTGCCAAGGTAGTTTGTAGCTTGCACCAAGCTTCGGCAGCAATAGCACATGAAGATATAAGTGGTGCGATGGAGCCATCAACTGAGGCTTGAATCGCTTGAAGAATAAGATGGTCCTGTCGTAGCCATAGTTTATGCTCTGGATTTGGTGCTTGACTTATTGTTCCCAGGATATTAATCATTGTTGGTGGGCAACTGAATGATCCATCAACATATCCTAACAAGTCATATCCAAAGAGGAAATTACTAAACTGAGCGCGCCATGAAGCATAGTTCCCTCTGGATAATTTGAAGGGGATGATGCGACAGCATTGATGGAGATCGATCCCGTACTCTGAGAGGTACCGGTGATTCCTATAATAACACTGACAGAAACCGAAGAAGTAGTCGATGAAGACATTGTAAAGGAAAGGAATACCGAATTTTTTTGTGCCCCTTTTTTTTCTTTTGTTTTTTTCGTTTGTTTTTTTTTTTGGCTAGTTCTGCCGACTTGTGTCTCACTAGGTTCCGCTGTGTAGTTGTCACGAGGGGCTTCCTATAGAAGGAGCCTTTGAAAGGGAAGAGAGATCTGGAGCAATCCGCTCACTTTGATTGCTGAAGGCTGGCTGGCTATAGGGGAGCGGAAGTTTGATGGCAGCGATAGAAATGAGAAGGTTCAAGAGCCGACGACTGGCTCGCGACAGCAGGAGGTGCGGCAGCGACAACTGGCAACCGCTTGGCTGCAGCATAGGTGGCCGGTCGGAGAGGAGCAGTAGTTGCTCCTAATGATGGATCGCTACTGATGGCAGCAAAGGGCAATAGGTGAAAGATCGCTTCGGAACAGAGGAAACAGAGGATGATGCAGTTCTTTCCAAAGAAGGTTCAGTTACGATCGAGCACAAAGATGGGGCGTGCCCCCTCTACTGCTCCAGTGCTGTAGGTCTGGTTTGCGCGAGCACAGGCGACGATCGCGGGAGGTGGACCACTATTCCCGATCGCTCCGTGGAGGAGCGACGACAATTGGTAGGGATGTGTTGACTGTAGAGATTGAGCAAAGAGGTAGGAGTCGAGCAACCGAGGGTTTGTGGTGGCCAAAGATTTGCCGAAGGAATACGTCTCCGACTTCCACAGTTTTAAACAGGTAAAAACTTGATGTCGTTTGACGGCGAGAAGAGAGCTTGCTCTAGGCAAGTGGCTCTGATACCATGTTAGAAGTGAAAGGAAATGTCGAATGAAATGTAGTGTATGTATTTTTATTCATTCACTGATGTCTATTTATACAAAGGAAGAGAGGGATAGAGGGGTTAGACGTTGAGGATTTTCCTCAACAATCTAACTATTCTGGTACTGATTGTTACAACAACGCTAACAACTCTATCTTTCAACAACCGCCAATGGGTAGTAGGGTAATAGCAGTAAGATGTGTTTTTAGTTAATTCTATATCTAATAGCTAATGTTAATTGAATTGAGTGCAAATCCTCTATAAGTAAAGTAACAGAACACTAAACTTATGAGAAAAGAAGAAATAGAAGTGTGCACATATGAGTGAATTGAATAATCTTACCATTGCGGATATACGATACTCTCTACTTAATCTAATTGCGCATATTTGCTTATCTTCTGGAAAAAAGAGACTGCTACCGAGGCGCTATGGTCCTCCCTTTTTCTTGTAAAATAGACTGCTACAAAAGACTGGTGAGACTGCAATGTATGTGAATTAATGGTTTCTTGGATGTAATTTGCCTGCTCCTTGAATGACGCTTGCTCGCTCATTGCTAATCATCTATGTGGGAAGTGGCCTGGCCTTCTCATTTCTTTTTTCTTATTCATTGGTGCGCAGACATATTCTATATTTATATAACTTCACTGCTTACCCTGTTTATGATCCTATTTTCTTATCTCTCATATAAAGCATTAGCATCTCTATAATAATTCTATATAGCATTAGCATCTCCATAACTCTTACAGTATACCTCCCTTTTGACTTTTAAGATACATTGATTTGTATGACGAAGAGTCCAGGAAAGAGCAACACAGCAGGCGATGTGACTATAAGGTGTATAACCGTGCCTAAACAATGTCTCTTTTAAAGCCTTTAAAGTAAGTGTATAACCGTGTCTAAAGAATCCCCCTTTCATAAGTGCACATATGAATTCATTTCTTTCATTAACCTTGACTGCTATTACTCAAATATTCATCTAATGTATACAGATTAGAGCATTTAGTAAAAAGAAAAAAACAACTTTTCTTTACTTTAAAGCCATATTACATCATAAATTCACTTTCAAATAAATTCACTTTAAAGTCATATTGAAATATTACTCAAAATCTACTATACAAAACCAACGAATACAAGCTTCTCTCCTAGGTATGTGAATGACAAAGAAAAAGAGTAGAGCAGCGTCTCGCGTAAATAAATTGACCAGACTTATTGTTGGAATTACTGGAGTGGATGTCGCCTTGTCCACTACCTCTGCAGAACAAAAGCGATCGGACAAAAGCAAGAGCTCAATAAATCTATATGTATCCAGAGAAGCCCGACATTATAAACAAATATTTAGTGTAAACTTGTATAGTTACATTAGAAACAAATATGTAGTGTAAACAAATATATGTATCCAGAGAAGCCCGACATTATAAATTAATTTTATCAGAATAAAGATTCATTTCTTCAAGAGAAAATATTTATGATAGGACAAGTCAAATTAATTATTGATTCTTGAAAGAGTTTATTGAAAGAAAGATTCATTCTTATTGTATAAATATAATGTATCTTGGGGAACTATATAAACCTCATATGTTGAGTCATAAAAAATATAGAGTTTAAGAAGATTAAGCCTTCTTCTACTCTTCCTTAGTGTGCTAACTCTATCGTTTTTTCCTATTAACTTCAACAATTGGTATCAGAGCTATGGCTTCATCCTCAAGCACCTTCCAACTTCAAATCCCTAGATTGACAAAAGAAAATTATGACATATGGTGCATTCAAATGAATGTTCTTCTAGGCTCCCAAGATGTATGGGAGTTTGTAGAAGATGGATTTGATGAACCAAGTCCAGCAGAAGAAGGAGCGATGAATGCAAAAGCAAAAAAATAACTCAAAGATAGAAGAAATGAGAAAAAGACCTTATTCAAAATCTACCAAGGGCTTGATGATATGATGTTCGAGATCATTGCTCCAGCAAATACTTCAAAATGGGCTTGGGAAATGCTTCAAAAAGCATTTGATAAGGTAAAAATACTCTGTCTACAAGTTTTATGAGTCGATTTAGAAAAATTACAGCAAGGTACTTCTGAAACTATTTCTGATTATTTCACAAAAGTTATTTCTATTGTTCATCAAATGAGAAGAAATGGTGAACAAATAAGTGATCAAAGAGTGATAGAAAAGATACTAAGATCACTAGATTCAAAATTTGATTTTATTGCTGTTACGATTGAAGAGTCTAAAGATTTGGAAGAAATGTCTTTAGAATAACTTATAGGTTCCCTTCAAGTTCATGAACAAAGGATTACAAGAAGAGCAAAAGAAAAAACTGTGGAACAAGCACTACAGACCAAACTTACTCTTGAAAATAAATGTGAATCAAATTTTCAAAGAGGACGACGTCGTGGACAAAGAGGAAGAGGTGGCAGAAATCAGACATATCATGAATCTCCAAACAATGAAGTAGAGAAAATTCTAGTCAAAGAGGCCGAGGTTATGGTCGAGGACGTGGCCGAGGCCGTGGACGTGACAGAATTTCTAAAAGATCTAAAATACAATGCTATATTTGCAAAAGGTATGAACATTACTCCTTTGAATGGTATTGAAAAAGAAGAGAAGAATGAAAAATCAAGTTTTACTAATGACTTATGATAATTTGAAGGAAGATCAGTTTATGACATGGTATCTAGATACAGGAGCTTCAAATCACATGTGTGGTATTAAATAATTATTTTCGGAAATGAATATAAATTATTCTGGAAATATTACATTTGGTGATCTTTCTCAAAGACCAGTAAGAGGCAAAGGTAAAATTATTCTTGGACTCCATAATTGTAAAGAGTTATGCATTTCAGATGTTTATTATGTGCCTAATATAAAAAATAATATTCTTAGCTTAGGACAATTAATTGAAAAAGGTTATAATATTGAGATGAAAGATATGACTCTTTCAATTTATGATAAGACTAAGACATTAATCTCACATGTGAAAATGGCGAAGAACAGAATATTTCCTCCACATTTATGTATTTTTTATCAATCAAATTGTTTTAAGACTAATATTGAGGATATTTTTATATTATGACATCTTAGATATGTATACTTAAATTTTGAGGCTTTAAAACTTCTAGAGAAGTTTAATATGGGGATAGGAATGCTAAGAATTGATCGTCCATCAAAATTATGTGAAGTATGTGTTATGGGTAAGCAAGAAAGAAAGCCTTTCAAAATTCGCAGACCAAAAAGAGCATGGTATCGACTTGATCTGGTACACTCGGATGTTTGTGGCCCTATTAGCCTAGTATCACTTGGAGGAAGCAGGTATTTTCTTACCCTCACTGATGATCATAGTGGCAAAACTTGGGTCTACATTTTAAAGGAAAAGAAAGAAGTGTTAAACAAATTCAAAGAATTTAAAAACTTGGTTGAAAGATAAAGTGGTTGCAAGATTAAATGTTTACGAACAAATAGAGGTGGTGAATATACATCAAATGAATTTGGAAGTTTTTATAGAAATAATAAAATTTTACATCAATTTACTATGTCATACACACCTCAACAAAATTGTATTTCAGAAAGAAAAAATAGGACTATACTTAATATGGTCCGATGCATATTAAAGGAAAGAAAGATTCCTAAAGAATTTTGGGGGGATGTTGTTGCTTGTGCAGTTTATTTGCTTAATAGGTTTCCAACAAGGCGAATTGGTACTTCTACACCAGAAGAAGTATGGAGCCTACAGAAACCAAGAGTTAATCATTTAAGAATTTTTGGAAGTGTTACATTTGCCAAGATACCAGAAGAAAAGAGAACAAAACTTGAAGATAAAAGTCATAAACATATTTTATTAGGTTATGCTGAGAATTCCAGTGGATACAAACTCTACAATCCTATCACAAATAAAGTTGTGATGTCAAGAGATGTTGAGTTTAATGAACAACGGATTTGAGACTGGAAAATAATGAACAGCATAAGAAAGCTATATCATCATAAGAGGATGATATAATACAAGCAAACACAGAAGAGGCTTTACCAGAATTATCACCGAGATCAGCTAGGCCATAAGATTCAAGAAGTCTGATTATAAGAAGGACAAGACTGATCCAGGAGCTATATGATGTGACTCAAAGAATTGATACTAACAATGACGAACTTTCTCTATTTTATCCTTTTGCAGGATATGATCCATTAACTTTTGAAGAAGCTTGCAAAGAAGAAAAATGGAGACAAGCTATGAAGAAGGAGATTAATGCAATCAACAAAAATGATACATGAGAGCTTACTACACTTCCAGAAGACCACCAAACGATTAGTGTTAAGTGGATCTTCAAAACAAAAAGAAATGCACAAGGAGAGGTGGAGAAATATAAAGCACGATTGGTCGCAAAGGGATATAAACAATAATATGAGATCGACTATGAAGAAGTATTTGCACCAGTTGCTCGATTGGAGACAGTAAGATTACTTATCTCCCTAGTAGCTCAAATGAAATGGAAAATTTTACAAATGGATGTCAAATCAGCATTCCTTAATGGAGTTCTTGAAGAAGAGGTATATGTTCAACAACCCCCTAGTTTTATTATTTATGAACAAGAAGACAAAGTATACAAGTTAAAGAGAGCTCTTTATGGGCTTAAACAAGCCCCACGAGCATGGAATTCTCGGATAGATGCTTATTTTATTCAAAACGATTTTTCTAAATGTCCATATGAATATGCTCTCTATACAAAATCTAACATTGATGGAGATATCATGTTTGTATGCCTGTATGTAGATGATTTAATATTTAAAGGCAGTAGTAGCTCCATGATTAAAAATTTTAAATACTCTATGAAGAAGGAGTTTGAGATGACTAACTTGAGCTTAATGTCTTATTTTCTTGGTATCGAAATTATATAAAACAATGAAGAAATTTTTATTTCATAAGGAAATTATATAAAAGAGGTTTTAAAGAAGTTTTCTATGGAAGATTATTGAGTATGGCACCAAGTTGACCAAAGAAGGCGAAGGTAAATACATTAATCCAACTTACTACAAAAGTCTAGTTGAATGTTTAAGGTATTTGACATGCACTCGACCTGATATATTATTTGGAGTTGGTTTAATAAGTAGATACATGTAATCTCCTAAGATTTCTCATTTAAATGTTGCTAAAAGAATTTTACGATATATTAAAGGATCAATTAAGTATGGAATATTCTTTTCATCATCAAATGGATTGGGTCTTATTGGATATAGTGATAGTGATTGGGCTGGAAGCGACGATGATCGAAAGAATACAACTGGATTTGTATTTTATTTTGATGGAGCTACATTTACTTGGTCTTAAAAAAAACAACATATAGTTGCTCTATCAAGTTGTGAAGCAGAATACATAGCAGCATCTTCTTGTATTTGTCATGCAATATAGCTAAGAAGATTACTTCAGGAACTTTATATGTCACAGGAGAAGTCAACCAAAATTTATGTTAATAATAAATCAGCTATTGCCTTAGCCATGAATCCAGTCTACCATGAAAGATCAAAGCATATCGACATAAGATTTCATTTTATAAGAGATCATGTCAAAAAACAAAGAAGTGGAGCTACACCATGTCAAGACAAGTGAACAAGTGGCTGACATTTTTACAAAACCTCTCAAAATTGAGATATTTCAACATCTTCAAAGAAAACTTGGCATGTTGGATGGAACAAGTTTAAGGGGGGAGAATGTTGGAATTAAACTTGTGCAATTATCATGAAGAGATTAATTTCATCAGAAGAAAGGTTCATTTCTTCAAGAGAAAATATTTATGGAAGGACAAGTCAAATTGGTTATTGATTCTTGAAAGAGTTTATTGAAAGAAAGATTCATTCTTATTGCATAAATGTAATGTATCTTGAGGAACTATATAAACCCCATATGTTGAGTCATGAAAAATATAGAGCTTAAGAAGATTAAGCCTTCTCCTACTCTTCCTTAGTGTGCTAACTCTATCCTTTCTTCCTATCAACTTCAACAAGCTCGACCTTAGAAACAAATATTTAGTGTAAATGACTTGAATTTTAAAACTAAAGGCAAGTGAGAAATGCGCTCTAGGGGGCTCTCTATTTAGGTAAGTTCATTCTTTTATTTGGTCGTAGGAATCCATCTTCAAGAGCGGGTGTAGAACAACCCAAGCCTGCGTGCCCTACCCTAGTTGAGGAAGAGTTATGTGTTAAAGATTGAAGTGAGGATCGAATAATATAAAATTTCATTACTGCACCACATATTTATACAGGTTTTGAGGGAAGATTTTCCTAAACGAGATCTTCTCGTTCAGTTAGAGAAGTATATTCAGCTAACACTCTCCCACAAGATCGAGCTATTATTAAGGACGTCGATCTTGGATCGATGCAAGGAAAAGAGTTTGCGAGCCAGAGACTTCGTGAGAGAGTCGGCTAGTTGATCAACCATGTGGACATGAGAAACAGGGAGCTGCTGGCGGATGACTTGAGAAACACGGAGCTGCTACATGTAGCCAGATGTGTTGGGGATTTGATGTCATTTGACAGTGAGAAGAAAACATACTCTAGGCAAACTGTTCTGATACCATGTTAAAGATTGAAGTGAGAATTAAATAATACAAATTTTTATTACTGTAACACATATTTATAGAGGAAAGATTTTCCTCAACAAATGAATGAGATTTTATCATATTTATACAAATGAATGAGATCTTATCATACAGTTAGTTAAAGAAGTCTGTTCAGCTAAAAACACTAAAGGGGCGTTGTCTCATAATGGAATCCCTGAAGCTGACGCTCTATTACTTCCTTTCGAGATCTTCCATCTTGATGCGCTTATAAACAAGAGAAGCTTTTCCTTCGGTTATAGACAATGCGCCTTGCTCCACTGGTAGCCTGGCCCCTTCCTTAGAAATGAAATTAGAATGAAATCCTTATAAACGAGAGTTCAAGGCAAGCTCTATGCTGGGAAGCTTCTAGGTAAGAAAGAAAGGGATTGCTTGCGCTTTCTTTAGTTGGGAAAGGAGAAGGATAGGGTTCGGATCTTTACCTGGCGGGGTACTTACTATATGGGCTTCCCAAGCTCTATGCTGTTTGGGAACTCTGCAAAGGGTGAGAAGAATACACAGACTGAAAGGACAGGGTAGGATACTAATAAACAGATTTTTCCATTTCATCTTAAGAGTTAGGTATACGGTAGAGTTTTATAAGAGATATTGGGAGGTTGTGGCTGATCAACTGAACTCATCCTTTAAACCATTTTCATGACACTGCTCCAATTAATGAGGAATGGGGTTGTGTGAACATTCCTAAAACCCTTATTGATCAATTCTGTTAGTCCAATCCAGCTAAGCTATTTGAATGAAATGAATCTTTCTTGCCTCTTAACCTTCTTGCCTGTCGTCGTATCAAACTGTTTCTTCCTAACCTTGATTTCTCCTGAAAACAATCGGCCTTTAAAAAGGTAGAGCTATTCAGTATAATATTAGAGTAGTGAAAGAAATTGCACATTAGAGAGGTGGAGAAACCCATACATATTCCATGATCAAGATTGACCTTAAATAAGCATATTACCTATTTCTTGGGAATAAGTAAGTATATAACCATATTTCTTTCTTTGGATGCTATAGTCAAAAAAGCCCTTAAAGCTCTCTATTTTACCTTCTATTGGAATGAATGGGATATATTTGATCTACTCTTACGTATGCTTGCCTTATTAATGGTGAGCGTGAGCAATCTAGTTACTTTTAAGAGGTTTAAGGAGTATAAATAGGGAGACCAACTTACCCTTATTTTATAGTTACATCTATCGTGTATGCTTTTACAAGGCATCTATCTTATAATGCTAGCTAGCCTTTCTTTGTCCATTTCAATTGAAAACGGTTCACATATCACACCTTATATATGCGGAAGACATCTTTATGAGTTTTAGAGCTAATAGGGGATCATGTCAGTCTATTAACAATATTTTGAATACTTATGTAAGGGTTTAACAAATCATAAAGTCCATATTACAGAAAATCTTGAATCCACTTTCCTAAACATACCAATAGGACTAAAAGACAGGAAATATGTTCTTTCTATAACATTCAAAAGATGGAGGGTAAAATTCATTTAGAAGTACCTTGGGTCACCTAGAAGAATGCTTAATGATGCTTTTTGCTAATCTAATCCAAATATATTCCAACAAAAACTTTTTAATTTGGGACTGGAATAAAACTATCTCAGATCGGTAGAATAAACCCTCATTAATTCGGTGTTGAATGCATCTACTATATCTTCTATTCTCTTTCTTTCTCATGGATGCCTAAAAGATTGATTGATTGCTAAAAAAATGTGACAAATTCTCATATATTTTTCTCTGGCAAAAGATCTGCTAGAATTCATCTAATCTAATTGCTTGGGATAATGTGATCAAATCTAAGGCTGCTTAGGGTTTAGGAATGAACGATCTTAATCCAACATATTGATACGGGTGGGCCACTTATGTTCAATTCAACGATCTTAATGATATGATGGGCACTTTCAAGTTTCATTTTGATACTTTTTTCAATTTCAATCAAAATCGTAAAGCGGCATCATTCATAATTGTCAATCGATGTGTGGAAAATTCGATATTTTTGAACCATGGAACATCAAATATCATGCCAAAGGTAGTTAGTTAAGCTACTTTTGCCAAAGCTATGAAATGACTTGGGCCTGGGTAATTGGATATGATAAATCTATCCATCCATATCATAATTGATATATTGTGGTGGTGTGGTCTAATGATTAGTTCGAACTGGCTTGGCTGTCAGGCTCATATGAGACGTATTCGAAACGTTAAGAAAGCTCTGTTGTTAAAGTAAAGGTCAAGAGCGATTCAAAAGAAGGAGGCGACGCGGTTGAATGGAATTGTCAAATCTGTTAGTCAAACGAAAGCCTATCTTTTCTAAGAACCCACGTACATACCTGAGTCTCGCTCCTCGTGCTCTTGACAGCTCTTTTCTATCTGAAGTGGGTCCCTTATTTCTAATAAGGGATAGATTAATGTCACAATTACATGAATTGTAGCGTCAGGCAAATCGAGGTGTAGCTGCTGAGAAATCCATGAGATGAAGGAAGGAATCCAAGCTGCAACTTGGGCTGCACCGTAACTTTTGCTGCAGAAATACTTTCTATTTTGATTTATTGTTTGTAATTGTGAGTGTAGCATTCCTCTGCATTAAAACTTATGTTTCTTCACCATTATTGTTTGAGAAAATCTATGAGAATTGTCTTGAATGGTTAACCAGAATAACCTGTCACATATTAATCTAAATCTTTCATGTTTTTCTGATCGTGATTTATATTCAACGCTGCATTTTGTTGGGAAATGTATACATCAAATTGCCTATCGTTGATAAGTAAGACTCTTGTTGGAAAAAATTATTATAATAGAATAAGTTTTTTTTCTTTTTGTATATCAAAATGATTCTTTATCAAAATATCAACTTGTTACTAAGAGTAAATATTAACCAAAACAGTATAAACAGAAATTTATGTGAAAATTCTATTAGGATTTTGAGAACTTGGCAAGAGGATCAAACGGTAAAATTTCGTTGGTTTTGGTTCAAATTTTATATGAAGAATCCTTACAATAAGCTATATAATCATAAGTGATTTTTTGACCCTTAGTAAGACCTAAATATTTTTTTTTGTGAAATTCATTGATAATGATGATATATTATTGTTGAGCTAAGATATGTGTCCTTGATATTTTTGTAATCTTTTAGTTATTCTCGAGAATACTTATTATAAATTTATTATCATTATTGATAATAATGGAGGTTTGAAGTAAACTACGATCCCATAATTTTTTTAGTATTAGATTTTTTATGTAAAAATTTGGTGTCTTGTTTTGTGATTGATTGCTTTCAGTAACACATTGATATTTTGGTGATAAACCCATTTTGATACGAAAAAAAAATTATTTCACTATAATAATTTTTTTTTACATATTTATAGGAAAAAACTAGGATGA
The DNA here is from genome assembly GCA_029747655.1 of Ensete ventricosum. NCBI lineage: Eukaryota > Viridiplantae > Streptophyta > Magnoliopsida > Zingiberales > Musaceae > Ensete > Ensete ventricosum. The sequence goes on from JAQQAF010000002.1 coordinate 29,911,227, forward strand.
TGATGATGATGATCGGTGATATCTTCTATCATGACTATTCCTTGCTCTTTGTTCAGCCCACCTACTTCACTTTGAACCTGACCTGTTTCCTTGCAACTGTGCAGGTCAAGACTTGTTTTTAGCCAACTCAAACATTCATTTCACGTTGGAGGAAAAGATTCAACAGAGGATTTGAAGACTGTGTGACTGATCTATCAAAGCCTATTGTAATCACGGATAAGACCATGAAGGTAAGCAAGTAGACATCGATGCAAGTATTGCTGCAGTGTTTTCTTGATCCACCGGCAGTACATGTTTCTGAGACAAGCTTGCAGTTGCATGCACAGGAGTTTGTACCTTGCATTTACCTCTTTCTTGAGAGCTGTAGTCCATGCCATCAAGGGCCGAGGCCAAGGTAAGGAAGCCATTTTTGAATGGTGGTAGGACCAAGAAAGGGACAGGGGAAGGAGGAGGCAGTGGCAGATGGCCAGGGGAGAGGAACCTTAAACATCAAACCAGCTTACAAAGGAAAAGTAAAAGAAACCTTGACGCACCCACCCCACTCTGCACGGAAGATGCATGTTGAACAGATGGAATACAGTGTATCTGCACCCACAGATACAGTGAGACAGACATCAGACTTCCAACCTCCCCACCCAGCACACACGCAAAATGCAGCAGCAGAACCTGCCAAGAGGATCAGCACTGCATGTGTTTCCTTTGAAGCACATCTCCGATCACCAGATCTCTTCCTTCCTTGGCTGGCCTTTTGTTCTTTCTCTTTCCTCTCCTTGTGTTGCTGTCTCGAAATCTTAGGAAAAGAGACGAGAACACATGCGCTGATTCCACTTATTCTCCTTTCGGCGTTTTTAATGCGGATTTAAAGAGAAAATCCACTCTCGGAAGGACAGAGTGACATGGAGCTAACGATTTTTAAGGGTGGGAAGAGATTACAACAAAGGTATTGCTTGCAATCTTTATCACAGATTCCTACTTGTTCTTGAGCATAAAAATCCTATCTGCAGAACCAACATACTGTTTCTTCAAAGCTTCATATTAGAACTCTTAAATTTGTTCTTCCATATATATATATATATATATATATACATTTATCTGTTTGAGGGAAGTTGTTTTACTTGTCATAGTGTAGACCCTTTAAAAGTTGGAAAACAAGAGAGGAAGCCAAAATCAATGCTATAATGTAATGCTGAAGATGGAGTCAACGAAGGTGAACTCATAGTTCGATGACTTCCATCTGATAGTTTGAGCATGATCTTATTTTCTTGAAGATTTAATCAAATTTTGGATCAAGTATCATATCCAGAAAACTAACCTCACTGTGCTGATCAATGTCCTCAGGCAACTTGTCATGCTTGTTGGTCTTTTCCATATCTTGTGCTTGGTGTGAGCTTGACACAATCCAAATCCAAGCAACGCATTGGTGTCATCTTTCAGCAGAAGCAGTTCACTTCACAGATCTGAGAGAAGGCTTCTGAACAGGAAGGCTGTACTAAGTGACTGTTAGATCTCAGATCCTTGCAAGAAGGCACTTAGTGAAAGCATCTACTGATCTGAGAGAAGGATTCTGAACAGGAAAGACTGTGTTAGGTGGGCCTTGATCTCAGATTTTGACGAGAAGGCATTTAGTGAAAGAATCTACTGGTCTTAGAACAGATTTGAGCTGTGGGCAACTCATCGGATGGAACTTGAAATCATACTTCCAAATGTATTTTGAGTTGTTGAGCTATCAGTCAAGGACACCAAACGATCAGATTGAGGTCCAAGCTCACTGGGTTGGATGATGGGAGTAAAACAGGAATCAATTTTATATACGAATAAATACTAGCAAACCGTCACACACAGCAGAATGAAACAGAAATCACAATCAGATGAACACCAAGATTTACGTGGAAAACCCCTTCAACTCGAAGGGTAAAAACCACGGGACAAGCCAGAGAAAATCCACTATTAAAATAATGAATATACAGATCTTAAGGCTTCTTGCCCAAGCCCAAAGCAATAGCCACAAGAGAATCACAGGGATACAAGGACTATAATCCTAAGCACAATATCCAAAATCTTCCCAAGAGATCACAGTAAGAATCCACTGCAAACTGATCTAACCTAAGATTTGAATGATTGAGAATAGTCTTTTCCTGCCTTGTCTTCTTCCCTTTCCTGGATCTCTTATTTTCTGGCCTCTACTGTCAATCTGTAGTCTTCTTTCTCTCTCCCACATTTTCAGCCGCCGCTCCTCTCTTAATCTCAACCCTAGTCACATAATCTAGGTTTTATGTTAATATATGTGAGGTTTTGGGCTGTGGGCTTCACTAAAGCTCATTATGGGCTGAATCTGAGCCATCTGCCCAACAACCTCCCCCTTCAGCCCATAAGGGAGGCTGTCTCATGACTCCTCGATGTGAAGCCATGCCGACCAACTGTCGGCACATCTCCTGTCGCTCTTTCGGTAAAGCCTTTGTCAACATGTCTGCCCCATTATCATCAGTGTGAGTTTTCTGAAGCTGTAACTGCTTCTCTTCAAGCACATTTCTGATCCAATGATATCTGACATCTATATGCTTTGATTTGGAATGAAATATTGGGTTCTTCCATAAATGGATGACACTCTGGCTGTCACAATACACCACATAGTTTTCCTGTTCCAGCCCCAATTCTTGTAAGAATCCTTTCATTCATAATATTTCTTTGCAAACCTCTGTAGCAGCAATATATTTTGCCTCTGTGGTGGAGAGAACAATACACCTTTGCAATCTGGACTGCCATGACACAACTCCCCTGCAAAAGTAAGTACAAAACCTGATGTGGACTTCCTTGTGTCAATATCTCTTGCCATATTTGTATCTGTGTAACTTGTCAATACAGGTGGTCCACCTCCAAAGCTTAAACAAACTTTAGAACTTCCTCTGAGATATCTAAAAATCCACTTCACTACTGCCTAATGCTCTTTACCTGGATTTACAAGAAATCTACTAGTAATACCCACTGCATATGCGATGTCCGGCCTCGTACATACCATTGCGTACATTAAACTTCCAACTGTTGAAGCATAAGGAACCTTTTGCATTTTCTCCTTCTCCTCATCACTTGACGGACTCTGATCTGAGCACAACTTGAAGTGACCTGCAAGAGGAGAACCAACTGGCTTTGCATTACTCATACTAAACCTATCCAATACATTCTCAATGTATTTCTCCTGTGACAACCAAATCTTTCTTTTTCTTCTGTCACGAGAAATCTGCATGCCCAGTATTTGCTTTGCTGGCCCCATGTCCTTCATTGCAAAAGATTCACTCAGGTCCTTCTTCAACCTGTCAATCATAGACATATCTTTTCCGAGGATAAGCATATCATCAACATAAAGTAAGAGAATAATAAAATCCTCACCAAACCGTTTGATGTACACACAATGATCTGAAGCTGTTCTTTTATATTTATTTTCAATCATAAATGAATCAAACTTTTTATACCACTGTCTTGGAGCTTGCTTCAGCCCATACAAGCTCTTCTTCAACTTGCAGACAAGATTTTCTTTACCTTTGACTTTGAAGCCTTCTGGTTGCTCCATATAAATTTCCTCCTCTAAATCACCATGAAGGAAAGCTGTTTTCACATCTAACTGTTCAATCTCTAAGTCTAGGTTAGCAGCAATACCAAGAGCAACACGGATAGAAGACATTTTAACAACAGGAGAAAAAAATTCTTCAAAGTCAATACCTTTCTTTTGACCAAAGCCTTTCACAACCAATCTAGCTTTATACTTTGGTTAAGAACAATATTCTTGAGTCTTCAACCTGAAAACCCACTTGTTCTTCAAGGCCTTACTTCCCTCTGGTAGTTGCACCAAATCATATGTGTGGTTCTTCTACAGAGAATCCATCTCTTCCTGCATAGCAATAAACCACTTCTTTTTCTGCTCACTTTCAACTGCTTCCTGGTAACTCTCTGGTTCACCTGCATCAGTAAGCATCACATACTCATCTGTAGAGTATCTTCTGGAAGGTTGACGTTGTCTAGAAGATCTTCTTAACTGAGGTTCTGTGGAAACTTGCTCTCTTTCTTCTTCTTGCTCAACATGTCCTGCAGGTAGATCAACATCTGGCTCTGCATCATCTTCCTACATATCTCCCCCATCACCTTGATATATTGGAGGAATAACTGGGTCACAGTCTACAAATCCCTCTGTAGAAGTCTTAGCTGGTGCCTCCTTCTTCAAATCCTCAATGGTTTGATCCTCAAAGAAGACAACATCTCTGCTTCTGAATACCTTCTGCTTTTCTGGATCCCAAAGCCTGTAACCAAACTGATCATGTGAGTAACCAAGAAAAATACACTCTTTTGTCTTACCATCCAGCTTGGACCTTTCATTGTTTGGAACATGTGCAAATGCACGACAACCAAACACTCTTAAATGCCTATAGGAGACATCTTTCCCTGACCATACATGCTCTGCAACATCACCATCTAGAGCTGTACATGGTGATAAGTTGATTACATTAACTGCAGTCCTCAAAGCCTCATCCCAAAACCTTTTGGGTAGCTTGGCCTGTGAAAGCATACATCTGATCTTTTCCATGATGGTGCGGTTCATCCTCTCTGCAATTACATTATGCTGAGGCGTACCAGGGACTGTCAACTCATGCTGGATGTCATGTGACTTGCAATAATCATTAAACAATCCTGTGTACTCACCACCATTATCTGATCTTATACATTTCAATTGTCTTTCTGTCTCCCTTTCAACTCTGGTATGAAACTCTTTGAAAACATTAATAACATGATTTTTAGTCTTCAAAGCATAAGCCCAAACTTTCCTGGAAAAGTCATCTATAAAAGTAACAAAATAAAGTGCACCACTGATACTAGGAACATTAACAGATCCACTAGGAGTTTTTGTCCTCAAAGGACCACACATATATAGACACGGTCCAAGGCATGCATTTTTCTAGATAAGGCAGGACTAACAAAGGAAACTCTATGTTGTTTACCAGCCAAACAATCAATACAAGGGTTCAAACGTGTACCTCTGAGGTATGACAATACCTCTCTTTTGGAAAGTTCTTGCAGCCTCTTCTCGCTCATGTGTCCTAGTCGCCTATGCCACAACTCTATACTGGAGTCTTTCTCTGTAGCATTCAATTGCTCACCACAAGCTTTAGGCTCCAATCTATACAATGTATGACATTTCTTCCCATTAGCTACAATAAGAGAACCCTTACTGAGCTTCCACTGCCCTTTATGAAATCTAACATCGAAGTCTTCATCGTCCAGCCTTCCAACTGAAATTAAATTAAGTCTTAAGTCAACCACATATCTCACATCCTTAAGTACCAACTTGCAACCAAGGTTGGTCTTTATATGGATATCTCCCATGCCAATGATGTTTGCTGTGCCATAGTTGCCTATCTTGACAACACCAAAATTTCCAGACCTGTAAGTAGCAAAAAACTTCCTCCGTGGTGTAGCATGATAAGAAGCACATGTATCAATTATCCATTCGAGATCCTGGCACACACAAGAAAAAATATCATCGGAAGTAGACAAAATCAAATAATCACTACCTTGTACTGTAGCTGTGATATTCTCTTTTAACTCTGTATGCTCCACTTCTTTCCCCCTTTTCTTGTTCTTTTTAGGTTGCTTGCACTGATTCTTGTAATGTCCTTTCTCACCACAATTGTAGCAAACAATATCTTTCCTTGACCTTGACTTGCTTCTACCCACACGTGAACCACTTCTATCATTTGACTTTGACCTTCCTCTGTTCTCTGAGATAAGTACTTGTGAATCAATATGAGAAGTTGCTGAATTCTTTCTCCTTAACTCCTCATTCAACAAACTGCTTGTTACTTGACTCATGGTGACCATACCATCTGGTGCCGAATTACTGAGAGAAACCACTAGTGTCTCCCAACTTTCTAGAAAAGAACTGAGAAGTATCAATGCTTGTAACTCATCATCAAGAGACATTTTCATAGAGGATAACTGGTTAGTAATACTCTGCATTTCATTTAAATGTTCATGATAGAAGTACCCTCTTTATATTTCAAGTTCACAAGTTTTCTGATCAGAAAAGCTTTGTTGCTAGCCGTTTTTCTTTCATAAAGACCTTCTAACTTTTTCCAAAGATAGTATGCAGAACATTCAGTAGAAACATGGTGAAAGACACTATCATCTAGCCATTGTCGAATAAAGCCAACTGTTTTTCGATCTAACCTCTTCCACTCATCATCTGTCATAGATGTGAGCTTTGCACTATCTCCTTGCAAAGGTCCATACAAATCTTTGCAATACAAGAGATCTTCCATTCTTGGTTTCCATATCATCCAATTGTTTCCGTTTAAACTAATCATGCGAGAAATATTACCGGCCTCCATGTTCAGATACAAAAGATTAAATACCACCAAAACCTGCTCTGATACCAGTTGATGGGAATAAAATAGGAATCAACTTTGTATACGAACAAATACTAGCAGACCGTCACACACAGCGGAATGAAACAAAAATCACAATCAGATGAACACCAAGATTTACGTGGAAAACCCCTGCAACTCGAAGGGTAAAACCCACGGGACAAGCCAAAGAAAATCCACTATTAAAATAATGAATATACAGATCTTAATACTTCTTGCCCAAGCCCAAAGCAATGCCACAAGAGAATCACAGGGATACAAGGACTATAATCCTAAGTACAATATCCAAAACCTTCCCAAGAGATCACAGTAAGAATCCACTGCAAACTGATCTAACCTAAGATTTGAATGATTGAGAATAGTCTTTTCCTGCCTTGTCTTCTTCCCTTTCCTGGTGGATCTCTTATTTTCTGGCCTCTACTGTCAATCTATAGTCTTCTTTTTCTCTCCCACGTTTTCAGCCGCCGCTCCTCTCTTATTCTCAACCCTAACCACTTAAAGCCTATTATGGGCTGAATCTGGACCATCTGCCCAACATTGGATTCATGGAGGGCAGAACGAGGAGGAACACATTTGCAAGCAGCTCAAGCACGGAGTATAAGAGAACCCCAATGCATCATGAGCCAGATCGCAGAACTTCTCCATCAACCTATTTCAGCATTGAATCGTTTCTGCTACTTGCCTTCGTCACTGCGTCACTGCTGATACTTCCACTCATACTGCCTCCATTGCCACCTCCGCCTTCCATGTTGCTTCTTCTCCCCATTGGCCTTCTCGTTGTGCTTTTGATCCTGGCTTTTATGCCTTCGGACATACGAAACATCGCATCTTCCTACTTGTAAGTATGCTGCGAGCTTTTCATCTTTGAAGCTGATGAGTGATTACATATTTCTTCATTTATTCTTTTGAACGGCATTCATGGACTGGAACTTCTTGATCACAAAAAGCTAATGAAGCTGATGAAGGTGATGCTATCTTTCAACATCATCTTACAATAGTTCTCCACAAGAATTCTGAATTCTATCAGAGAAGTGAATGTTGATGCATCTGAGCTTGAACTTTCCATGATCCTTCTGATTAAATAGTGGACATTTGCATTGTGCTAGCAAGCAGATAGCTTCAGCTAAGAAGCCAAAGGCTCAACATGGAACGTTCTGAACTGTGTCATCTCTGTCGAGTTCTGACAGAATCCAGAGCGGACATGTCATGGACAAAAAAATATCGAACAAGAAAGATGCAGATGCCTACTGGAGGAATATTTTGGTGCTTAGTTGTTTACAGTAGAGGGAGATTTCTTTCTACCACTTGTGTCTTTCTGCATTATGCAAGTGAAGAAACTGAGAAACATGTTTTTCTTCAAACACAAATCATTCACCATTTAATGCTGCTCTATCTGCAAGTTTTCCAAAATGATACAAACAACTGTAAGTTGCAACTGAAGTCATTGTTCAGATGGCATGTTTGTTGATTCACATACAGAATCTCTTAGGGGCATAACACACGATAAAATAAATATAACATAGTTGAGAGAGATTATAGATCTTCTCTCCATTTTTTTTAGTCATGTGAATCAGTCAATAAAAGATTATAGTTCCTCTCTCATTTTTTTTATGTTCCTGAATCTATCGATCATAATGGTCCTATGAAAAGATAGGAAGAGAGGAGAAGGTAAGTCCAGATTTTCCTGTAGATTGATATTATTACAGATCTTACATCGATGATGGTGCATTTATAGATCAGATGAAAGTTTTTCGGAATAGCAGCATCAAAAGGTATCTATCATAATACTATTTTAGATCCATAGTTATTTGATTCCAGATTATGACATGAAAGTTTTTTCATATAACATATAGCATATTACGGATTTTATGCTAAAATTTGGTATCAGAGCTATGGTTTTGAAATAAAATACTTTGGATCTATTTTTTAGCATCTTTTGCTCGAAAGAAGATGCTAATCGATTTTTATTTACAGCACATGAATGATTCGTTGGTATTGTTAATATATTTTTCTAACCAATCTATCATATCGCTTGCTTGTGGGGATGTACAATTTTTGTGTTTGCTATTAGAGTTGTTGAGGGCAATGATCTCTATTGATTGCCTATTCCATTGTCAGCAACGACTGTGGTACGACGACTGCAATAGCATCATTGCTGCTTGCAGCAGCTACGGTAGCACTGTTGCATAACGACGACCGCGCGCGAGTAGCTGGTCGACTGCGATAGCACTACTGCACAGCGGCAACCACGCGCTAGCAATAGGCCGCACCTAGGCGACAACACTACCGCATAGTAGCAAGCGTCAACTGAGCGTCGACGGTCGCGTGTAGGTGACGGTTGCACCATGAACATGCCCGGGCACAAAGGCGGCACTCGCACGCAAAAGTGATGGTTGCACAAGTGCCAACCAACCGCATGACCGCTTGCGCGCAAAGGTGATGTGTGCACAAGAGGCAGCTGCGAGCAGAGGCGGTAGCACCCACAAGGGTGATGGTCGCCCACGGGCACTAGCGGTGGTTCTGGGAAGAGGCTACGCCCGTCCATAATGGCGGTGGTCACATGTACAGGCAATGGCCGCGTGCGTAGGGGCGACGGTTGAAATCAAAGGCAGTGGGAATTAGGACTTTTCCTTTTAAATGATAGTTTTACCTTTTGAAAATATAGGAATTTCAGAGTTTATCCTTTTATTTACTTTTCGCTAATGTCCTTCATAAATTAGATATTTCTTCGTTTATATCAATCGAGAAATTCTTATCGATATTCTTGATTATAAAATTGATCAATATGATTTATTTTTGATAGAATTTAATCATTATGATTATTGATTAGATTTAGTTTTGATCAAACTTACAAAAGATTAATTTTTTATTAATTTGATTTTGATCAATTTTTATTTACTACTTAATTAGTTGATGTTTAGGCTTACCCAACTAAATAAAGTTGACTGGTATAATGACTCTTTATTGATTTTCTTATATGATTTATTGATCGTATAATAAATAAAACCTAATTATTATTTTTGGATATTTATTTGGTTATTCACATGTATGTTTGAAATTATGAAATAATATTTATCTTTCACATAAGACCTTTCATGATTTATTTTTATATCAATTTTCTTTATGCTGATTAATATTTAATAATTATTATGATTGCTATTCTATTATTGAACTGATTGCTATTCTATTATTGAACTGTTTCAATATAAATTAGAATAAAAAACTTGATAAATATCATTGTAATTCATCTCCCTAAGTTTTATCTGATCAGTAGCTGCTAAGGTAGCATGAGATGGTAGACTTATGGAATATGAATTATAATAAAGACCTTATCATTTATAGGATATTTTGAACTGTATTGTATATTCTTATATTAATATTATAGCTGGACCAATAATCTATATAATACATTATAGAATTGGTCCTAAATGACATAAAAAAATAATATTCACAATGACATACATAATTAGGAGATTTAGATAATACTAAAGGAGAATCTATTTCAAATAATTATGTAATAGGGTAAAATGACTGTCCTTGCAGTTTAAACTTGTACACCCAAAGTATTTCATATAAAAGTGAAATAGAGATGATATCAATAGTTCAACATTTATTGAAAAACTCAAAGTATTATATTATTACAATGGTACTTCCTTTATTATATTCTTGTAATGTCCCTAAATTATCTGGAATAAATGGCTTATGCATATATAATTTGTATTAAGTGACTTAGACCTTGATCATATTGATTGAAAAGGAAAAGACATAATTATTGAAAGTTTTATGGAATAAATAATTAAGATAATTAATTAAGAAAGGTCTTAAAGCTCAATGTTATGATAATTACTAATAATATTTAGACTTCAGTTTACAACTAGCATATAAAAATATTTACAAATCAATTTATATCATTGATAAGTCATTAGCTGACACCTTAATAGAAGAAAAACTGACTAAAAATGATAGCATTTGAGTAATTTAAAATTATATCCCAAATATAACTAACAAAGCTATAAGCTCAAGAATATTGAGCATAATTATAATTTAATTCTTTCTAATAATTTATTATCTTTCTTCTTAGTTTGACTTATATAAAATTTAATTAAGGATAAATGAAACTTAAATGAGTCTAGTATATGTGTAAAGAAAGAATTAAAATTAAAATAGAGAAAACTCATAATATTTTGGGTATTACTTAAGGAGTGGGTAACAATAAAAGAATATTGAAGCATAAGTCACCTGAGTTGATAAATATTATATAAACTCTAAAAAAGAAAATTCATATTAAAGTGCTACTTTCATAGCAAGAAAAATAACATAAAGAAGAACTATAAGATTTGGTTCGAAAGGAAAAAGGTGTAAGTGTAACCTTTATATGGTTCAAATCAAATATTATAGAAATTATTGTCTAATATATGACAGATTAATTTAGATATTTCAACATATGTTACCAATAATAGAGATTCATTTTAATATAAAAACCAAAAGAGAATGAAGTATTCATTGTTATAGGGAATCATCTTAAAACAAAAGCGATAATAGTTTGTATTTATCGCTTACGCCTAGAGATGATTCATTTGATGGATCTTGATACATATTATGTTTATATTAGGATCAATTGACATTAAGAGGGGGGGGGGGGGGGGGGGGGGGGGGGGGGGGGAATTAATAAAAAAACTACTGAAATATTTGGTTTAAAGAAAATTTTCGCTCAAAGTAAAACTACAAATCAGAAGTGTTTCGTTGAAGCTGAGTAAATGAGCAATTAAACTATTTAACGATGCTAAATTATGATCTTGCTTAAAGAAAGCTTAAGTAAGAATATGTAAATTCAAAAAGAAGAGTTAAGAGATGCTCACAGTTTATAGTGGTTCGACCACAACTTAGCCTACATTCACTTCCCAAATCCTCTTCATTGAGACCCATTGGTGTCCAGTACTGATCTTCTTACGGTGAAGACCAAACCCTTACACTTCTCACTCTCTCCTTTTCATAGGTTTAGGAGAGAAACCTTACAAGTATTTCACTTACAACTCACAAGAGAGATTCTCAAGACTTTTTAAAGGATTACAACACTTTCTTGGTTACTCTATTGCCCTCTTTCTTTTCCTTGCATACTTTTAGCACCCTTTTCTTTTCAGTTTTCTTGCTGTCAATGTAAGAAAACTTATATACCCTAATTGGCTTCAGAAAATAGAGCAAAAAATTCAAACGTATTTGGAAAATTCGAGTACGAGCGGTACAACCGCCAGCATGGGTAGTACTATCGTCGAAAACTGCCATGAAAATAGGGCAACGCCGGTACAACTACTGACCTAGGTGGTACAACTATCGCCCACCGGTAGTACTACTACCACCTACCAATAGTACTACCGCCTGGAATCCCAGAAAAGTATTTTCTACACTTTTCTATTCCCGACTTGTATCTTCAGTTGACCCCTTCCTAGGTTCGTCAAATGAGCTTATCCTGAGCTCAACCCAAACCCAAAAGTAGACCCGATTTGCCTCACTTGAGTTAATTTGGATTGCTTCCAAACTTAACTCAATTAGGACTCTAAACTAACTATGACTCACTGATTACAATCATATACGACCATTAAATTCAATAATCGACCTAACCCCCAATAATCTAACAACCTTCGACAATCTTCCAGCAAGTCTTACGGTCTTTTTTCGAGGATCTCCCGGCGTGTTCTCAATGAGATTCCCTATCCCTTCAGTAAACTCCTAGCGAACTCCCGGCGAGCTCCTATTAAATCGTCTGAACCTTGGCCCGATGTCCGAACTTGATTCTGGCCCAACATATGGTTGTAACTCATTTTCTCCGTCGTAGATAATCCTGCATTACTTTCTTTAACACACATGTTAGATCAACAAACCATCAATTGATTTCATCATTAAAATATGAGATTTAACAATCTCTCCCTTTTTTGATGATGACAACTAATTGATGACAAGAGTTAACCTTTACTCCCCCTATGTTCATGCCATCATTCAAATAGAGTAAGCTTAAATTCAAGAGAACCAACCACTCTTGAATTCAAGTATCATGATATAACATTTCAAACAATTTTTATCTAAAAGATGCAACATTACATTCATTTATCAATTTCAGAAATGATATAACATACAACATTACATTCATTTATCAATTTCAGAAATGATATAACATCAATTTCAAGCATTTATGCCTTAAGTAATCAAATCATCAAAGATTTTTTAAGTATACAACATTACATTTAAATTCATTCATGCATCAGTCATACATTAAATTGAAATTCTCTCCCTCTTAAGTCATCAATCATTTCTCCCCCTTTGTTTATCAATAAAAAAAGAAATATCAATTTTATCATTTTTCTTACATGTGTCATCAATATATCATTTCTCCCCCTTTGTCATCAACAAAAGGATGAAATATTGAGCAAATAATTTTAAGGCACATAATCTCATCATATATCTAAATATTTAGTGCAGAAAAAAGTTATATCATTGCTTCCCCTTTGTAAAATAGGATAAGCGACATAATTTTTTCATGAAAATTTTTCTCCCTTTTGTGAATAAGAAGGAAGAAGAAATGAGGGAAGTGTGTGAAAAAAACATCTAATCACTATGAAGGGCTCTCAACTTCAATCTTATAGATGTAAATTCTGAAATCCAAGAAATCCTTAAGATTATTTTTAAGATGAGCTCAAAAATCCAAGAAGTCTAAGAGATATTCAAAAATTTTGTAAAACATCAAATTAAGAAAGATGTATATTATGCATTCGGGTGAGTTAGCATTCTTAACTCTCTTCTAATAAAATCAAATTGTTCTTCATTTAATGGTTTAGTAAAAAAAATGCTAATTGACGCTTAGTATCAATAAATTCCAAAGATATATCATGATTATTCACATGATCTCTAATGATGCCTAATATCAATATGTTTAGTTCTTGAGTGTTGAATGAGTTTTTTAGTTAAAATTATTACACTATTATTGTCACATTTTATATGGATATTTTTTAAATAAATTTCATAATCTTCTAAGGTGTTATTCATCCAAATAATTTGGGCACAACATGCACTAGCTGCAATATATTCAACTTCAGCTATAGGTAAAGCAACTGAATTTTATTTCTTGGAGGACTAAAAAACAAGAGCATGCCCTAAAAATTGATATATTCAGGTAATATTTTTTTTTATCTATTATATAACCTCTAAAATCGGCATCCGCATATGCAAGTAAATCAAAGTTTTTAGATTTAAGATACTATAAACCTAAGTCAGGGGTTTATTTTAAATATCTAAATATCTGTTTAATTGCCTTAAAGTGAGAAAGTTTAGGATTGAATTGACATCTTGCACACAATCTAATACTAAATATTATATCTGGTCTAGTAACATTTAAATACAACATGCTACCCATCATTCCTCTATAGTTTCTTTGATCAAAATTTTCTCCCTCATTATCTAAGTCTAATTTTGTAGAAGTGCTCATGGGTGTGTCTATGGCCTTAGTATTTTCTATACCAAAACATTTTAACAAGTCTAATGTATATTTAGTTTGACTAATAAAGATACCATCATTTAATTATTTTATTTACAATCCTAAGAAAAAAGTTAATTCGCCCATTAGGCTCATCTCAAATTTTTGGCTCATACTCTTGGCAAAAGATTCACATATCATTTGTTAAACCAAAAAATATATCATCAATAAAAATTTAAATAACAAGAAAATTATTTTTAAAATACTTAAAAAATAATATGATATCAACATTGCCTTTCAAAAAATTATTCAAAATAAAAAAAGAGCTAAGTCTTTCATACCAAGCTCGAGGGGCTTGTTTCAATCCATAAAGAGCTTTAGAAAATTTGAAAACATGATTTGAGAAAAGACTATTTTCAAAATCGGGGGTTTGTTCAACATACACTTCTTCAGAAATAAAATTATTAAGAAAAAAACTTTTAACATCTATTTAAAATAACTTAGAAATTTTGAAAGATACAAAGATAAGAAACATCCTTATGACTTCAAGTTTAGCCACAGCAGCGAAGATTTCTTCATAATCGATCCATTCTTCTTGGTTGAAATCTTTGGCCATTAATTTAGCCTTATTTCTAAATACGATTCTATTTTCATCTTGCTTGTTTCTAAAGACCCATTTAGTACCAATCACTTAACGGTCACTAGGTCTAGGAATAAGCTCTCATACCTCATTTCTCTCAAATTGATTTAACTCTTCATGCATTGCAATAACCCAAGAGTCATCTCTTAGGGCTTCATTAATACATTTAAGTTCAACTTGAGAAAGAAATACGACATTAGTACAAAATTTTTTAAAAGAACAAGTTTGAACACCTCTTGATGTATCTCATATTATAATCTCCTTAGGATGAGCATTTACATAAGGATTTAGAAGTAGATTCATCCAAGTTGCCTTTAGGAGGATTATCGTTTAAATTCAAAGTGCCAAAATCAAATTTATCATTAAAATCAATTTTCTTAAGTTCAAAAATCTGATTGAAAACAACATTAATATATTCTTCAATTACTAAAGTTCTTTTATTGAATACACGATAAGCTTTTGAAATATAAGAATAACCAATAAAAATGCCTTCATCAGATTTTGCATTAAATTTTCCTAAGGCATCATTTTCATTCAAAATAAAATATTTACAACCAAAAACTTTAAAATATGAAATATTGAGTATTTTACCATTCCACTATTCAAGGAGTTTTAGAGAGTAATGATCTTATAAGAACCCTATTTATAACATAGCTTGCCATATTATGGCTTCGACCCAAAAATATTTGGGTAGGCTATATTCGTTTAATATGGTTCTAGTCATTTTTTGTAAGCTCCTATTTTTTATTTCTATCACTCCATTTTGTTGTGTATTTATAGGAGTAGAAAAGTTATGGATATACTTATTTGACTCACAAAAATTTTGAAACTTATTGTTTTGAAATTCACCACTATGATCACTATGTATTGACCAAATCATAAAACCTTTTTTATTTCGAGTAAGTTTATAAAATTTTGAAAAATATTTAAAATAATTACTTTTATGTGCTAAGAAATAAGTTCAAGTATATCTACTATAATCATCTACTATGACAAACACATATTTGCTTCCTCCTAGGCTTGTAATATCAATTGGCCCAAATAAATCCATATGGATCAATTGTAGTGGCCTAGAGGTGATTATTTAATTTTTTTTTACTTAAAACTATTTTTATTTATTTTTATATTTGGAAAGTATCACATATTTTATCTTTAACGAACTTAAGACTAGGTAATCCTCTTACTAGATCTTTGATAAGACCCTAGCTAAGTCGGGTCCATCTATTCAGGTTGAGTCATGTTAGATAGAGTCAGTTATGGGTCGGGTAAACTTTATCAAGTCAGTTATAAGTGGTTAGAGTTGGTTTTTATCTTCGGTTAGGATGGAATCAGTTATTATTTTCAGTTAGGAGTTTATCAGTTAGTTAAGAGTCAAAGTTTAGCCAGACTCTTGGCAAATCCCTATAAAAAATACTATAAATTTTTTATGAAAATCAATCAAGGAATGAAGTATTAGTTTTAGCCAAAAGGCAAAATCCTAGGAGGCAGATATCCTCGAAGTGATCTAGGAGGCCCGATCCCCTCGAAGAGATAGATTATCCCCTTTTCTCCTCTTCCTCCATGATAGAACCCTAGGGTTCTATCAATCTTTAGTTAAGATTTGGTTTAATAATTTCATGTTAGCATGACCTAGTCTCCTATGCTAAATCTAAGCATTATCATTTAAAGTCGAAAAGCATGTTTCATCACAAAATTTTTTATTATCAATAGTATACACATTATTGTCTCTTAAGACAATCAAAGATTTATTTTTATATGATATTTCAATTATGCAAGCACTAGATTCAATTTAACAATATATCCTTTATCACATAATTGGATAATACTAAGTAGATTATATTTCACACGATCAACTAATAGCACATTTTCAATCAAAAGGTTTGATTTGTTACCTATGGTTCATTTCCCAATGATTTTTTCCTTTGTTATTGTCTCCGAATATGACAACTCCTTCATTTAGGCTAGTGAACTTAGAAAAGTAAGTTAAATCTTTGGTCATGTGCCTTGAGCATCTACTATCAAGGTACCATTTCGTGCTCCTAGCCTTAATTTGGAGATAAACCTATAAAAAAGATGGTTATAATTTAGGTACTCATTTTACTTTGGGTCCCTTACAAGAGCTCTACCTAATTTAACTAAAGGTTTTTGGTTGTTTATGGTTCCTTTAGGAACCCAAATTAATTTATATGAACAATACTTTCTAAATGAACACTTGTGAGTTATATATCTTAATATACCACAAAAGTTACATTTAATTTTTGGTGGCAAGTTTAGAATGGGTCCTTTAATGGAGATAGTTGGCTTTTGTTGAGTATTACCCATAAAGCCTATACCTTATTTCCTATGAACATGACCCTTATTTACAAGGATCATGTTTAGGGATTTATTCCCTATTTTAAATTTTTCTAACGTTTGTTGCAATATAATATTTTCCTTTTCAAGTTCCTCTAAAGTTTCATATTTGGTGCATGAACTAAGTGATAGTGATGCTTCATGTATTTCTTCAAATCTACTGACTAGTGAATCATGCTCTTTCTTAAGTAGTTTATAAGACTTGCTAATTTTTCTAAATTTATCATAAAACTCATGAAAAATATTCAGTAATTCAGTAAAAGAGATATCAAAAGACTCACTTACCTCCTCATGGATGACCATGAGAGCATAGTTGGCAATCTCTTCCTTGATGTGGTCATCTTCATCTGATGAGCTTGAGTCATCCCAAGTTGCTGAGAGAACATTCTTCTTGTATGATGCTTTCTTCTTTGGACACTCATTTTTGAAATGTCCTTGCTTCTTGCATTCAAAACATATTATGTTGTCTATTTTGGTTCATTTTTATTTTTATGATTTTTGTTCTTTTCATAATTTTTTTAAATTTTTTTGTCAATAGTGCAAGGTCATTGTCCTCACCACTCGAGGTTTCACTTGGAGTATCATATGCAGTTCTCAGTACCAAATCCTTCTTTTTCTTTGGAAGGTGTTCATCTTTAGTTCTCAATGCCAAGCCATTCGTGT
The DNA here is from genome assembly GCA_029747655.1 of Ensete ventricosum. Taxonomy (NCBI): domain Eukaryota; kingdom Viridiplantae; phylum Streptophyta; class Magnoliopsida; order Zingiberales; family Musaceae; genus Ensete; species Ensete ventricosum. The sequence goes on from JAQQAF010000002.1 coordinate 29,928,757, forward strand.
TCTTTAGAAGGGGTTCTTCAAGTTCGTCATGAGCTTTACAGCTCAATTCATAAGTCATAAGTCATTCAATAAGTTCTTCAAGAGGAACTTTTTGGAAGAGATCTTAATATCTTGTTAACAAGTTCAAAATTAAAAAACTTTTACCAAGAGCTTTTAGACCATTGACGACATCCGTGAATCAGGTGTACATGTCTCCAATGGTCTCACTTAGTTTCATTCAAAATAATTAATAACTATACATCAAAATGTTAATTTTAGATTTTTTAACTCGATTAGTGCTTTCGTGTGTAATTTCAAGTGTGTGTAGCAGTTTCACAAACAGAAACTCAATTAAACTTATTCTTATCAAGAGCACAAAATAAATCATTCATTGCTTTTGTGTTTAAAGAAAAAGCCTTCTTTTCCAAATCATTCTATTCTTTCATTGGTTTAGAATACTTTTTAAAATCATTCTCAATGATATGCCATAAATCAAAATCCATAAAAAATAGAAAAATATGCATCCTTGTTTTCCAACATGTGTAATCCATCCCATTGAACATGGGAGGATGTGTAATAGAATATCTCTCATTCATGCCAAACGAAGCCAATTAATCCCTTGGGTGTTAGTTCAATGAGTAAAACCTTGCTCTGATACCAATTGTAAGGATCAATTGGCACTACTAAGAAGAGGGGGGGGGGGGGGGGTGAATTAGTGCAAGTGCTGAAATCTTTTATTTTAAAAATAAATTCGCTTAAAGTAAAATAGAAAATCGAAAGCATTTCGTTCAAGTTGAGTAAGTGAGCAATTAAACTATTGAACGATGCTAAGTTATGATCTTACTTAAAGAAAGCTCGAGTAAGAACATGTAAATTCAAAAAGAAGAGTTAAGAGATGCTCACAGTTTATAGTGGTTCGACCACAACTTGACCTACATCTACTTCCCGAGTCCTTTTCGTTGAGGCTTGCTGGTGTCCTCTACTGATCTTCTTCGGGTGAAGACTAAACCCTGATACTTCTTACTCTCTCCTTTTCACAGGTTTATGAGAGGAACGTTACAAGTATTTCACTTACAACTCACAAGGGAGATTCTCAAGACTTTTACAAGGATTACAACACTTTCTTAGTTACTCTCTTGCCCTCTTTTTTTTTCTTGTACACTTTTATTACCCTTTTCTTTTTAGTTTTTTGGCTAATTTTCTTGCTGTCAATGTAAGAAAACTTATGATATTTATAGACCCCAATTGACTTCAAAAAATTAAGTCAAAAATTCAAAGGTATCCGGAAAATCCGGATACGAGCGGTACAATCACCGGCACGGGCAGTACTACAATAAAAAATTGCCCTGAAAATAGGGCAGCGATGATACAACCGTCAACCTGGGTGGTATAACCGTCGCCCACCGGTAGTACTATTGTCGGAAATCCCAGAAAAGTATTTTCTATACTTTTTTATTCCCGACTTCTATCTTCAATTGACCTCTTCCTGGGTCAGTTAAATGAGCTCAACCTGAGCTTAACCCAAACTCAAAAGTGGACCCGGTTTGTCTCACTTGAGTTAATTTGGATTTCTTCCAAACTTAACTCAATTAGGACTCTCAACTAACTATGACTCATTGATTATAACCGTACACGACCATCCAGTTTAACAACCGACCTAACCCTTGGCAACCTCTAACAATCATCTGGCGAGTCTTACAGTTTTCTTTCAATGATCTCCTGATATGTTCCCAACAAGCTTCCCGATCTCTTCGGCGAATTCTTCGTGAACTCCCGGCGAGCTCCTATTGCATCGTCCGAACCTTGTCCCAATGCCCGAACTTAATTCTGGCCAACATCTGGTTGTAACTCATTTTCTCCGTTGTAGTTAATCATATATTACTTTCTCTAACACATATGTTAGATCAATAAATCATCAATTGATTTCATCATCAAAATTCAAGATTTAATAGTTCTTACAATTATGAGAATTTGGGTTCTTTACCTAGAATTGTTAGTATATTATTTCTTTTTTATTGATTGTAAACTTAGTATGATTTAATGTTAACCTTTGTATTCTACATGATGGTTTATATAGAATCAATATCAATCTTGAGTTTCCAACGATCCTATAATTAAATATTAAAATGAAATATAGTTTCATAAACTCCTTGAGATTATGCTTATATCTGTGTATCACTCTATGTTTTCATCCTATTAAAGAGAGACATTTTATCACCTTATAGATAGCCTATCTAAATATGATTATATATATCTAATTCATGTAAAGTCTCAGGTCGTTAACATTCTTGAGGTGTATAGGTCAAGAGATAATTAAATAGAAAATTCAACATTATCATATCTGATAGGTGATCAATTTTATGGTATTTATAATAAACTTAATTATAATTCTTTTGCTAGATTCTTAAAAAAATAAGGTATATGTATTCGGTATGATTTACCAGATGTGTCACAGTATAATAAGATTACTGAAAGATACTCGTACTCTTATAAATATGATTAGGAGTATAATATATTATTCTTTGTACTTGAATCAATGTGAGAAGAAGCTATAAGAACAACTATGTATATCTTAAATAGGGTTCCTAGTAAGTAAATTTCATCGACTTCTTTTGAGTTATTGACTGTGTTAGGACTCTAGCTAGAGGAGTCCAAATTTTGTTTCATGGAAGAGGGCAATCATGTAAAATCTAAGTGGCATCATGTAAATCCTATTTAGCCAACCTCTATTAAGGAAAGTAAGGAGGCTGCCTAGGTTATGATTAATTGAGGAAGATATTTTAAAGAGAGTAAGATGTATGTTACCTTAATTAACCACCCCTTGTCCTAGTTAAAGAGGGGTGGTTGAGTAGGGGTTAAATTAGAATAGGATTAGGAAACAATAAAGCAACCGACCACCCCTAGATGGGCCGATTGGTGGTTGGACTTAGAGTTACATTAGGAGTCTTGAAGTAGGAGTCCTCTTAGGAATTAGGGATTTAAGGCCTATAAATAGCCTTGTAATAATCTACTATTTATCATGAATTGATCAATATTTCTTTAGCTAATGGCTTGAGTACCAAGGAGGGAGGAACCCCTATAGAGTTCTAAGGAGGTCGATCCCCTAATAGAGATCACCCCAAGCTTAGAATCAGTAAGGGTTCTAACACTTGGCATCAGAGCAGCATTCTTGGCATCTCGCTGCCCTTTCACAGCCATCCATCAGCGCCCCATAGCCATCCAAAGTAATTCCTACAATTTCTTGAAGATCGTCACCAAATTTCATCGTCATCTCCACTATCGCAGATCATCCTTTGATCTCCCTGTGAATTGCAATAGGTTCTGGTTTCCTACCTTACTACTGCTACAATTTAGTTATCCCAATTCAAAAATTACAAAAGAAAATTATTCCTATTTGCTGCACAAACTTTTCATCGTAAAGTTTCCATCTTTACGACGAAAGTTACACCGCAGAATTCTAGCCACACACCCCTTACTGTTTGATTTGCTGTTGTGTCTTTACTGATCAAATTTCTACGAAATTTCTATCACAGCTTTATAACTTCCTATCCTCGGATCTCCCTTTAGTTTCATCAGAAAATCATCAAGAAAACCTGCTCATCTTTTACGTCCAAATTGCTGCAGTTAAGATGTAAAAATCTATTGCAAAACCTTCTCGTGATCTTCGATTTTGCTGAACCTTTTGCTATCATTTTCTTCCATGATATTTTTATCGGCATTATCAGCAGATTTTCTTTGAGTTTTACTCAAATCCTTATTTTAAACTGCTGGAAAAAAATCTCATCTATACTGCTGAAATCCTTCAATAAAAAAATTCTACCGCAGTATCTCCTCGTATTCCTTGATCTTGCCAAAACTTTTGCTGCCGATTTCTTCCACAAATTTTTTGACAGCATTACCTCTTCCTTGCCAGTAGATTCCCTTTAAGTTTCACTTAAATTTTCATTGAGAATTTCTGGAAAAAATTACATCTTCACTGTTGGAATTTTTTTGATGAAAAATCTGCTACTGCACCTTTGTCTTTCTTGTTCTCCTTAACCCACCGAAACCCAACTAATTTGCTACCACCACATAAGACATCTTTAGGGCATCCCTTTAGCCTTAAGACATAACCCTCATAACCTATCTTTCTTATCCTAACATCACCCAAAACCGTAGCCCAAAACAGCGACTATCATAGTCTATCGACATAGAATTTTGCAGCACTACCTTTCGGTGTTTTTGGCTACACCCATATCTGATCCTTACCAAAATTGTTGCAACCACTTATGTCATCTTTAGGGCACCCGTATAGCCTTAAGACACAACCATCGTAGCCTTTTTTTCGATTTTAATAGCTAACCCAAACCGCAGCCCAAACAACGATCTTCCACAGCCACCAAACCTTTCACCGATCCTTATCTTCCGCAGCCAGCAAACCTTGCCAAACTAGTTGCTACCCCAACAGCAACCCTAAACGTCCTTCCCAACCTCAAACCACTACTACAAAAATCCTTTGTAGCCTCCACAGCACCCTCAAACCATAGCACCAACAGTAACCTAAATCGTAAGCTATCAACTCTAAACCGCAACCTTGATCCGTCACCCTTTTGGCCACCAATCCCTACCAAACCGATTACTGCCATTAACATCAACCCTAAGCCACCCTTCTAACCTTAAACCTCTATCATTGAGTTTCCTCTTCAAGATCCATTTATAACCTAAAAGCTTTTATTCCTGGTGGAAGATTCACCAATTCCCATGCATGATTTTACATGATAGATTCATTTTTACTATTTGTAGCCTCTTTCCAAAATAGTGCTTCTAGCGTCGACATAGTTTTATTGTATATCTTGAGTTGATTAATTAATAAGTAAGTTAGAAAATCTGGACCAAAAGACTTAGATACCTTGGTCCTTTTACTACGTCTTGGTTCCTCGTCACTTGGATGGCTATCACTTGTATCATATGTTTTTTTTTTTTTTTTGTGAACCTTTTTTGTCTTCTCTTAACAAGGAAAGATATCCTAAAAAAATATAATATTTCTTAATTCAATAATACATTTTTAGGTACGTTAGGAATTTTGACTTATGCTCAAGAAATGTGCACTGATGTTATGAGCATATCTAATAAATAAGCAATCAACTACTTTAGACCCAATTTTGACTTATTTAGGCTTAGGTACTTCTACTTCGATAAAAATCCTCACACTTGCGGGTATTTGTAGGAAGGTTTATAATCTTTAACTCATAATTTTTATCTTTCCTTTGTTGGGTTTCTTATTAATAATATGGTTTACTGAGAGAATTGATCCCCCTACATAAATTCTAGAGTAAATCAAAACTTAGTTATTGAAACTCAAATTTTGATGATGAAATCAATTAAAGAGTTTATAAACTAATATGTTCTTGAGATAAGTGATGCAGGAAAAATTTCGATCACAGACAAACCATTGAAGGACAAATTATCAAAGCAGAAGAATCATATATTGGGCCATATATGTATCATGTCAAAAATTGGACATCAAGCTGGACAATTGGTTGCCATGCCAAAGATTAGACTTCGTACCATGAGTTCAGGCATCATGTCAGAAGGATGAGGTACTGTGTCAAAAGATTTGATGTTGTGGGAATGTTAACATGTCGATGATTGGGCAATATGTCAAAGGAAATGATGATGCACCAAAGGTTCGGACGAATTATCGGATGATCGAATAACATGACGAAATGTTGGACAACATGTTGAAAGCTTCATGATTGTGCCAGAAATGTGATTGGATTATTTATTTCTTGATCAAGGTCTTTGGGGTCAAATTGTGTTGATATTGGGTCAAAATTATGCCAAGTTATTGAGAAACCTATTAGGCTTGAATCAGAATCGAGTCGGGCTCATTAAGAGGTTAAACTAGTAGCCTTGAGCAGGCTTGAGCGATGGTACCATCAGGCCTAAGTGGTGGTATTGCCAGGATAGCCGATAGGCATTTTTTTATGCTTGTCAGTGCAGCCGATGGTGGAATTGCCTAGGGCGACAGTAGTATGCCCAGAATTCAAATTTTATGATAGTAGTATTGCTTAAAAGTCCGAAATTGAGGCGTCAAAAGTTGCAGCTATAGGATTGTCCAAATCTTAAAATTTTCGATGATTTAAATTTTTTGCTTCCATTTTGGAGCCATTTGGGGTTATAAATACCCTTATTAAGGCTTGGATTGGAGCAAAAAACAAGTGAAGTTTTCAAGAGTTGTAGCTCTCTTTGAGCATTGTTTAAGTCTCTTCCTCCTTCTTGAGTTTTGAAGTGATTCTCAATTATAGGAGGTGTGTGAGCACTTGTCAAATAGTAAGTTGTAATAAGGATAGTTGATCTTCGCCCATTAAAGAATATTCATAGTTAAAGCGGATGGCTTCGAGGGAAAAGAAATTGGGAGTGGATGTAGGTTGGGACAACTGAAACACTATAAATCGATTTGCATTCTTTCTCTTGCCTTGGTTTGTCGTTGTATTTTGATTTACTTGCTAATTTTGCTAATTATATTTTTGATACAAATTTATCATTCAAACTTTTAAAATTGGTTAAATTTACTATAACAATATTTCATGCTATTACAATCCTAATAATTGATATCAGAGCATGGTTCTCTCAATTGGATTAACTCCCAAGAGAGTTCTAATGATTTTTTCGGGCAACCAAGAGGGTCACTCCATCACTCGTCCTCCTATGTTTAATAGGACGGACTACATATATTGAAAAACATGAATGCAGATTTTCTTACTTTCTATGAATTTTGATCTATGGAACTTTGTTGAAATTGGTTTTAAAAAATCCTCTAAACTGATGAATGAATGGAATGATTTTGAAAAGAAAATATTTTCCATAAACGCTAAAGCTATGAATGTTTTATTTTGTGCTTTAGACAAAAATGAGTTTGATCATTTCTACTTATGACATTGCACATGATATTTGACATATACTTAGAGTTACTCATGAAAGCACAAATAGAGTTAAAGAATCTAAAAATAATCTTTTGGTACATAGTTATGAATTATTTAAAATGAAGCCAAGCAAAATCATAGGTGATATGTATACCTGTTTTACGGATGTTATCAATAGTTTAAAAGCTCCTGGTAAAAGTTATACTAATCTTGAATTGGTAAATAAGATTTTAAGATTTTTTCTAAAAAATTGAGATCCAAAAGTAATCATTATCAAAAAGATGACTTAAACAACTTCCCTCTTGAAGAACTCATAGGATCTTTAATGACCTATGAAATGGCCTACAAAGCACATGATGAATAAGAGTAAAACCTCACGAAGAACATAATTGAAATTGTATTAAGAACCAATGAAGACTACTCGAGTGAAAGCTCAAGTGACGATGATGACATTGCACACTATTTACAAGAAGATTCAAAAAGTTCATGAGGAGAAACAAAACTAATTCTATAAGACAAGAAGGTTAGAATAAAAATGAACCTAATAATGATGTAATCATATGTTATAAATGTAAAAAGTCAAGGTACTTCAAAAAAGAGTGTCCACAACCAAAGAAGAAGCTACCAACCCAAAAGAAGAAAAAAAAACATTCAAGACAACATTGGATGAATCAAGTGAATAAAAAAACGAAGAGCAAATCAATGAAGATGAAGTGGCAAACTATGCTTTGATAGTCTTCAACAATGAGGTATTTGACTCTCTTAAAATATCTTTATCTTATAATGAATTATATTTCATGATTTGTATGATGAACTAAAAAGGTTAGTAAGAAATATAAATTACTAAAAAGGATCATGTATCTCTCTCTGATGAGTTTGATGAATTAAAAAAATAAGTATGATAACTATATGTCAACATCTTGTACTAAATGTGAAGAGTTAGAATTACCTAAAAAAGAAAATATGTTCTTACAACAAATATTAGAAAAAATTAAAATTGGAAACAAGTCATTGAACATGATTCTTGCTAATCAAGATTACATATCAAGAAAAGAAGGAATTGGCTTCGTGAGTAGTAACACATATCAAAAGCCAACAAAATTTATAAAAGGACCCACACTACATATTCCTCCTAAAGTGAAATACATTTTTTGTGAAAAAATTGATCAATATATTCATATATGCTCTCTTAAAAAATATAGTTCTCATAAATTAATTTAGGTTCCTAAAGGAACTATACATGATTGGATGCTAAAAGTCAAGAAACTTAGATCTAACCATGAATGATTCAAAGTTAAATAGGTACCTAAAGTAAACCCCTCTTTCTTGTAGGTATGTCTTCAAACAAAAGCTAAGAGCAAAAGATGGTATCTTAATAGTGGATGCTTAAGACATATGACTAGAGATTAAACACATTTCTTAAAGCTCACTACCCGAGATAGAGGATACTTTACTTTTGGAGACAATAATAAATGAAAGATCATTGGCATTGGAAATATTGGTAAAAAAATTAAATCTTTTGATTAAAGATGTTATTTAGTAGATTGTTTGAAACATAACTTAATAAGTATTAGTCAACTTTGTAATAACGGATATAATATTAAATTTGAATCTACTGCTTATATCATAGAAATACTAAATAAGAATAAATCTATGATTACTTTAAGAAGTGATAATATTTATACTATTGATCTTAATGATTTTCTTGATAAAACTTAATTTTTTATTTTAAATGATAATGTATGGCTTTGACATAGGAGATTAGGACATACATGTATAAAACTAATCTCACAAATTGGAACTAAGGTCCTTATGAGAGGAACACCTAAAATTAAATTTGTCAAGGATAAAATTTGTGATGTATGCCAACTAGGAAAACACATAAAGAGTAACTTCAAACCTAAAAATCAAGTGAGTACCTCTAGGCCATTACAATTAATTCATATGATTTTATTTGGACCTATTGATAGCACAAGTTTAGGAGGTACTAAATATACTTTCGTAATTATTGATGATTATAGTATATATACTTGGACATACTTCTTGGTATATAAAAGTGATTATTTTAAATATTTTATCAAGTTTTACAAACAAGTTCAAAATAAGAAAGGTTTTATGATTTCTTCTATTCATAGTGATCATGGTTGTGAAATTAAAAATATTTTTTAAAAATTTTGTGATTTAAATGGATATGACCATAATTTTTTTACTCCAAGAAATCCACAACAAAATGGAGTGCTGGTTATAGGTGACATGTAAGCCAATCACGTGAGTGATGACATGTGTGACAGACACACTACGTAATATTTTTGCTTGCTATATTATTGGCATATTCTCACTTTATGTTGCCTATTACATATATCATAATGTCCTTGGATCTGTGTAATGAGAATTAAATCGTGATGAGATCACGATAATGAGATTGATTCACGTTTAAACACAAACCCTAAATAATCCCGGTCATAGGTTTCTCGAGAGGGACATCAAGATAACCAGATAGACTGGTATACTATATACCCATTCATATGATGGAGGCAACTGATCTCATAGCCACTTGTATGGGGACACTAAGGGTACAACACAAAGTGCTCATTGGAGAATGAATTTACTAATTGATCCACTTACGAAATGTTGGATGGTTGATTATACCTACCGTTAGACAGCGATTTCGAAGTCTTAGTTGTGTGTCTAGTCCTTAGACTTGAGACACCAAGGATGCCTCGTTGAGTACTCCTTTCTTTGACGTCGGACCTATAGGTTTGAAAAGTTCAAATATGGTATAATTGATTATCAGGATTAGTAGTCAATCTTATGAAGGTAATTGAGTGTCAATAGAGGATCATCTACTCTCGTTATCATGAGAGGAATATCCCGTGTGCTCTCACTTAGACAAATCCCTAGCTAGGGTCGTTCGGATTGAGAGAGAAGGAGTTCTTCCAAAGAATCCGATTAGAGCGAGACTCTAATAGATTTCGAATGTGGCCTGATAGTACCATGCCTAGTTTATGATCTTTACGATGTTAGATGGATGAGGGACTATATGTATATGGTAATTGAGGATGAATAGGTATAATGGATCTCTTATACCGTATGTGGACTATGACATAATGGCCTAGTGCCATAGTCAATGAGTTGAATGAATTATTATGTGATAACATTCACTAAGTCAGAAAGAGTTTTAACAAGTGGAACTCATGGCTAGCTTGATGTTAGATCTAGAGGGTCACACACATATAGTGGATGATTGCAGCGAGTAGAGGATTGAATATGAGTTATCCAATAAGCCCCTATTTGTCATTAGATGAGACCCAATATTAATGGACTCCTTGCACGAGGCCCAATTGGAGGCACATTGAGATTATTGGATAGAGATCAATCAAGCGAAGAGCTATGGGTAATTAGATAGAGATCTAATACCTATTAAGATAATATCCATTAGGATTTTTGGAGGTTCTCTATAAATAAGAGGCAGGAGCGGCCAACACAAGTGACTACATCTTTGGCTGCCCCTCTCCTCCCTCCCATCTCTTCTCAACCAACCACCATTTTTCCTACTATGAGAGGATAGTGAAGAAGATCACCTATCTTCTTACATGTTCACTACAAGGTGGTCCCCAAAAGTTATAAAGAAGGTATGCAAAAGTTACAAGGTTTTGGCTGCGATTGAGGAGCATCGCTACATCGATCCACCATGTGAATACCACTAGAGAGGAGGACATATGACCTCCTTAATCCTCTTTCGTAGGATATGGAAGTTTCAGGGATATACGATTTTCCTAGGTAATAAATCTTACATAACTCATAGTTTTTTATTTTTGTCCTTTTTTTATGCATCAATCGTTGCATGATGACATGATAAACGTGTGAAACTAGTTTTATTTTTATTTTTTTATTACGGATGAGATGCTCTCAAAGTTTATCAATAGTGGTATCAGAGCCAGGTAGCTCGTGCAATAATTAGCCTTTAAACTACATATGATGAGATTGAAACGTGTAGAATTATTCTACACATTCTTGCTACACATGAAGATGCTTGCGGAGAGGCGACATGTGTGCTTGGCTATAAAGGCATCACCCGCAAGCAAACTGCCTGTGGGTGGGGGCATCCACCTACGAGAAGGCCGCTTGTAGGGATGGCCGCCTACAGCCACGGCCCCTGTAGGGGCGGTCGCTTGCCGCCAGGCCGCCTGTAGGGGCAACCACCGACGATACACAATAGTGCCACTTGCGTAGGGGCGACGATGGCCACCCGCTAGTAGACGACAGAAGGATTAGGGTTTCTTTTTATAAAAAGATGATTCTTCCCTTTAAAATTTGAGAAATTTTAGATTTCTTCTATCCAAAATTTTCCAAATACCCTTAACAAATCTAAAAATTCTCGATATTTCTCAAATTCCAAAAAATAATTAATTAAATAATTTAATTAATTATTATTTATTTAGTAATCCTACATGATGATGTGTACATGTGAAGTATAATGTGAATGGATGATCATGGATCATGTGATGTGATCTGTGTATATGTGATTATTATTATTTTTGGGGCTTGCGAGCTTCCATCTTTCTCGTTTATTATCGGACCTACATGTTTGTTATTATGTTATAATTACATGAAGAGGTACGATAAGAGTGTGGAGGTGCCGATAGGACCCACGATACCGAGAAGGGCGATCGTGACACATGGTGATATGCCAAGGAGTTGACGGAATCGACGATGATGAGATTGATGATCACAGGGCATGGAGATGCGCCGATACACACACAGATCCTATTGTAAGTGATTGGATCTACTAACTCGGGCCTGATCACATTAGGTGCTGATTCATGATAATCTAGTGTGATATGCATATGTGATATATGATTGATTATATACCTATTATATATATATATATATTTATATACAATGTAGATATATATTGAATATGTACCCCCTCCTACGATTATATTAAGCCGGTAAGCATGAGGCAATTAGATTGACCCTCGTGGCTTTCCATCGTTAAAGGAAGAAATTGAATCCCGACATAGGTTGAGTTGGTCGAGTCCCTTGAGATTGTTCATCTATCTTCGCAATTTGAGATCTTGCCTACGACATAGAGATGTCACCGGTGACATTAGGACGTGGTATACTTGGTCGAGTCCCTCGAGGGCATATCATTAAATCAGACTCATCTTGTAACGATGGTGATGACTTAACTAAACATCATGGTTTGTCGAGTCCCTCGAGACCATGATGGTTCAGATGTCGAACAAGATGGGAATCACAAGGAGTTATGATTGGTAAGAGTTGCCTAACTTTTTGGGCTTAATGTGATTGATCGAGTCCCTCGAGGTTACACTAAGACACCGATTGGATCCCGATCCACACTAGAAGTTGAATAAGATAGAAAATATAATTCATTTCTGCTACATCTTGTTTGTTAAACATGTCGCTTGCAAATCCCCTATATGGCATACTTGATATCAACCATCTCACCGGTCTAAACTATACAGATTGGCTCCATAATTTGAGAATTATTCTCATGATGGATAAAATCGTGTATGTCCTTAAGGATATTAAGATTTAGGATTGTCATACCCATTAGAAGACACAATCCCGATAAGTTAGAATCAAGGATGGAATAGTGTAAGTTTGTGGGATACCCCAAGGAAACTTAAAGGTACTATTTCTATCTTCCCGAGGATCAAAAGGTCTTTGTTGCCTAGAGGGTTGTGTTCCTTGAGAAGGAACACATTCTTGGTGGAAATAGTGGAAGTGTGATAGAGTTGAGCGAGGCTGGAGACCCTAGCTCAAGCACAGTTCTAGAGACTAAGTCTGTTCTAGTACCTAGTACACAAGTTCCAACTTTGCATAGGTCTGGTAGAGTATCTCACCCTCCTAGAAGATATATATGACATATCAATAGAGCGGACACCCAGGATGTCAATCCTTAAATCTACAAGGAGGCTATTATGAGTATAGACTCTAGGAAGTGGTAAGAAGCCATGAATTTTGAGATGGATTTTATATATTCCAACAAGGTTTGGAAATTTATGGATGCGCCTGAGGGTATTGTACCTATTAGCTGTAAGTAGATCTTCAAGAAGAAGATCGGAGTAGATGAAAAGGTGGAGACCTATAGTTGGTGGCCAATGGGTATCGTCAAAGACAAGGAGTTGATTATGACAATACCTTCTCACTCATAACCATGTTGGATCATTATCTTGATTTCTTGATATGAGATTTATTTCATATGACTCTTTTGTAAGTGACATGTTTCTAATAAACAAGATGTAGCATAAATTAATAACATAAATTTTATAGAAAAATAAATAATTAAGATATAAATTTATATCTTAATCTACTCCCACCCATAAATCACGCGACACCTCGACACGTGAAATGAGAGTCTTCGACAGACTTCTAATGAGGATTGGGATCCAATTGGCATCTTATTGTAACCTTGAGGGACTCGACCAATCATACTAAGCCCAAAAAGGTAAGAAACTCTTGCCAATTACAACTAATTGTGATTCCCATCCTGTTTGGCCTCCAAACTATCATGGCCTCGATAGACTTGACCAACTATAATGTTCAGTTAAGTCATCACCATTGTTACAAGATGAGTTTGATTTGATGATATACCCTCGAGGGACTCGACCAAGTATATCATGTCTTAAGGTCAATGGTGACATCTCTATGTCGTAGGCAATATCTTGAATCACAAAAATAAGTGAGCCTCGAGGGACTCAACTAACACAACTTACATCGGGATTTAATTTCTTTCTATAACAATGAAAGGCTATATGGGTCATCTAATTACCTCATACTTACCGACATAATATTATTGTAGGAGAGGGTTTTGATTCGATCTTCTAATATGATGTATCACATATATACATATTTAATATATAATTATATCACATGTAAATATATATACATATCTAGTAGGTGTATAAGCAATCATATATCACATATGACCTAATGTGATTAAGCCCCAGCTAGTGGGCCCAATCACTTGCATCAGGATCTATGTATGCATTGGCGCATCTTCATGCCCTATAATCATTTATGTCATCATCGTCGGTTCCGTCGATACCTCAATATATCTCCATACATCGCGATCATCCATCTCGACATCGTGGGTCCCGCTGATACCACTACGCTCCCACTGCACTTTTTTGTGTAATTACACATAATCACAGGCACGCAAGCCCGACAATAAATAAGAAAAATAGAGGCTCACAGACCCCAATAATAATAATCATCACACATACACACATCATATCACATGGTACATGATCATCCGTCCACATCATACATCACATGTACACACATCATCAGGTAGGACTGCTAGATTTTATAATAATAGTTAATGAAACCTTTTAATTAACTATATTTTCTAAAATTTTGGACATATAGGGAATTTTTAGATTTATGAAGGGCATTTTTAGAATTTGGATAGAAGGACAAAACTGAGATTTCTCAAATTCAAAGTGGTAGAATCATCCTTTCACTAAAAAGAAATCATAATCCCCTTTTACAACATTGGTTATGCACCGTAGGTGGCCTCGGGCACTATGCCCACAAGCGCAGCCCCAGTAGGCAATCGCCCTTGGCTGCAGGCGGCCTCCCTTGTGAGCGGCCTACCCGAAGGTGGCCACCCCCGCTCGTAGGCAGTTTGCCCACAGGCGTTGCCTTCGTGGCCAAGCATGCATGTTGCCTCTTCGTAAGCATCTTCGAGCGCATCAAGAATGCATTGAACAATTCTACGCAATTTAACACAACACACATAGTTAATAAGCTAATCATCACATGATGAACCTGGCTCTGATACCACTGTTGGGAAACCTTGAGAGCATCATATGTGAAGTGAAAAAATCAAAACAAAAGGTTTCCCTTGTTTATCATGTCGCCATGCAATGATTGCTGCGTGAAAAAATTACATAATTAAAAACTACTAATCGTGTGAAATATATTACCTAGGAGATCGTAAATTCCTAAAACATCTAGATCCAATAGAAGAGAATGAAGGAGGCCAGATGTCCTCCTCTCTAGTGTTATCCACACTGTAGCTCGATGCAACGATGCTCCTCAAATCGCAACAAAAAACTACAACTTTTGCGCACCTTCTTCACAGCTTTCGGGCATCACCTTGCAGCGAACATGAAAGAAGAACTCATTTCTTCTTTGCTATCCTCATGAAGTAGGGAAAGGGGTGGTCGGCTAAGAAGAGATGGGAGGGAGGAGAATAGGAGGGGGTGGCCAAAGATATAGCCTATTATCTTTCTTAGCTGCCCCTGCCTCCTATTTATAGAGAGCCTTTTAAACCCTATTGGATCTCTATCCAACTACCTACATCTTTTGAATTATTGGGTCTTTATCTAATAATCTCAAATTGCTTCCAATTAGATCTTATTCAAGGAATCCATTAATGAGAGGTCATTCCTGGTTATATATGCCCTTTAAGCCAATCGCGTGAGTAATGACATGTGTAATACTCTACACGATCTTTTTGCTTATACTTATTGGTATATTATCACATTATATTATCTATTGCATATATATATATATATATAATGATATATTTGGTTCTATATATATAGGAATTAGATCGTGATGAAATCACGATATTGAGATCGATTCGCCTTTAAACACAGATCTCAAAGAATCCTGATCATAGGTTACTCGAGAGGGACATCGAGATAATTGGACAGACTTGTGTACTATATACCAATCCATATGATAGAGGCGGTTGATCTCATAGCTACTAGTGTGGAGACACTAAGGATATAATATAGGTGCTCATTAGAGAAGAAGTTCACTGGTTGATCTACTTATAGAATGTTGTATGTTTAATGATACCTAATGTCAGACAGCGATTTCATAGTGCTAGTTGTGCATCTGATCCTTAGACTTGAGACACTAAGGATATCTTGTTTGAGTACTTTTTTTGACATCAAACTTATAGGTTTAGAAAGTTTCAGATCTCGTACAACTGATTATCGAGATTAGTAGCCAACCTTACAAAGGCAATTGAGTGTCAATAAAGAAATATCCACTCTCGATATCATGAGAGGAATATCCCTTATATGTTTGCTCAGATAAATCTCTGGCTAGGGTCATTCAGATTGAAAGAGAAGGAGTTCTCTGAGAGAATCTGATTAAAGCAAGACTATGATGGATTATGTATGTGGCCTAATAGTACCATGTCCAATATAGTCTATAGGATATTAGTTAGATGAGAGACTATAGATACACGGTAATTATATCGTCTGAGGACTATGACGCAGTAGCATAGTACGTCTATAGTCGATAAGTCGAGTGAATTATTATTGGGATAATAATTCACTATATCAGAAGGAGTTCTGATAGAAACGACTCACGACCAGCTTAGTATTGAGCCTAGAGAGTCAGACACATATGGTGGATGTCTTAACGAATAGAGGATTGGATATAAGTTATCCAATTAGCCCATGTTCTCATTAGATGAGACCCTACATTGATGGGCTCCTTGCATGAGGCCCAATTAGAGGCCAAAGGAGATTATTGGATAGAGATCCAACAATCCAAGGTTGGTGGATAATTGGATGAAGATCCAATACCCACAAAGGCATGCTCCCTAAGGTTTTTGGTGGCTCTATGTAAATAGGAGGCAGGGGCAACACATAGTTGATAGGTTGCACCTTTGGTAGCCCCCTCCTATTCTCCTCCCTCCCTCTGTGTATGAGTTACGGGATTTGTAGCTACGATTGGAGGAGTATCGCTGTAGCAATCCATCGTGTGGATACCGCTAAAGAGGAGGGCATTTGACCTTCTTCATCCTCTCCATCCGGATATGGAAAAATAGGGATATATGATCTCCCTAGGTAAATAATCTCACACATGATGCATTTTTTGGTTTTACGATTTTTATCACACTAATCTTTGCACGATGATTTTGATCTACGTGGAAAACTAATTTTATTTTGATCTTCCACTACGTATGTGATGCTCCTGTTGAGGTTTCCCAGCAATGGTATTAGAGCCAGGTTGTTCGTAAAAAGGATTAGTTTTGAATCGTGTAGAATTATTCTACGTATTTGTTATAGCAATTGGCAGCGAAGGTGGCCTAAGGGCAAGGGATAGCCACCTGTAGGCTGGCTGCCTGTAGGGGTGGCTGCCCATGGCCAAGACCCTTCGCTTAAAAATGTGGTCATCGCCCACGGCCGAGACCCCTGTAGGCACGACCGAGTTGCTTGTAGGGGCCGCATGTAAGCTTAGCCCCACAAGCAGGCTCCCTGCGGTCAAGGTCGCTAGCGTAGGCATCGCTTGCGGGCACAACGCCCGTGGGTGTGCCGCCTGCAAGCCAGGTGGCCGCGCGAGGTGGCATCGCCCGCCCCCAAGGGCTATCACCCGAGTACTACAGTGACCGTCGACGGTATGCAGCATCACCATCTACGTAGAGTGGCAATGACAGCCATAAGAATAAGGGTAGTAAGGCTAAGGTTTTCTCGGTGGCAAAAATATGATAATGCCCCTAAATTTTGAAGTCTATCATTTTGTCCAGAATTCTAAAAACACTCTTAACAATTCTGAAAATTTTGAGGTCTATCATTTTATCCAGAATTCTAAAAATGCCCTTGACAATTCTAAAATTTTTTAGCATATCTTGATTTCCAAAAACAATAATTAATTAAAAGTTTAATTAATTAATTATTATCTAGTAATTATTCATCATGGATTTTGATGATGAAACCAATTGATGGGTGTTATGATCTAACTTGTGTGTTAGAGATGAATAATGCAGGATTAACTACGACAAGGTAATACAATCAGATGTTGGGCCGGAGTCGAATTTGGGCATCGAGCCGGAGTTCGGACAATACAGTGGGAACTCATCGGGAGATCGTCGGATTTCTCGCTAAAGATATCGGGGTTTTGCCGGGAGTTAGCCGTAAGCTTGCCGAAAGTGTCGGGGGCTTGCCGGGAGTTCACCGAAGGTCGAAACTACTTATTGACATTCTTATGCGCAAGTTTCAAACTAATAGTACTGGCGGGCCCTCTGCCCTAGTATGGGAACCTCACTTCTATTCTGATATTCTTTAGTAACAGATCCAGGCAGCTCACCACCCTTGCTTCCTTGCTGCTTATTTGTCTGTCAGAAGCAAGTCCTTTTGAATAGGCAAGGCTGCCAACATAGTTAAGGGAACAAATGTGCGCTGTCCCATAAAGAAACAAACCCACCCGTTTTCGTACTTAGGACTCCGAAGGTGATCGAGAGCTTGTTGGAATGCGTCGGGGGTTCGCAGAAGATGTCCAAGACTCACCGAGAGTTCATTAGAGGTTACCGGGAAGATTACCGGGAGTTGGGAAGGTTACATGACTCGCTGGTCAAATTGATTGTATTTGTATGCCTTAGTATGTCATAGTTAGCATCAGTTTGGTTTAGAGTCCAAATTGAGTTTGATTTAAAAGGAATTCAAATTAACTCATTGTGAGGCAACCATGTACACTTTAGGTTGGATTTGAGTTCAGGTTGAGCTCATTTCATTGACCTGGAAAGGGGTCAACATGAAGTACAAGTCGGGTATGTAAAAGTATGAAAAAAGTAGCTTTTGCGAGATTCCCGACGGTAGTACCGTTGTTGGGCGGTGGTTGTATTGCTCAGGTCGATGGTAGTACCGTTGTTGCCCTGTTTTGAAGGCCTACTTTAAACTCTTCATCTAAAATTAGATGTAACTTTTGTGATAGATTATGACATATAGCTTATAAATATTCATTTAGAAAATATAGTCCACATAAATTAATTTCGGTTTCTAAATGAACCATAAACAACTTTAAGCCATTAGTAAAAATAGAAAGAACCTTTCATGAGGGACCGAAACTAAAATAGGTACCTAAACCAAAACCTTTCATCTTGTAGAGTTGTCTTCTAACAAGACTAGGAGCAAAAAGGAATGGTATCATGATAGTGAATGTTCAAGCCATATGACTTAAGATCTAACTCACTTATCAAGCTCTCTACAAAAATAATATAAGTTATTTGAATCAAGATGATTGAAACTTAATGATCTTTATTTTGATTATAATAAATCTTTTTATTAAAAATAGTTTATGGATATACAACTAGTCTTGATGATGCATAAGTATAGCATGCTAGTACATAAATGAATTAGAGAACTTTAGCTTTTTTTTTTGAAAAACAATCTATGTTGCCTTTATTGAATTTTTTTTTGAAAACCCATTTTGATGATGATTTTGGATATGTTTTCAAATAATTTTTTATGAAATAGATTGATGAATCTATTTAACTTTATTGATATTTTTTTATTTTAATGAGTTGATAACTTAAATCATGATCTTGACATCTTAAGAAATTGAAACTTAAAATCCTTATATAAATTAAGTTCATTCAAAGAGTGTTATATAAATGAATCATAATTTATCTCTTCGGAACAATAACTTTAAAATCTTCTTATGAATCATTTTCTTGACAACTTTAAGTTTCATATATATAAATCAAGATCTTTTATCTTTTCTTCTTTGCAATTTATTCATGATCTTGATATTTATAATTTGATATTTTTATAAATACTCTTCTTATTTGATCTCCTAAGATTTCTAAAGCTTTGAATCTTATGTCCTTTAACATTTATGATTTGATAATAATATCCTTCATAACATGATTATTTATGATTTCCTTCTTAATATAACTTATCACTAAATTAATATCTCTCAAAATTGTGATGAGTTGAAAACTAAATGAGATTTTTCTTATTGTGAACATTCACTTGACTTGTAGACTTGTCATATCCTTAATGGAAATCAAGTTTTTAACCTCTATTATTTCTTGTTTTGCTAAAAATGAGATTTATGATTTTGACAATTATAATTTAGGATTTTTTAATCAAGTTGTTTAGACCTCATAAGATTTCTTGTTAAGAGAGTTATTCAATTAAATAATATCTTTTAGCTCTTAAAGATTTAATTTTTCATCTTTAATGACATGATCCATTTATACTTATGGTCATTAAAAAAACCATATCATCATAATATTTTTGACAATAAAAAGGGGAAGACAATTATTAATTTAGTTAGAAGAAAATTGGATATAAAAAATCTTCTAACATTGGATGAGGAGCGATTTGCTTAAAAGAAAATTAGGAATTTTAAATGTATGAGATTTACATAATTTAATTTCTATTTTATAGGAATCTTAAATACATAAGATTTCTTGATTACTTATGCTGAAATTCACAAACAAAAAAGGAGGAGCAAGTTTATTAAATCATATCTTTTGGTACTTAAAGATTTGATATTTCATCTTTAATGATATGATCCCCTTATACTTTTAGGTGTAATTAGAACATGGATATAAAAGAAAATTATACCATCATATTTTTTAATAATCATAAAGAGAGAGAAAATTGATATCTTAACAACAAAGCCAGTAGACGAGGAACAATTTGATTATAAGAAAATTTAAAATAATTTTAAATCTTTCAAATGCATGGGTTGTCACCATATTCTTGTTTTCGTAAAATGAGCTTCTTCTCAAAATTTACATGAGATGATTTCAAATCTTATTAATGTATGAGATAGTTTCACATCATGTGATTCATAAATTTTTTATCTAATTGAATCTTTAATGGAATAAATAATTACATAAGATGAATTTACATAAAATAAATTTTTTTGTCTTTTTTTTAGTTACTTGAAATTTATATAAGATGAATGCATGAGTAGCCCTTGGATTTCTTGGATATTAGAAATAATCTTTTCAGAATTTATGTCTATAAGAGATTAAGAGCTCTTCTTAGTGATGTGATGTTTATCTTGACACACCTCCCCCCATCATTTCTTCTTCTTTCTTATTCACAAAGTGGAAGAAAAAAATTTTATAAAAAAATTATATCTTTTATCCTATTTTACTATGGGGAAAGCAATGAAATAACTTCTTCGAATATTTATAGATATATAATCAATATTTATTCTTATTGATAACAAATGCAGAGAAACTTGAAATATAATAAATATTTATCTTAAAATATATTTATCCTTATTGGTAAAATAGGTATTTCTTTTTTTTGTTGATAACAAATGGGAGAAATAATTGATGATTTAATAGGGAGAATTAATGATTGATGACTTAAGGAGGAGAATTTAAAATTGATGTATGAATTTAAAATTAATATTGTTTCACGGTGAATGGATATATGTTTTGAAAATCTTTGATATATTGATGGCTAATGACTTAAAATGGAAAACTATTTGAAATTAATGTTGTTTCACAATATATGGATGTATGTTATGAAAATTTTGAAATATTTATGAATGATATCGTGCTTGAATTCAAAAGTGTTGGGTTCTTTTAAATTCAAGTTTGTTTTATTCTATAGAGTTACACAGGGGGTGTTAAGGTTAACTCCTGTCATCAATTGATTGTCATCATCAAAAAGGGGGAGATTGTTAAATCTTGGATTTTGATGATAAAATCAATTGATGAGTGTCATGATCTAACCTGTATGTTAGAGATGAATGATGCAATATTAACTACAACAATGTAATACAATTATATATTGAGCCAGAGTCAAGTTCGGGCATTGGGCCGAGGTTCGGATGATGCAATGGAAACTCGTTGGGAGATCGCCGAAAGCTCGCCAAAGGTATCGAGGGCTTATTGGGAATTTGTCGGAAGCACGTCGAAGGTATCGGGGGCATGCCGGGAGTTCGCTGGGAGCTTGCCGAAGGTGATCAGGAGCTTATCAGAATGCGCCAGGGGTTCGCCAGAAGATGACCAAGACTCACCGGGAGTTCATAAGAGGTTACCAGGAAGATTGTCGGGAGTTGGGAAGGTCACTTGACATGTTGGTCAAATTGATTGATTTTGTATGTCTCAGTATGTCGTAGTTAGCATCGGTTTGGTTTAGAGTCTAAATTGAGTTATATTTGGAAGGAATCTAAATTAACTCAATGTGAGATAACCAGGTCCACTTTGGGTTGGATTTGAGCTCAGGTTGAGCTCATTTCATTGATCTGGAAAGGGGTCAATATGAGGTATGAGTCTAGCACAAAAAGTATGGTAAAAGTAGCTTTTGTGGGATTCCCAATGATAGTTCCACCAGTGGGCAACGGTTGTATCACCCAGGTCGGTGGTCATACCGTTGCAACCCTGTTTACAAGGTGCTTTCATCAGTAGTACTGTCGATGCCAGCAATAGTACCACCCGTATGCAGGAGTTACGGAAAGGTTTCAATTTTTGGCTCCAATTTTTAAGCCAATTGGGGTTTATAAATATCCCAAGTTTTCTTACTTGGAGTCGCAAGGGTGGTGAATGAAAAGGGAAGAAAATTCTTGTAAAAAGTATTGTGAAATTTGAGAGCTTCCCTTGAAATTTGAGAGCTTCAAAGTGTAAAAGTGAGTCTACGAAAAATGAGAAACTCTTGTAAGAAGGTTTCTCTCTTAAACCTATGAAAAAGAGAGAGAGAAGTGTAAGGGTTTGGTCTTCACCTATGGAAGAAGATCATTTAGTAGACTTCGATTGGCCTCGACGAAGGAGAACTCCAAGAAGTGGACGTTGTAGGTTAAGTGTCAGCCGAACCACTTAAAATATCTGAGCATCTCTTCTCTTGTCTTTTCTATTACATTTAATTATTCTTAATTAGTTTTAAGAAAGACACGAGCATCGTCTTTCGACTTTGTTTTAAATCGCTCACTTATTTACACTTATTTACTTTTAACAGAGACTGAGAAATGCTTCTGATTTCTTCTTTACTTCAAGCAAGTTTTTCAAATCGAATATTTTTACACTTGCACTAATTCAAACCACCCCCCCCCCCCCCTCCCTCTCAATGCCAACTTAATCTTAACAGCTATTCTACATGGTGATGTGTATATGATGTGGATGAATGATTATGAGCCATGTGATGTGATGTGTGTATATGTGATTATTATTATTATTGGGGCCTACAAATTTTTGTTTTTCTTATTTATTATCGAGCTTGCATGCTAGTGATTATTTTGTAATTACATGAAGATGCACGGTAGGAGCATGGAGATGATAATAGGATCTATGATGCTATGGCGGGAGATCACGATGCATGGTGATGCGGTGAGAATCCGATGGAACCGATGATCATGAGATCAACAATCACAGGGCATGTAGATACACCGGTGCACACATAGATCCTATTGTGAGTGATTAGGTCTATTGGCTCGGGCTTAATCATATTAGGTGACGATTTATGATCATCCGATATGACTTACATATATAATATGTATTATACACCTAATATATATATATATATATATATATATATATATATATATATATATATATATATATATATATATATATATATATATATATATATATATATATATATATATATATATATATATATATATATATATATAGTGAGAGAGAGAGAGAGAGAGAGAGAGGCTGCAAGCGATTGCAATCTCTCGCGTTATCTCATTTCCATGCAACTTCTTGTGCGATCGCATCTCTATGTGAGGCGCGTAGTTGCGACCACTTATAACCTCATTCCTGCCCAAAATCTGTGCAAGAATTCTCTTCTCACAGGACTTTGATGCCAAAATAAGACATCGGATGGTAGAGGTGAAATTATACAATACAAAAGTCATATAGAGCAGGAGAGGAAGAAAAAAACAAAGAGAGGAAAAAAGAGTGTAATAAGGAAATTATTTTTCTAATCAAGTTAGTCGCTCTTCGGTCCTCTAGTTTATGAGTTTTTCTTTCTTTGTTTCTTCTATTACAAATCTATTACAAGAGAATAGATATCTTATTTCTCTTTGTATTAAGGAGAAGGTTGTACTCTCTTTTATTTATGGTAAATTCTTTCCAACTTGCCCATAGATGTTTTCCTCAATTAATTGAGGGTTTTATCATAGTAAAGCTTGGTGTCATTCTTTTCATTGTTTTTTATCTTTGGGTTTATTGTTTCTAGTTACATACTACTTATCCACATTAGATGTTGATTTTATCTTTTTCTAACAATGGTATCATAGTCAATTCCAAAGGTTGTAGATTTACTATTTACAAATTGCGGAAGTCGATTCAAATAGGATAGCGGATAAGTAAAACACTGATGATAGTTTGAAATTGAAAGGTTCAACGGAAGCAAAAATTTTCGGAGGAAAAAGATGAAGATGAGAGCAATCTATAGAAGAATAATTGCCTAGCGACAATTAGAGATAGACCCAAATATTTTACTAATGACGAAAAGTGAGGGGAGATGAATGGCAATATAATTGTCAACTTGCATCTGGCGTTGGTGGATGGATGTATATCTAGTGTCGTAGAGAAAACTATAGCAAACAAGTTCTAGGGATGCGCTAGCAAGAAGCTAAGTTACTACCCTAATCAAATTTTCTTAAAGAGAAGGCTCTACACTCTCATATGTTGGAACCCGATAGAAATGAGAAAGGTATTTGACAGAAATGAAGTAATTATATTATTTCTTCGTACTCATACCTATTTATACATGAAGGAAGAAGATTAAAGGATTAGATGTTAAAGATTTTTCTCAATAGTCTAACCATTTGGTTATAATAACTTTATCTTTTAACATGCCCCCGCAAGATCAAGCTCCTGCAAAGGACATTGATCTTGGACCAATGAATTGAAAATAACTTACGGGAGAGTGGCTTCGTAAGGGAGTCCGCCAGTTGATCTGCCGTGTGAACATGAGAAACTCGTAATTGATGATTCATCACTTGATCTCGTACAAAGTGAAAGTGAATTATTATATATTTCATACGAGAGTGAAATACTGGGTTGACACATAAGTAAGTAGCCCCGACATTATCACAGTATATTGTAGGAGTAACAGAAGAGCGGATGTCAAGTTCTTTGAGCAGATTCATTATCCAATTAAGTTCGACAGATGTAGTTGCAATAGAGCGATACTCAGCTTCAGTGATTGACCAAGCAACTATCTTTTGTTTCTTGGAACTCCAACTGATTGGATTGGCTCCTAGAAAAATAATATACCCAGATATTGATGTTCTATGATCAAAATTCTCAACCCAGTCAGCGTCAACATAAGCAAGAAGTTGAAGTGGAGAGTTTTTGTAGAGAAATATACCATAGTCAAGAGCACCTTTAAGATATCGTAATACTCGTTTAACTACTGACTAATATGTCACAGACGATCTATGCATGAATTGTGACAGCTTGTTAACTACAAATAAGATATCTAGGAGGGTGAAAGCTAAATATTGTAAGGAACCAATTATTTACCGATATTGTGTAGGATCTGTAGTAGGGCTGCCATCATTTAACCGAAGCGATTCACTAGTGGAGAGAAGAGTCGAAAGATCATTTGCATCCTTCATGTTTGTCTTTACTAATAAGTCATGAGTGTACTTCCGTTGAGAGAGGAAGAGTCCCGAAGATGTAGACGTTGCTTCCACACCTAGAAAATAATTCAAGGGACCGAGATCTTTGAGGGAAAATCTGGCGGCCAACTTTTTAATAAACATTGTAACCTCCATAGAATTATTACCTGTCACAATAACATCATCAACATATACTAGAAGATATATTGTACTGCTAGGTTGTTGACGGAGAAATAAGGAGGTATCAGACTTAGAGTTAGAGAAGTCGACTGACATAAAAAATGAGCCAAGTTCTTTGTACCAGGCTCTTAGAGCTTACCGAAGATCATAAATAGCCTTGTGGAGTTTGCAAACATGTTTCGGATTCTGAGAATGAAGAAAACCAGGAGGTTGCTCCATAAAGACATCGTTAGTTAATGTTCCTTGTAACAATATATTGTTCACATCAAGTTGTCGCAAGTGTCATCCTATTAAAATGTCTAAACTCAGAATCAGTCGGATTGTTGTGGACCTAACAACAGGACTGAATGTCTCTGTAAAACTAACACCAGGACGTTGATGGAAGCCTTTGGCCACTAAGTGGGCCTTGTACCTGGCAATGGACCCATCAGGGTTCCGCTTAACTCAAAAAATCCACTTACACCCGATGACATTTTGTGCGGGATGAAACAAAACAAGTGTCCAGGTAGAGTTATGAAGTAGGGCATCATATTCATCAGACATAGCTTGACACCAATGAGGGGACTTTTCGGCTTGAGTGACCATGGTAGGTTCATAAGTCTCAATAGAGGGAGTCACAACTGTATTGAGATCGAGAACCAGACGTGGTTTGAAAATACAACTTTTAGAGCGTGTTGTCATAGGATGTCCAAGTGGTTTAGGAGATGATGGTGGAATGAGTGTGGGTGAAGTAGTAGAACAGGATGAGTTGGACTATGAAACATTAGTGGTAGTAGGCTGGGTGAGGGAAATGCTAGTGGTTGAGTGTCCGACAATTGCATGTCTGTGGTAGCAGAAGAGGGAGAAAAAAAAGAGGGAGTGAGATGTTGTATTGGAGAAGTGCTCCACTCATGAGTTGGAGTGGGTGATTCTTGTAGAGGTTCATTGGATAATTGCATGTGCCACTGATGCATATTCACCGGAGTGGTTGATATAGTAATAGATTTGTATTGTTGAAATGGAAAAGAAGACTCCACAAAGACAACATGACGAGACACA
Source organism: Ensete ventricosum (assembly GCA_029747655.1). Lineage (NCBI taxonomy): Eukaryota > Viridiplantae > Streptophyta > Magnoliopsida > Zingiberales > Musaceae > Ensete > Ensete ventricosum. The sequence goes on from JAQQAF010000002.1 coordinate 29,955,180, forward strand.
AAGACCTTGTGAGTCGAAGGATCATAGCATCGGTAAGCATTATGTTCAAGAGAGTAGTAACCAATGAAGGTACAAGGCTTTGACCGTAGGGCTAGTTTATTTGATGCATAAGGACGTAGCCAAGGGTAACGGATACAACCAAAAACCCTAAGTTTTTAAAGATTTGGGGACTGATGAAATAATTTTTCAAATGGTGATTGATTGTGGAGGACTGGAGTAGGAATGCGATTTATCAGATAGACGACGGTCTGGAAGGCTACAGACTAAAAAGTAGTTAGCATAGAAGCATGATGGAGAAGTGTGAGAACGGTTTCAACTATATACCGATGTTTGCGTTTGGCTAAGCCAACTAGTTGAGGAGTGTACGGAGGAGACTTGAGATGCTGAATACCATACCTAATAAGTGTGGTGTTAGTGTTTGGTATTCACCCCCACCGTCAGAATAAATTATTTTGATGGAGGATTGAAAGACATTTTCGACCATTTTTTCGAAAGTAAGGAAGATTGTGGAGACCTCAGACTTATGTTGAAGAGGATAAAACCAAGTATATTTGATAAAATAGTCAGTAAAGATAACATAGAATCTATATTTGTCAAACGAAATACTTGGTGTAGGACCCCAAATATCAATATAGAGAATTTCAAATGGTTGTATGCAAGAAATAGAAGAATGTACAAATGGTCGTCGATGACTTTTATTACTAAGACATGCATCACAATGAGTAACAATAGGGCTAGCTTTAAACGATGGAAGAGAATAATTAGATAAAAACTTTTGTAGAGTTGAGGAACAAGGGTGACCAAGACGATGATGCCACACATCCATTAAAGCAGCAACAAAAGAGTAGCCAGTAGGCTGAGAGATTGATGGCCACTGATAGATGTTATCTTTACTCTTACCTTGAACTAACGATGCCCCCATGTTCAGATCCTTGACAAGAAAGTAGTCAAGAAAAAGTTCAATATAGGTATTGTTTTGTTTATAGAATTGAGAGACAGAAATAAAATTCTGTTTGATATGAGGAGCGCATAATACATCATCGAGTGTAAAGTTAAGATAATGCGAATTAAGCATTGTGGAACCAGTATGAGTAATGGGAAGTTGCTTACCATCACCGATGATGATGTCATCGTTACCACCATAGTTGTTGTGAAAGGATAAGTTCTGGAGATCCAAGGTGATGTGATGAGAGGCGCCAGAGTCCATAACCCAGGAGTGTTGATCAGAAGTCAGAGCAGTAGTGAGATGCGCTTGGGGCATGGTAGCTAGAGGTCAAGGACGAGATCGACAGAACTTGGTGGAATGACCAACCTTATCACACAGTTGGCAAACTATTCATTGTTGAGGCATAGGAGCAGGACGCCAAGGCTGTTGATAACTGTTGTTGCTACCTTAAGGCATGGGAGCAGGACGTCAGGGCTGTTGGTAATTGATGCTGCTACCTTGAGACATGAGAGCAGGACGCCAAGACTGTTGGGAACCATAGTTGCTACTTGGATTGTGATAAGACGGTGTCTGCTCTAAACCCTTGTTGGCAGACTTATAGTACTGATTGATCTTCTTTTTAAATTTTTGACTTACTTGGGCAGTAATAGGTTATCCTGTTGCCCTATCTTCACGCTTCAGATATGTCTCATAGTCAGGCAACTTGTCGTATAGCTCTTCAAACGATAGTGGCGAGTCACGTGCCTGGATTGCTACTGCTAATTCTTTATACTCAGCCCCAAGACCTTTGAGGGTATGGACGATAACTTCATCATCACTGAGATAATGTCCTACTAAGGCTAAATCATTAATGATAACCTTTATATTTTGGAGATAATCAGTGATGGTACTTCCCTCTTGTTTTGTGTTCATTACTCTGGAGAGAAGTCCGAGCATGCGAGTGTGCGAGCAATTTGCTAAGATAGTTTGCAGCTTGCACCATGCGTCGACAGTAGTAGCATATGAAGATATAAGTGGTGTGACGAAACCAGCAACAGAGACTTGAAGCACTTGAAGAATAAGATGATCTTGTCGTAACCATAATTTATACTCTGGATTTGGTGCTTGACTTATTGTCCCTGGGATGTCAATCATTGCTGGTGGACAACTGAAAGATCCATCAATATAACCTAACAAATCATATCCAAAGAGGAGATTAGTGAATTGAGCGTACCATGATGCGTAGTTGCCTCTGGATAATTTGAAAGGGATGATGACTACAGCATTGATGGAGATCAATCCAATACTTTGAGAAGTACTAGTGCTTCCTGTGATGACACTGACAGAAATGGGAGAAGTAGACGATGAAGACATTGTGGGAGAAAAAATACCGATTACTTTTGGATATGGAAATGCCTGTTATAGATCAACTTCGTGGCTGGCCAGATTGGTGAAACTGATCGCTGCAGCAGAGAGTATAAATTGTTGTATTTAGGATCGATGATCGCTTGCCTTTTCTTTCTTCCTTTTTTTTTTTAATCTTGTTCTGTCGTCTTTGTTTCGCACTGCCGCAACAACATTGGTGGGTCCTGCTGTTCAAGTGTCGAAGGAGGCTTCTTGGAGAAGGAGTCGCTACGGAGACGAAGAGGAAGAGCCGACGGCTGAAAGGAGCGGACGGTGGCCTTTAGAGATTATCTCGGCAAAGGTGCTGCTATGGATGGGAAGCAGCGAGAGACGGCGCGGCTGGCTCGCGGCGGTAGGAGCAAGTGCGGCAGTGGCAACTGGCGATCGCTTGGCTACGGCAGAGGTGGCCGGCAGAGAGGAGCAACAATTGCTACGGCAGGGGACGGCGAGGGCTGTAGCAGGGTACAGCGGCATTGTTGGGGAGGTGGGTTGTGGTCGCGAGGGGAGGAAGGTGAGGATGCGGCTGCTACTGGGAAGATAGTGTCTGAAGGAGAGGGTAGCAGTTGTGGCCGGCGACTGTAATTATTAGAGCAGGGGTTGATGGTAGCGATAGAGGACACGGCTAGAAGCAACTACGGCAGCGGGTAGCAGTGGCGCCTCGGTCCTATCGCTAGCAGCGTCGTCGAGCAGATTGTGGAGGCGACAACAGCGAAGGGAAGGAGTGGTAGACGCTCAGCTGGGAGTGATGGAAGTAGGTGAGGAAGGAGCTAGCAACAAGGGGAGAAAGAGGAGGCAGCGTCCAGCGGTGGGTGGCAGCGGCGATGCTACCGCGAGAGCTGGCAGTGGAAGGGCTTTGCAAAAGTCGACGCCGACAGCAGCAGAAGCAGCGAGGGCTGACAACCGAGTCAATTCTGCCAACAAAGGAGGATCGTGATCGAGATATGTCGTTTGACAATAATATGAAGTGACGAAGAAGGGGCTGTGGCATGCAGCCAGGCACGGAAGGGGCTGACACGTAGCCGGGCGTGGAAGGGGCTGTGGTATGCAGCAGATCATAGTGGAGATTTGTTGTCGTTTGATAGCCAGAAGAAAAGGCTTGCTCTAGGCAAACTGCTTTGATACCATGATAGAAACGAGAAAGGTATTTGACAGAAATGAATTAATTGTTTTATTCCTTCGTACTCATAAGGAAGAAGATTAAAGAATTATATGTGAGGATTTTTCTCAATAGACTAACCATTTGGTTACAACAACTTTATATTTTAACAGAACCAACATCGATAATGGAATATATCAACACTCTTAATACATTTGTTCTCTCAACATCTTGCTATGGAGCATAATATTAACGAGAGATATGTGTAGAGCTTCTTATTTATGAAGATTATTAGAGAAGCACTCATTGTTATAAAGCAAAGAAAATATTAGCTAATCTACATGCTCTTGGGAGAGACACTATAGTAGGCCAATGCATATGTTGCATCATCCGAATCTAGAGAAAAGTCTACTATGTTATGATATCGAAGACTTAGCCATGTTAGAATGTGGTTTGCAGATTTTTTCTGATGGAAGTCTTGCTCCTGGACTCAAATCGGTAACTCCAACTTTTGGTGAGCAGATGTCACAAAAAATTAATCTAGATTATAGTTTACTGGATCTAGATTATAGTTTACTGGATCTATTATGAGAAATATATGCATACTTATCATAATTCTGATAGGACTCCAGTAGAATTAAGTCCTAATCTTTCTAAAAATTAATCAATAAAATTATACTAGATTGTAATAAAGTCACTCCTAGTATCGTTAGGATTTAGATTAGCCCTTAGGGCTTAGTGCTTGCCACCTCTCTTACTGGGTTGGTCGGCCAGGGTTTCCCCCTGCTTAGGTCGGCTATAGAGCCAACCTAGCTGCCCCCTGTTCCTATTAAGACAGGTCGGCTATATGAGGGGCAAAGGGATAATTTTACTTAAGCAAGTACTCCCTTAGGCTAGGATTTTGATCCCTATTTAAAGATGCAGTAGCCCTCCCTCTTGAATCAAGCAATTATCAATTTTATTTCAGCCTTATGCCGAGTCTAGGAGGGAGGAACCCCTATAGCATTCCAAGGGTTGATCTCTCTCAAGGATAAAAATCTATAGAGCTCCTTCTGGGGTTCTATCATCTGGTATTAGAGCAATGATCTTGCTGCCCCTATAGCCATCATACACGCCTCCATCTTCCCAAGCAATTCCTAAATTGCTTTTGACGTCGCCTCCATCGTCGCCCACCAAGCCGCAGATCCATCAATCTGATGCCTTCCTCTTTGTCAACATCAAACATCTGGTAAAAACTCCAAAGCCCATGCCTCTTGCTACTGCTATTCCTCTATCTTATACGTGGGAGAAGTTTTTACAAATTTTTCTTGCTGCAAAATTTTACCATCGTAAATGTTATCATCGTTGCGAAGGCAAAACGCTGCAAAAATTTTCAACTGATTGTTGCTTCTTGGAATTGAACTTTTAATAATCCTTTTTAGCTGAAACTTTTAAATAATTTTGTAGATCGTCTTAGCTTTCATCTAAGATTAATCTCATAAAAAACTCCTTCTAGATCCGGACTTATAGTGCTGCGATTCTTTATCGTGCAGTGCTGAAATTTTACGATGGAGAATCTGCCTTCCATCTATTGGCCTCTTGAAACCAAACTTTTGTTCATCCTTTTTGGCCGAAATTTTTATATAATTCCAAAGATCAACTTGTCTTTCATCTGAGATTGATTTCTTAAAAAAATTCCTTCTGGAATCAGTTTTCTTGTGCAATATTTCACCAGTATGCAGTTCTAGAATTTTTACGACGTAGGATCTACCTTTCGTCTTTTGCCCTATTTCCCTACTGTTATATTGCCAAAATTTCACCAAACTTTTTACTAGTATTCCCAACATCTAAATCAAGGGTTTCTATATATTTTCTTGCACTTTCCTTTGGAAATTACATCGAGAAGTCATCATTTCTCCGACGTAAAATCTGTTCGGCAGGACTGCACATCGCCACACTTTTTTTTCATCTAATTCTATCGGATTTGAGTGCTATTTTTTGTGGGATTTTGGCTCTCTTTTCCTCATCACCAAACCCTACCATCCTTACCAAAAACCCTTCAAAACCCTACCCTAAACCAAAACCAAACAGCCACCCAAATCAGCCCTAACCACAGCCTACTTCCTTATCGATTCACTTACCTTTTCAGCCAACTTTCCTAACCGATACACCTACCTTTGCTGCCTTCTATCCGAGATCTAAAATCTATTTCCCTAACCTTCATCTACTACTATAACAGCCCTAAAACCACACCAATCCGTAGCCTAAACTCCATAAAACCGTAATCCCAAATCGGACCCAAAACAGCCACAAACCGCACCCAAAAACCGAAGCCTTCGGTCTACCAATCTTTTAGCCGCCCAATCTCCCTTATCCCTTCAATCGCAGCATGCATCTTTCACTGCCCAATGCTGCCAACAGCGACCTCTTGCTGCCATCCTCCTTGATCGCAGCCAACAGCAATCCTTGCGACAAAAAGCTACCAGCAACGATCTTTCGCTGCAATTTGTTTACATCGCAGCCCGCAACAATCATTCGTTTCCAACTATCTTGATCACGGCCAGCAACAAATTGAACACAACAGCAGTCGACTTTCGCTCCATACCGCTACTGTCCTCCTCTGCAACAGCCGTGTACATCGCTGCCCCATCTTCCTCCTATTGTAGCCGCACCCTTGCTGCAACCAACGACACTTGCAGCCACGAAGTTGCAGCGTAGTCGCAACCGATGTTGCTGCTACTATCTTCTTCCTCCATCGTCGCTGCTACCCTTGGCTGCCATCCTCCACTTGGAGACTTCACTCCCGCAGTCCCGACATTGCTGTCATTTACTGCCTTCGACCTGAAAATTACAGCTACAAATTTCAGTCAATTTGTTTGACAGGTTGAAGATCTGTATGTCATGACATTGTTGGGCTTATTCGAAGCCAAATTGGAGGCTTTCGAGACGCGTATGGATGCTAAAGTAAGTGCTCTCTTCGAGGAGTTTAGATTGGGCCGATCACCAAGCCCAAGAAGATCATAATATGGAGCAAATTCTGATTGTAAAAAGAACCCATCAGAGATAAGAAGCGAGGATAAGACATGGCAGCCCTACACCTCGATGACGTCTATCTCCTTTGTACAACTTCAAGAAGGGCACCTCAATCAAGATACTCAGAGCATGAGAACCACATCCCAACTAAAAGCATATAAACTTTCAGCACCAATCAATTACAAGAACCTTGACGAAGAACTAACGAAGATTCGTCAAACCTCTACCATCCAAGAGTACCAAATAAGGTTTGAAAGGTTAACTAATCAAACTCGTGATTGGTCTGAAAAATAGATATTAAGGACTTTCATTGAGGGCTTGAAGCCAGAGATTCAAGAAGAAGTTAAAGTACGACAACCGTACACACTTAAGACAGTCATCTCCTTCGCACGACTACGTGAAGACAGGCTGAACCAAGATGCTCAGAGGACCAAAGCCACCGCACGACTAGCATCACAGAGACTCTCTACCCCATCTACCACCAGCCTGTCACCTCAATCGAAAATGTTAACAAGAGAAGAGTTTTGTGACAGATCGACAAAGGGCCTATGTTGGCATTGTAATAAACTATGGAGCTGAGACCACCATTGTAAAAAAGAGAGACCTCTTTGGTTGAGCCTACCGAAGAACCCAAACTCAAATATATGGCTTTTGAGTCCGAGGAGAAGGATATAAAGGAAAAACCACAATCAGCCGCCCCCACCTTTCAAGCATCAGCTCGTCACCATCCTCGCCGACACCAGGAGCTCCAACGACCTTATGAATGATAAAAGAAAATATGTGACCTTGTGTGGGAAAGGAGAGAACGAAGAAAAGATGATCTCGACACAGTGCTTGGAGAAGCTCCCTGAAATCTCAAACACGTCCGCTGAACCGAGCCGACTCCTTCCTACCAGACTCCACGACCCCCTGTATGTTTGTCTTACAAGGGGAACCACCAGCATATATTCGGCCATATTGCTGTCCATATTTTCAGAGGATCGAAGCTAAAAAGATCGTTCAAGAGACGCGAGAGATACGGATCATTCGACCACAACCTTCCCTTGCAATGACACTTTATCTCCAAAAATTTTACCTCTTTGTCTGTAAGGATAAGCTCTTCCTGAAGTGTCATATTCAGCTGAACCAGCTATTGGTTCTGATGCAGTGCTCCCCCATCTCGGGCTACTTCCACGACTTCACTAAGGAGTGGACCATGATGCTAAAAGTCTTCCCTGATAATGACCTCGAATCCACGACCCACGATCGCAAGAAGGAATAGGATAAAGACATCCACATGACCATCACAGCCATGATGTTATCTATATCGATGCTAGCATTACCTGAACGTGGCAATGTGTTCGTACTTGGAGTAGATATATCCAGAGTTGGGATCGGCGTCACCCTTATGTAAGATGGTCAACTCCTAATTCACACCGAGGCTTTCCCCACACTTCACACAAGATTTTTAAAGGAGATAATCATTACTACCAAATTTAAAATTTGGCTGGATATAGGTCCATAGCACGAAAGAGGAGTAAGCCCAAAAAAATTACAATTCATGCTCACGCCAGCACATACAAAGAAGAAATAGCCTCCCAACAAACTTCAGAATGGATAAAAAATTGAAGATTGAGTTTTCTTACACCTCCAGCTCGATCAGCAGGAAACTCGATCTTTAAGGAAGTGGTCTCCCTATTTCTTTGAGCCTTGCAAAATTGGGGGCCACATTGGAGCCCTAACCTGGAGATCAGATCCATGTACCAGATCAAGATTACAATTAATATACCGGGTATCCCACCTTAAATGAAAATTTAAAGAAGATGACTCAGCCCAAATCCTTCCAACTAACACCCCAACTGATGAGGAGGCCAAAATTCAATTGATAATAGCATGTGAATTATATGAGGAGCTGAAGACCCGGTTCCCTGAGTTCATGGAACCTCAGCCTTGAGGACAAGGCTGATTTTAAGAGGACGGGTTTGATAGGACTCCAATAGGGTTGAGTCCTAATCTCCCTAAGAAGTAGTCAATAAAACTCTGCTAGATTGTAATAAAGTCACTCATATCTTATAAAGGAATATGGCTAGGGTTTAGATTAGTCCTTAGGGCTTAGTGGTTGCCACCTCCCTTACTAGGTTGGTCGGCCAGGGTTTCCCCCTGCTTAGGTCGGCTATAGAGCCAACCTAGTCGTCCCCTGTGCCTATTAAGATAGGTCGGCTAGAGGAGGGGCAAAGAGATAATTTTACTTAGGCAAGTACCCCATTAGGCTAGGGTTTTGATCCCTATTTAAATATGTAGCTGCCTCCCCTCTTAAATCAAGCAATTATCAAATTTATTTCAACCGTGTGCTAAATCTAGGAGAGATGAACCCCTATAACATTCCAAGGGTCAAAATCTATAGAGCTCTTTTTTTTTGTTCTACCAAATTCATTCTAATGTTTAGGAGTTACTAGTTAAAATATTAAGATGATCAAATTATTTTGTCTCATTTATTAAAAATTATTTTGTCTCATTTTGTCTCATATATTTTAGAAGGGTGTATTCAATAAAAAAGAAGATATATATGTTTTCTAGATTTCAGTCATTTAATAGAACTCGAATTTAGGAAATCGATATACGAGCAAGGAGTTTGATATACAGATATTAAAGTGTTTTTAGATCGATAATCGAGAAGAATATACAAGCGAAGAGTTCCATATTTTTTATAGGTAAAAAGGTATTGAGAGGCAATTTATAGTCTCAGACAATACTCAATAAAATATAAATATGACTGTTTTGGAGAGGACTAGAAAAATATTAGGTGCTAGAGGTCTGGGCAAGTCAATTGGGGCAGAATGAGTATGAACCACCTATTAATCATTCTTTTTTAACTATGATTGAGTTGAAGACGTCTATGGAAATGTAGATTGGTGAGCCGCTGATTATTCTTCTTTACATATATTTGATTGTTCTACATATGTGACATATTATGTCCAAAAAATAATAAAGTTTGATCCGAAGTCCCAAAAAAATATATTTTTGGGTTATGTGGATGAAGTTAAAAGATATTGCTTGTGGAACCCCACTGATAATAAGGTAATTATTAACATAGACGTTATCTTATAGAAGGATGCAAGTGATAACACAATGATAGAAAGTTCAAAAACCTCTAAAGTTTAGTGAATGATGATTATTTTAAAGCAGCATAAGGAGCATGATAAACAAGTACCAACTTATAAGAGGGTACCATCGGCTTAATACAAAGAATATATTTTGGGGAGTCATATTTTATGTTATCTTCTAACAAAAGATAGAGAGTCATTAACTTTCTCGGGGGCTATATGTAGTCTAGATATATCTCAGTAGATAGCTGATAGCAATTTAGGAAAAAATTAAACCTCTACATAAGAAATAGGACATGGAAACTTATATCACTACCATACGGAAGAAAATCTATCGAAAATAGATAGGTTTACAAAACCAAGAGAGATAGTAATAAAGTGGACTGGTATTGTGCACAACTAGTGGTGAAATGATATGCTCAAATAAAAATATTTTAGTAAAATATTTTTTCATGTTGTTTGACTTACTATAGTTCAAATAATATTTGTTTTGTATGCTACATTTGCACTAAAATATATGTGAAAAGTATATTTCTTTATGGTGAACTTGCCAAAAAGATCTATATGCTCCAACAAAGGGTTTTACTAAGAAAGAAAAAAAGAGCATGATCTATAGGTTAAATAAAATATATGTACAATTTAAAGTAAGGTGATGATAAAAGAGATTCGATTCCTTTATCAGTAGTCTTGGATATGCTAGACTTAGTTTAGACCATTATGTATGCTAGAAGAGGTTTGATGATATTAATTTTATTATCTTGTCATTATACGTTGACGATATATTGGTAAAAAGCCACCAATAAAGATTAAATCAAAGAATTAAAGGTATAATTGGTTAAAGATCAAGTCAAAGAATTAAAAGCATAATTGGTTAAAGAGGACTTGAGAGCAACAAACAGATTTTAGGAATAAAAATCCGTTAAGATAGAAAAGATAGAATGATATGACTATCACAAAAGAATTACTAGAAAAATCTTGTAATGCTTTAACAAGTACGATTTAGCCAATTTCTATACTACTTTCTATGAATTTTAAATTATGCTCAAGTATGTGCTTCAATGAAGCCCAAAAGATAAAAATATCTCAAATACTATATGTATCGAAGGTGGATAGTTTAGTATTTGCTATGATATGTATAAAACCATATATTGCATATCTAATACAGTATAAATCCTGAAATATTTTTGTTATCGTTTGCATGACCAATCCAATCACTATTAGTATATGAATATAACTTAAATTTTTTTATCTGATCATAATGGATACCATAATTAAGAGTTTCATTAACGTATTTAAGAACTCTTTTAGCTGCTCTAAAGTGATACTTATTAGGATTATGCATGAATCTAGATAACAAATTAATTATAAATAAAATATTCAAGAAGATAAATTAATCTTCAAATTAAACTTATATATGTTTCCTCATATGTTTTTTGAACTCTATCATCTAACTTAAGTTTATCATTTGTATTCATTAAAGTATTCACTAGCTTATAAGTTGTCATGTGAAATATTTTTAACAAATCTTTAGCATATTTTTCTTGGCCAAAAAAATTCTATTTGCATTTTAAATATTTTTTATTTCCAAAAATTAATGTAAAAGCCCGAGATCAGTTATTTCAAATTCTAGCATCATATTTTTCTTAAATGCAACAAACATATGTGATGAATTTTTAGTATAAATCACATTGTCTACGTATAAACAAACAATAAAAATTTTCATATCTTGGGGCTCTTATATAAAGTTGGTCCACTTAGATTTTTTTTTTAAATTATGTCGAAGAAAGTACTTATCAATTTGGTTATACCATTCTTGTTTCAAGTCATATAATACTTTGTCCAATTTGTATACTTTATTTTCTAACCCTTAATTTTAAATCCATCGGGTTGTTTTACATAAACCTTCTGGTAACTTTTCATTCAAAAGGTTGATTTACATGAAATTGATAAATCTATCATTTTTTCTGAGTTGTCAATGCTAATATTGTTATAATTGTATCAATTCTAGTAACTAGAGAAATTTTTTTTGAAAAATTGATACTTAAAGTTTGAGTATACCCTTGTAACTAAATGAGTTTTATGTTTTTGCAGCATTAAATTTTGACTTATACAACTATTTTTGTCCAATGCTTTTTTTCCTAGGAGCAAAACTATCAATTTCTAAGTTTTGTTTTTTTCAATAGCTTGTAATTCGTCGTTCATTGCTTGCATTTATTCTTTTTTCTAATCTGCAACTTCAAAATAAGAAGGTATCAATAGGTAATGTATCATGTACTTTATCAAATTCTTCTCCTATAACAATTAGAATTTCAACTGCTTTAGAGTTTCATACTTCTTCAATAAAAATAATATCATAACTTATAATTAATTTATTAATTGTTGGATCATAAAATCTATAATCTTTTGTCTCATTGTAATACCCCACAAATATGTATTTTAACACTTTTATCGTCAAGTTTGCTTCTAGTATAGTCAACGAATTGATGATAAATCCTGATAGAGAGCATTAGAATATAGTTAAGAGATAATTAAAATATATGGTAGGATTGGATTTCATTATTGTCAGAGAATATGCTGATTCTAATTTTGCACTACAAGCTATGTGTTTACATTTATAGTAGTGATTTAAGTTTCAGAGTTGTAGACTATTGTAGCTCTATTTACTATACAATCAGAGTACATGACAGTTATACAAGTATGCAATGAGACAATTTGAATTAGAAAGTTAATAAAGAAATTCAAGCACAATTTGAATTAGAAAATTAATAAAGAAATTCAAGCACAAGAGAATATTCTCTTGTAATGTGACAATCAAAGTGCCTTGTCCATCACAAGAAATTCAATCTTTTATTCTAATAGAAAGTATATAGGAGTCCGATATCACTTCATTCGAGAAGTATCAAGAGATGATTATTGGGAAACTGAAACCATAAAGCGTAGTAGAAAATAAAATAAAACTAATCTCCCATGTTTATTATGTCATCATACAAAGATTGATATATACAAAATTATAAAAATTAAAAACTATAATTAGTGTAAGATTGATTACTTAGTGAGATCGTATATCCCTAAAATTTTAAATCGAATTGGAGAAGATGAAGGAGGTCATATGTTATCCTCTCTAGTGGTATCCACACAATGGATTGCTGCAACAATACTCCTTCAATTGTAGCAAAAAATTTCGCAACTCTTGCGCACCTTCTTGCAGCACTTGTGGAAGAAGATCTATTATCTTTTTCACTGCCCTCTCATGACAAGGAGTTGATCAGCTGAGAAGATGAGGGAGGGAAGAGAATATGAGGGGGGGGGGGGGGGGGGGCTAAAGTTGCAGCTTATCACGCGCTATTGTGTCACCCCTACATCCTATTTATTTATATAGTACCACTAAAACCCTAATAGATCTTGCCTTAGTGGGTATTGGATCTTCATCCAATTACCCTCACTCCTTATATTATTAGATCTCTATCCAATAATCTTAATTGTCCTCTAATTGAGGCTCATGAAAGTGATCCATTAATATTGGGTCTCATTTAATAAGAATAGGGGCTAATTGGATAACTCATATTTAATCATCTACTCGCTGCAATCATCCACCATATGTGTGTGACCTTCTAGGCCAATATCAAGCTAGTCGTGAGTTCCTCTTGTTAGAATTCCTTCTGATTCAGTGAATTGTTATCCCATAACAATTCACTCAACTCATCAACTATGGATGTACTAGGCCACTGCGCAATAATCCCCAAACGGTATAAAGGATCAAATTCATTGGACTTGTCTATTCTTAATTACCATATATCTATAGTCCTTTATCGATTTAATATATCAGAGATCATATATTGGACATTGTACTATTAGGCCACATACGAAATCCATCTAAGTCTCGCTCTAATCGGATTCTCCCGGAGAACTCCTTCTCTCTTAGTCAAAATGACCCTGACCAGATATTTACCTAAGCGAGAGTACACAAGATATGATACCGAGAGTTGATGATCCTCTATTGATACTCAATTGTCTTCATAAAGTTGGCTACCAATCTTGATAATTGACTGTATCAAATTTGGAACTCTCCAGACCTGTAAGTACGATGTCAAAGAAAGGAATACTCAAACAAGACATCCTTGGTGTCTTAAGTTTAAAAATCAGATACACAACTGGAACTACGGAATCGCTATCTAACATTATGTATCATTAATCATACAACATTTCATACATAGATCAATCGGTGAACTCATTCGCCAATGAGCACATGTACTATACCCTTAGTGTCCCAAACGAGTGGCCGAGAATAACCGCTTCCATCATATGGACGAGTATATAGTACATCGGTCTATCTAGTAATCTCGATGTCTATCTCGAGTAACCTATGATCGGAATTATTTAGGATATGTGTTTAAATACGAATCGATCTCATTATCATGATCTCATCACGATCCGATTCTTATTACATAGAACCAATGACATTACAATATATATATATAACAGATAATATAATATGAGAAAATATCAATAATAATAATGATGTAAAAAGACTGTACAGTGTATCACACGTGTCATTAATCACGTGATGAGCTTACAAAAAATCTGTAACCAATAATGATATCGTAAATACATAAAAAATCGATAAAATAAATAAACTTGTAGATGTTATCACAAGCCATTCAACACTAACTTAGCCATGACTTAAGTATTATGACTCCACAAGTAAAGATAAAAGATTTTTATTTTTTATTTTAAGTAAAACATTAAAAGTGTTAAAAAATGATAAAGAATTTTATTTTAAGTGGAAGATTGTAAGTGTCTATATATATATATACAAGGACTTTTATACGATGAAATCACATGTATAGAAGCCATCGAGAGGAGAGGAGAGGAGAGAAAAAAAGAGAAAAAAAAGAGCGAGAGAAAAAGAAAGAAAAGTATATTTTTTCTAGTAGGATTTTTCTTTCTTCGTTTCCTCTATCATAAGAGAGAGAGAAGGTGTCTTATTATTTCTCCTTGTATTAGAGAGATGATTAGACTCTCATTTATTCATAGTAAATTTTTTCTAGTTTACACATCGATATTTTCCTTAAGTAATTGAGGGCATCAATCCTGGTGTTATTTTTTAAATTATTTGTATCTTCGATTTTATTGTTTCAAGATACTAATTGTTTGTATCTAATTTTAATTTATTCCTATATTGAACTCTAGATTTATTCCATCATTCAGAACACTATTCATCACGGTAACATCCAATGAAAATTCTCAACTATCAAAACAAAAAAAAAGTCATAGATTAAAATTGCTTAATCCGAATAATATAATTGTTTGATGAACGAAGTGCAATTTCAATGAAGAAAGAAGAAGATGGTGGTTTTGTATTGAAGATTGAAAAATCAGAATTAAGAATAATAATAAAAAGCTTTCTCGAAGTTTGATGGAATGTTCAGGTGTTGACCGGGTTGACTTTCTAAGTAGCTTGTCACTCTTCCTACTTTAATCACTTTTTCTTTTTCCTGTCTTTATTTTGTGTGAAGTTGGAGGGCAAATTTTCGATAATTTTTTTGGGGACTATTTCCGAGAAGCAACGTTTATTTTAATTTTTTATAATAATTTTTTCCTCATATCTTGAATATTTTATTTTTTTTCTTTTTTTTCCTATAGAGATGGAATGAGTCCAATTATAATATTTTCAATAATAGCAAAAAATATTATAATATAATATTAAAAATGTTATAATTTTTTGTATTATTGAATATAATGTGTAAAAATATTGCAAGCATAATAATTTTTAAACAAATTATACAAAATACTATTTTATATTTATATTATAATATTTCTATATTATACTTAATATATTATATTATAATATATTAATATTATTACAAAATGTTATAATATGGTATAAAATATTATAACTGGATGGATTCATGGATCGATCCATGAAAAAAAATAAAAAAGATGTATGGTTGATTGTCAAATTCGGAGGATTTCAGATATTAGGTAAAAAAATGTGATTAGAAAATTATAAAAAACATCATATTTGAGGATTGTCAAGTCAGGAGTTTTCTAATTTTTTTCCAAATTAAAAACATCATATTTGAGGATTGTCAAGTCAGGAGTTCTCTAATTCTTTTTCCAAATTAAAAACATCATATTGAGGATTCATCGGCAACGACTCTTTTTCTTTTTGTTTATTTTTCTTGTATATTTTCTTGGAAATAAAAATTAAAAGAAAAAATGAAGTGTGCTTTATCCAATAAGAACATCTAATGCATCACGAGACCTTAAAAACAAAAGTATTTTTTTCATAATAAAGAAAGGTAAAAGTGAATGTTTCAATAATAAACCATCATAAAAATATCACCGAAAGGTTATTTTCTTCCCTTGCAACTCTGTCATTGATACCGTCAAAGAAAATCTTGTCATCATCAATGTGTATATATTTATTTCTTATTTTTGTTTTCAATCAAGCTTTTATTCTATTTATCTCAAATGAAATGAAATATAGATATGGTAGTGGAAAGATGGCGTGTCTAATTATTTGTATAAATAGAAACTGCAATAAGTGGAATTTATTATTGGAAATTTGAATTACTAAAGAAAGATGACATGTGGAATCGATGGACGGTGGTAGATCAATTCGTCATGCATCGGACGGCAATTGAAGGCCAGCAATTCTCGGTTTTCTAAAAATAATTGAAATTTCGTACATTTTTAGGGAATAAAATTTATAACAAATTTGGTCCTAAATTTCCTAAAGCACCCTTCAGCTCATTAAAGCTCCGACTCGCACCCTCTCCTCCCGTGCTACCAATTCTCTCTCTATCTCTCTCCTCGTTTTTTCTTGTGTCGGGTTGATGCCACAAGTTGACCTCGAAGCCATTGTCTGTGGCGGAGGCGACACGAGGGTCGCCTGCGAGACCCAGTTCGCGGTGGCGCAGCCCCGGGCGCTCGACGACCCCGACTTCCCACCGGAGTCTGTTGTGGTGCGGGTCGGCGATGATGGCCTCGACTGGGCCAATGTGGGAGCCGCCGTCTATGACCGCGACGACACCACCAAGGGCAGCACGAACCCCAAGGTGCAGGCGCAGCAGTGGCAGCATGCCAAACCCCGGTCCAGCTCGCACCGCTTCTCCGGCGGGATCCAGGCCAAGCCCCCCATCATCGGCCTCCCTGGGAAGGTTCAGCAGCACTACGGCTACCTCAGCCGCAGCGGCCGCCACACGGCCGCCGCACCGATCTTCCCCAAGACGCCTTCCGTCCCAGGCGCCGCCCGCTGGCGGAAGTCCACGGTGCCCCTGCAAGAGCCTGGGTCGCCCAAGGTGTCGTGTATCGGGAAGGTACTGTCCGAGAAGGAGTGCGACCGGTACCCGAAGCTGCGCCGCCAATCCTTGGAGGAGGAGGACAAGAAGATGGAGAGGGTGGAGTCCGCTGGGTGCTGGGCGAGTGTAACAACAGCCTTCTACTGCGTCGGCGCGGAGAGCACGGCGAAGGAGACGAAGCCGGGGGATACGCCAGGGAAGGTGGCGGGGGAGAGGAGGATAGCTGCGGAGCCGGCGATGGAGCCGCCGGCTCTGGGGGCGATGAGGCGGTTCTCGTCGGGGCGGCGGCCGTCGCCGTTGGACAGGGATGCGCCGGTGCGGGGTTGGCGGCGGTCGGTGGGGTCCGTGGAGGACGCGTGGCGTGAGCGGGATCGGGATTGGGATTGGGACACCGAAACGTGTTAAGGACTGAAAAGTAATGTGGGAGTATTTATTATGTTTTTGTTTCCCTTTTGTTTTCGTTTTGGTTTGTTTCCGGTTTGATGTTCTGGTCCCGTCTTCAGGCAGAATTAGTGTTTGGGGGTTGTATAAATGAGGGATTTCGTATACTGCTATACATGAGAACTGGATTTAGAGTGTTTCCTAATCCTCTTGCTTGCTCCTCGTATGATCCACTTCTCTATGCATCACAAGATTTTATCGAAAATTATGCATAAATTGACAAGATAGCAGAGTTGTTACTTATCTATATACCTAAGGTCTTAAATAGAATATGTAGTACCATTAATTATTTATTTTAGAAGAAGGATGCTAATCCTAAAGGACTATACCTAATGGCGTTACGTATATTAAGAATGACGGCATCCACCCTTGGAATATTACATTTGCATTATACGTATGACGGCATCCATACCTTAGAATATTACACATGTTGATGAAGGTGGAGAATTTTTTTGGTTTTTTTGGAACTCTGTGAATGAAATTGAGGGAGGTTTCATTAAAAGTATTTAGAATGGGATGGGGAGGGACAACACACACCGGTAGAGAAAGAAACTTTTTTTTTTTATGGACGGAAAAACCTACGCTTGTAAGGATAGAACCACATGGTAGGACACTTTGTGGTGGGAGATCTCATCCAATTTGGTAGCTGATAATTCCAATTGTTATTGGAGAAGTCCGACCCCTTAACGGTGGACAAATTGAGAGGTGGAGATTGCACAATGTTCTATCTGATGAGGATGCTTGGATATAGAAAGACGGATCCTAGAAGGTTAGGCCTGTTTTTGATAATAGAGATAGAACTTACTTTGGAAGATCTCTGTTGCTCTAATAATATAAACATTTTGTCAGAAATTATTGCACAAGAGGTTATCCATTGATGATAAACTTGCTGGATTAAACATTCAGGTAAACCTGGGCTGTTTTTTCCAGCAATAAAGCATGAACAAGGCTTTCTTGCTAAACCGCAAAAGATAGTGACAGAAGATTAACAAGGCATCTCAATGTTGATAGTACCCAACTTTTAGTGTAGATCAAGTCATCACGAGTAAATGAGAGCAACTACTAAGTTATTCAATTAAAACAAAACTGGAGTCAAGGTCTAAAACGTATCTTGATATAAGCCGTATGAAATAAGAAACACGATAGATCCAACAGTTCATCATTGAGAACCAACAAAATTAAGTTCATCAAGCACTAAGAAAATAAGCTGATGAAGGGAATTCAACGAGTCTCCTCCCTCTTCTTCCACCCTTTCCGGGGGTGCTGTCTGTGGGGATTGGAGTTACATCCTCTGCAAGAGAAAAATAACATAAAATGTTAAATCACTTATTAAGATGACAAAGGTTTTGCAGCACTTTCAGGTACCACAATATTTAAAATCAATCATATTAAAAACACTTCTATGTGACAAGTTACATGCAAGAAAGAACGGTCTAAACAATGGATACTAACCATATATTAAATAAACATTCATTTATTATACAAATTAAACAGTAGCAACAGCAAAAGCAACCCAAACAGGGTAAAGAATCACAATCCTTGCATTTTTGTGCTTGGTGGCTGACTATATGAGGTCCCTTGGGAAGCAATCAAATAACCACATATGCATATACAAAACAGCCTATATGCACAAACTAAATCTTGGTACACCAATAAGAAGTCATTCTATTTTTTCCCATAACAGCTCTAAAGATTTAAATGATTTTTAAATATGAGAATTCCCAGATCCCACTACATAAAATTGCATAGGTACACAACTCAAAATAGATTGTGGAAGCATAAGTGCTTTAAAATAGATTGCAGATGAATGAATGATGCCATGTTAATCTGCAGGAAGCTAATTTATTAACAGCTTATAAGATCTCCATGAGCCAATGATAGGACTAGAATCAGTCATTTCAAATTTCTCAATACTGATCAGGATCCCCCATTACTCACAATTCTCTAGAGGACCCCATCAGTCATATACTGTAGTAGAACAAATTGCTGAGGCTAGGTTAAAAATCAAAACTTGTCAGCTTTGTCTCGGATCAGACATGAATCAACTATTAAACTCAATAAGTCCATGGTCATGACCATGCATATCAGACAGAATCTAACACAACTTGACCATCACAAAACAACAATCTGAGAGAGAAAAACAGGAATTATATGAAGAATATATTGTGGCTGCAAAACTTGGCAATGCAAAACAATAGCATGATACTTACTGGTGCCAGAACAATGTACGCTTTAATTAAATGGCTTTATATCCTGACAGGTGGAGAGAAAGAAAATGCATAACAAGACATGATGACTTATTAAGCACCAAAAGCATCTTATGCCTGCTCAGTCACACAGTTGTACATAATTCTGCTATACAATTTGCAAAAGTCACATGAACTTTATATAACAAATTGCCAAATTCAAATTAGCATAACCCATGTTAATGTGATGAATGTGGTTTGTAAGACAAAATATGTGTTAAGTAGCGAATAAGTTTACTAGCCCAGATAACATGCCGATTGTGTCAAACAGAGAAAGAAGATCACTTACCAATATGGCCAATTTTCACGCAGGCAAGTGCCCTGAGAGCAGACTGAGCACCAGGACCAGGTGTTTTTGTCTTATTTCCACCAGTAGCACCCACCAAGTTCCTACAGATATAAAGGATACAAAATAAAGACATCATTACAACTAGCTAAAATAAAAAAAATATAAATAATGAAACACTGCAAAATAAGAGATCTTGCATCTCAGTACAACATCTTGAGCTGCAAGTATTGCTGCATATGGAGATGATTAATCCCTGTCAGCTTTGACCTTCATACCACCTGAATATAGCAAAATATTCACGTCACTACTCATCTATCAATCAAAAATTATATATTAGAAGAAAGAGAGAAGCAAGAGAAAGGAGAACAGAAACCTAAAAGGAACATGTTTTCAGGTCTTATCTATGCAAAAAGGCTTTATGCTTTACAGAGATTTCCAAGATTAACCAAGATTCTAATTGCTAACTCATATACCTTCCTATACATTATGTATTCGTCATGAATTATCCAATTTTCTATACAAAGTTCTTCACTTAAAAATCATTCCTTCCTATACAATTAATTCAGAGGTAAGAGAAAAAGATAGTCCCTAAATTTTAATAAATTTAGAATTGTGAAAAGTTGTGATTCTTCTAAGAGAGGCAATGACACATTTTCTCAGGTTTGTTAGTTGTCCATCCTTCACATCATAACTTAGTATAAATAAGACACATTTCTTAGTTATGTAATCTCACAGAGATTCAACCTAAATTTGAGTGTATTCCTCTTCCAGGAACTAGGCACCATATGATAGCACTGGCAAGAATATTCTCAGTGGATGACAGACGAGAAGCACAAGAAAAGTATAGCTCAATTCCAGTGTTCCTTTTTTTAATTAAAATCGAACACAAAGGCCTAAAAATCAAATGAACAAGGAAACAATTCAATGAACAACTCACTGGAATCATAATTCATGTTGCAACTTGCACGGCTGTCTCAGAACAGTTTCATTATGTATGAAAAGGTAATCTTGAGGGCCATACATCAAAGACCGAGCACAAACATCAATTTACATGAACAGACACAGAGAACAATATCATTTATAATCACCTGACTGAACTTTTGAAAGGCCAGCCAAGTGTCCACATATCGAGTTGTGTTTCCCAACAACCAGACAAATACAACCAACATATTTATTGTTAGAACATGAGCAGACATTTACGGCTACCTAACCATCCCGTCTTTTTCTTTTTACACCATTGCCAAGTACTTTCAAACTACTTAATCTACCATTTCCAATCTAATACTGTATCCAAGTCAACATTCTTATTTCTATCTCAATAACAGATAACAGCAACAAGTATCCCTGTTGAATCCAATACAACAAGCCATTAACATGATCAATGATGAACTTGCTAACCTAATAAAGTTGGTAAATTTTCATCTGATCACATCCCAGATAAAAGAATTATAGAAAGTTAGAAATAACCTGTGATACGAACTAATGTTTCCCTCCCCGATAAATCTGTTACATGCTGTTAAGGAAAAGAAAAAGAAAGTTAGCATACAGGGACGAATAGCATGCCTAGTCAAAACAGCTCGTTCTTAAAGAGGGAAATCTGACTTACAATGAAGGTGTCATTGAATGATGCAAAGATGTGAGCAACACAAATTACTTGCTCCCCTTCCCGTACAGCCGGCCCAAGCGTCACGTCCTCCTCCTTAGGTTCCCTAGTCTTCCTTCTTCCAGACTGCAAATCCGTCCCCAACAGACGATAAACTAAAATGTAGATCAAATCACACACCAAATAAAGCATCGAACGGATCCATAGAAGCTAGGGCACGCGAAAAAGGCATGCTACGGAAGAATCGAATCAAGAGCACTGCGGATCTACGAAGCGAACGGAGGCTACAAATATCACGGAGGGGTGACAAGAGAATCCTGATCACTCACCATGGTCGAGGCGGAAGACACCGTACGGTTTCGTGTGGGGGGGTGGGGAGAGCCGTTACACCCTTTTATCGTGCTCCGCCCGCTGCTCTTGCGGTGGCTTAAATGACTATAATACCCCTCGTAATAATAACTCTTGGTTTGTTGGCATGGGCTCCGCAGTTGATGGGCAGTAATAGATCGGCACGTTTTGCCGTATTCTGTGTGTGATAAATAGATTGAATGTGATTTCTATTTATCTGTAGGAAGGGAATAGAATTAGATTAGAGATGCGTAAAAGAGATAATAGGAATTGTTAAGCTTCTGAGAAATTCTAATTTTCTAAACCTCAAAGTATTACAAAAATTTACATACAGCAATGTATTATTTCATAAAGAGTGTTTAATTGGATGACGAAGTTAATAAAAACATTTGATCGCTAACTGTTCCATTTTCGTAAACCGAAAAAAATATTTAAGAATAATCTCAATATTGTACTTTTTATTTTGAGAAGACCGGATAAGTTATTGGAGGAAGAAAAATCGGATTTAAGAATTAAAAACAGTCTATTTATCACAAAATTGTCTATTTATCACAGAATTAAAACACTGTCAATTTATCACAATATTAAGAATTAAAAATTGTCTATTAAAAAGCTGTTCGATTTTCGTAAACCGAAAAAAATATTTAAGAATAATCTCAATATTGTACTTTTTATTTTGAGAAGACCGCATAAGTTATTTATCACAATATTTTACTATATAAAAAAATTGTCTATTTATCACAGAATTATCACAAAATTAAAACACTGTCTATTTATCACAATATTAAGAATTAAAAATTGTCTATTAAAAAACTGTTCGATTTTCGTAAACCTAAAAAAATATTTATGAATAATCTCATATTGTACTTTTTATTTTGAGAAGACCGCATCAGTTATTCGAGGAAGAAGAAAAATCGGATTTAAGAATTAAAATTAGCTGTTCGATTTTCGTAAACCGAAAAAAATATTTAAGAATAATCTCAATATTGTACTTTTTATTTTGAGAAGACCGCATAAGTTATTCGAGGAAGAAAAATCGGATTTAAGAATTAAAAAACAGTCTATTTATCACAATATTAAGAATTAAAAAATTGTCTATTAAAAAGCTGTTCGATTTTTGTAATCCGAAAAAAATATTTTAAACCAAAAAGAAAAATTTATGAATAATCTCAATATTGTACTTTTTATTTTGAGAAGATCGCATAAGTTATTCGAGGAAGAATAAAAATCGGATTTAAGAATTGAAATTAACTGACAGCTGTGGGATTTGAACCCACGCCCTTTCGGACCAGAGCCTAAATCTGGCGCCTTAGACCACTCGGCCAAACTGTCATATATTACTATTTGTCCTATACCTATTTAAAATATAATTAAATTATGTAAATTGTAATATACACTTATGCAAATTCGACTCAAAATATTAATTACTAATTATAAAATAATAAAGTGATGTCTAGATAAATCCAACTCAATTCAAGGTCACATGCATAAGATTTTCAACATGACTATAACAAACACTCAACCGCATAAAAGAGTTTACATAGACTTTATCTCATAATTGGTCTACATTAATATCAAGATCATGGATAACCTTTTATAGTGAGTTAGTTATGAAAATATTTCATGATATAAGTGAAATATTGCATGTACCTAGCTTTTGGAATATTTATAGAATTATGAATTTGGTATGATGTGCACATCGCTTAGACATTGATTGGGTTATACCTTCTGACTACTAACTATATTATCACATATCGAGTTGTTACTTGATATAGGGAATGGAGAAAAAGGAACGGAATTGGAGAAGAAAGAAAGATTGATAGTCAAATTATAGAAAAGGAACAAACTCATATTCAAACTTACGTAAAATGGATAAAAAGTTCATCACCAAATTTAAAGTCACAGGAGAATACAAAAAATTCACCAAGGAAATTAAACAATGATGCAGAACTAAATCAAAGACTCATCGCTCAAAAACGCATTCAAAAGATACAGAGTTTTAGAGACACTCCAAGGAGCTTCTGTAAATGCAAAGGTGTTAAACTTTTTTTCTAATCTTAAAATACCAAAATAAGTACTAGTACATGAAATAACCCTTCATGTAAAGGAAACTACAAAATTAAGTGATGTCCATCTACCAACTAACTCATTTAATGTATTCCTTAGTCATGAAGAAATATATCTTAAAATAACTTTAATTTTGTCCAAGGAATATGCTCATGAGCTATCATTTTTTAGTGGGTTGAGTTAAAAACTCTAAAATATTATAGTAGACTCTGGGGAATACCGTAGGATCAGTAATTTTCATACGATCTGATTTTAACAACTTAGACACTCCTATGTCAATCTCCCAAGGTTGAAAAAGACGTATCTTCAAGTCTTCATTTGTTCCGTCACCATGATAAGGACTTAAATCAGTCATTTCGAATATTGATGACAAACCATAATTTTCAGATAGCTTGATTCCATAAGCATTTTCGTGAATTCTTTCAAGTTTATTGATCGGATTTCAGTCTTTGGTTTCATTTTTCCAAATTTATCTGGCGGTAACCTCTCCTTTCTTAGATAAATCCAGATCAAATCATGCGTATTAAACTTCATATACTTTATGTATTTGTTGGTAGCTTTTATGTATCTCTCATTTTGCATTTCAATGGTTGCTTTAACTTTGTCATGCAACGTCTTTATTTGTTTAGCCCCCTTATCAATATCTCCATTAATTTGCATAGTTATAGAACCAATAACTAAAGCCAAATGAGCTGTTGGTTCTGCCTTAGGAATAAGATTATCGTGATGCCGTACATCTCTCAAAGGTGGAAGGTTATGTGAGATCTCTTTTGACACAACTTCTTGGAACTCCTCCATGATTGGTTTCATTATTGCTGGTGGCTCCTTGTGTTTTTGTTCATTTATCTCTATCAGAGCCAAAACATGATCATCCCTTTCTAATTTATCCTTACATTCACTATAGGAAATAAAAGATAATGATCATCATAAGTAACCTCTTCCTTATAATCATCATATTTTGATTCGTCACTGGCTTCATTTCCTTCTCTATCACTATGTTCTTCAACAAATATAATGATCCTCCTATTTGGACTATCTGAAGCAATATGCCCAAAACCATATGATCCCTCACCTTTATCTTGTATCTTCAATACTACTTTGCTTTGGAGAGTAGACTTGAAATTTTCTCTTCTCGTATTACAATCTTTCGCACCGTATTGAGAACCCCTTTCAAACTGTTGATGCATCTTCACACTAAGATCTCTTTGTTTAATATAAGAGTTTTTCTCAAAGATTTATCACCTATAGTTGTTAGACAAGTATTTTATTTTCAATTTTCTTTTCATTTTCTCCCATATCGCGATCTTGCTCTTCCCATCACGTTCTCTTTGCTTCTTCAGATTTTTCCACCAAAAATATGCATACCTTTTGAGTTTCAATGCCATAAGTTTTAACTTATTATGTTCTTATGGTTCATGAAAATCGAATATTCTTTCTACCGTATTAAACCAATCAATCAAGTCATCAACATCGATATTATCTTTAAACTTTGGAATGTCCAACTTTGGGTTGTATTTGTTCTGCCACTCATCTCTATGCCTTGACTAAATTCTTCTCAACTCCCTTATGTAATAAGGTGTATCATTAACATAATCAAACTTTTGGGTATCATGTTCATGTTGATTGGCTTTACTTCGAAGTTCTTCAATGATTTTATTTTTTTCATGTATATTGTGTAGCACTCTTTGTAGCTGCAATCTTAAGTATTTAACATTATCTTCATTGTCACTACCTTCATCCACTACTTTTGCCAATCCGCCTTGTCATGATCTTTAGCCTTCAGCTTTGATATCAAATTGATATCGGGAAGGGAGAAAGAGGAATGAAATTCGAGAAGAAAGAAAGACCGATAGCCGAATTGTAGAAAAGGAACAAACTCAGATTCGAACTTACGTAAAATGGATAAAAAGTTCACCACCAAGTTTAAAGTCACAAGAGGATACATAAAATTCACCACATCAAGGAAATTAAACAAGGATACAGAACTAAATCAAAGACTTACCACTAAAGGACGCATCTAAAAGATACAGAGTTTTAGGGACACTCCAAGGAGCTTCTGCAAATATAAAGGTGCTAACCTTTTTTTCTAATCCTAAAACACCAAAATAAGTAATAGTGCTTGAAACAACCCTTCATGCATAGGGAACGACAAAATTAAGTACTTTTCATCTACCAACTAACCCATCAATGCATTCCTTGGTCATAAAGAAAGGTATCTTGAAATAGTTTTAACTTTATCCAATAAATATGCTTATGAGCTATTATTTTTTAGTAGGCTAGGTTAAAAACTCTGAAATATTATAGTAGACTATGGAGAATACCATAAGATCAACAATTTCCATACGATCTGATTTTAGAAACTTAGGCGCTCCCGTGTCACTACTGCCCTAATTATGGTTGATCATATCATATTGGTACCTACCTAGTATGCACATGTAGGGCTTTGGCCAACCTTATGCACTTCAAACTTTTATCGACATGCTAAAGTCAAGTTTTGATTGATTTACCACATTAGGCATTGGCTAATGGATTAATCTACCCATATCTGGTAGATTACTTTGGGTTAACAAATCTACCCACATCGTACATATTGCTCTAACTGATCTATGCTTGTTAGGTAGATTACTATGGGTCGGTTGATATGCTCACTTCAAGCAGGCTATATTGGTATGATATGTGAGTTGTGGTTATCTCCCAAGCCTTGACTCGACACACCAATATTGGTGCATTGAGGATTGTTGTGGCTCAACTTGAGGAGGGCACATTTGGGAAGCTATTTTGATACTTAGCTCAAAAAGGATGGATTCGACATTCTTTGGATGCCTAGCTCGAGAAGGATGTATTGAGCACACTTTCATGCTTAGTTTGAGAATGACACATCAGATAATCTTTCGAGGCTTAGCCTAAGAAGTATGCAAAAGGTGCTTTTTGGATATGCTTAGCCCAAGAAGGCATGCATTTGATAAGGTGGGTAAGAATCCACATCATTAAGCGGTGGAAATCTGTTCGGCCTATATTATCATCATAGTGTCACGGACTTAGCTGAATTTACTTAAATTATATGACACCCTTGCAGCAAAGTTACGGACTTAGCTAGAATTGCCTTAGTCATGAAGCACCCTTGTGTCGTTGTCTCAGACTCAAGTAGGATTACCTAAGTCATAAAATACCGATAAGTTATTCATCTGCAACGAATAAGCCTAGATGCAACCTCATGCAGGTCTTGGAGGACCTGTAAAGAGAAGGTTAATTAGTTCAAAAGTGAGGAGCAAAAAAGTTCCGACGTCTCACAAAGAAGGAAACTTTACATGTAATTCAACACCTTGAGTGCAAGAGAGAAAAGAGAGAAAGGAGCGAAAAATGACTTTAGAATGTTGAATAAATAGTCGCAAGTCCATAAACAATAGTTCATCGAGTGTCGAGAGTAAAGATAAGCTCAACTTATGAAGAATATTCAATGCATGACAATCTGCAAAAATCAATTAGAT
Source organism: Ensete ventricosum (assembly GCA_029747655.1). Lineage (NCBI taxonomy): Eukaryota > Viridiplantae > Streptophyta > Magnoliopsida > Zingiberales > Musaceae > Ensete > Ensete ventricosum. The sequence continues at coordinate 29,982,486 of JAQQAF010000002.1, forward strand.
CGCAACATGTAAAAATGAAGCTATTTTGGATAGTTTTGACCCAACATGATGAGTGATTGCACTACAACATTACAAACTATTTTTCCTTATATTTCTCAGGCAAAACCACATAAAACTAAAGCAAAATAGGTCGTCAAACATTTGTTCAAGCATGCAAAAGCGATGAATGGTTCGTTGAGCGAAGATGTTGTAGGTGTGCGATGACCGTTCGTGACATTCTCTCCCACTTAAACTATTGATGCCCTCGTCGATGTTTGTTGGTAGGCTCCCAACTATTCGGGGAAGCTTTTTCCACTTCACCAAGTATTTTTTAGTTTGCTCCTCTCTGTTGGGTAGCTTTGTCTTACGATCGTTAGAATTGTTTCAGCTCACTTCTCGTATGAGGCTCAAGTGGAGGATAGTCGAGTTGGAACATTTTGAAAAGTATCTTGTGATCTGAGTGGTAGGTCTTCAAATTACATGCATGAAAGACATTGTGAATTTTAAGTCATGCTTGTAGTTGTAACTTATAGGAAACATTGTCTACCCCACTAACAATTGGGAAGGGCGCTAACAATTAGTGATGCTGGTTGGAGCTTCACCAACACCTAGTCACTAACTTTAAACTCCTCTAGTCGCATTCCCAAGTCTGCTCACTTCTTCATCTTTCGGTCGCCTTCTCTAAGTAAGCTCGCGCAATATATGCATTTATATGTTATTCCCTTGCAAAGTGATATGCTAACGTACTACTCCCTATATAACCAATAGCCAGGATATGAGGAGTCGATGATTATTGTCCTATAATAATTTTGAAGGGGCTCTTGTTGGACGCATAGCTCTGCTACAAGCTGTAGGAGAATTGGGCAATGTAAAAATAGCTTCACCCAATCTCGTTGGTTGGTACTCACACAATGCCAAAGATGTTGCTCTAAGAGTGATTCTTTTAGTTTGGCTGTCCATCTGAGGGTAGAGGCTTGTGGAGAAGTACAACTTGAATCCTAATAGCTTGAATAGCTCAGTCCATAATCATCCCAAGAACCGAGCATCTCATTCACTAATGATATTGTGCGGGACTTTCTAATGCTTCACCACATTCTTCACCATCAACTTGGCTGCCTCCTCTACTAAATAGTGTAGGGATGCAACAATGATTGTTGCATACTTAGAAAACCAATCGATTACCATGAGTATCGATCCGAGTTCCCTTACTATTGGCAAGCTTAATATGATGTCCAAGGAAATGCTCTCCTATGACCTTTTTGGTATAGGCAGTGGCTCCAAAATTCCCATCGGCTTTCGCTATCTACCTTATTTTGTTAGCATGTAAGGCATGTTTGAATATATTCCTTCACATTGGTCCCCATCTTTGGCCAATAGATGGGCCTCTCCATGAGAGCCATTATTCAATAAATACCTGAATGTCCAGTCCAAAGGGAATCGTGATACTCTCTCAAAAGTTCACACCTCAAATTATCTGCTCATGGAATATAAACTATATTCCCTTTGGCGTAGACTCCTAGACCCAAAATCATTGTACCTTACCCTCTTTGAAGAGTTACATCAAGGTTACTGTTCCGAGAAGGTAGTGTCGCTAAATTCATAGACAGTTGACCATCACTATCATCTCCTTCTTGTGCGTTGGATATCGTTGCTTGGTCTCATTACGTTTGTAACTTTAGTAGGCCACTAGGTGACCCTCTTGCATAAGTACTCCCCCAATAGCGAAGTCTGAAGCATCTGTTTGGATTTCAAAGGACTTCTCATAATTTGACAATTTGAGTATCAGTTCTTCCAACACAACAATCTTTAGGTCCTGGAATATCGCTTTGCATTTGTTCGACCATCTCCAAGACTGCTCCTTATTCAGCAACTCCATCAGTAGAGTTTCACAATTTAAATATCCAACTATGAAGAACCGATAATAGTTGATAAAATCAAGGAAGGATCTCAACATTATGTCTTCTTTGGTGTTCGCCATTCTGCCACAGCTTGTACATTATATTTATCCATTCGAATGGAACTGTCACCAATTCGATGCCCCAAGAACATAATCTCTATTTAAGCAAAGAAGCACTTCTCCCTCTTCATGAACAAAGTGTTCTTTCGAAGAACTTTAAAAATTGTTCAAAGGTTCTCGATATGCTCCTCGAGCATTTGGTTGTAGACGATGATATCATCTAAATAGGCAACCACAAACTTATCTAAATACTCCTTAAATAGTTAGTTCACCAGATTGCAGAATGTGGCCGGATCATTAGTTAAGCAAAAAGGCATCACCAGAAAATCGAACGCTCCATACCTGGTCACACAAGTAGGCTTTAATTCGTCACCTTCTGCAATGTGTACCTACTAGTACCCCAACTGAAAGTCAAGTTTGATGAAGTACTTTGTCTTACCTAATTGATCGAACAAATCTGCGATGAGCGAGATAAGATACTTGTTCTTCACCATCACTTTGTTGAGGGTCTGATAATCGATGCATAATCGGAGGCTCTCATCTTATTTCTTTTGGAAGAGAACTAGAGCTTCAAATGATGCTTTCGAACTATGGATGAGACCACCACTTGGTAGTTTATCTAACTGCTTCTTGAGCTCTGCTAACTCTGGAGGGGCCATGCAGTATGACAGTCTCGCTGGAGGCTTCACTCCCGGCTTTAGCTTAATATGATGATCCATGCCTCTGTATGGTGGCAGAGTTTTTAGCAACTCAGTTGGCATCACGTCTGAGAACTCCTTCAGAACGTTTGCCACTACAACAGGTTCTTGAACGACCTCCCCGTCAAGTGCCTCTAGCTTTATAGCGGCCACAAAAGGTCGATTCTCCTTTTCATACCCCTTTATTTAATTTTAATACTGATATTTATTGTAGATCATTGGTTCCTCCTTGATGAACTGGAACTACGCAAGGGTCATCACTTCCCATTAGGCATAGGGAGTTTAGGAATAGCATTGGCACCAACTTCGCTGCGTGCATGAACTTCATTCTAAGAATCACTTGAAAGTTGTCTAATGGCATTACCATCATGTTTGTGCTCTTACTCCATGTTTCTATTTTAATAGGGACCCCCTTTGCTAGTCTAGAGATTTGCTTGGCCTCCGAGTTCTAGTCTTCATCCGACTTGGGTTCTTCTCCAAGATCAGTCTAAGTCAATGTTGGAAAACCTCAGTGGGAGCATCATATGTGTAGCGAAAAATCAAAAATAAAATCGATTTCCCATATAGATCAAAATCATCGTGCAAAGATTGGTGCATAGAAAAAATCATAAAATCAAAAACTACATTGTGTGAGAGTTTGTTTACCTAGGGAGATCATATATCGTTATTCTTCTAGATCTGGATAGAGAGGATGAATGAGATCAAACGTCCTCCTCTCTAACAGGATTCACACGATGAGTTGTTACTGTGATACTCCTGTAATTACAGTCCTAGGTCTCGCAACTCTTGCATCAATGGAGGAAGGAGAATAGGAGGGGGCGGCCAAAGGTGCAACCTATCATCTATGTATCTCCCCTCCTATTTATAGAGAGCCACCCATATAACTATAATAGATCATGCCTTAGTGGGTATTGGATCTCCATCCAATTACTCACTAACATTGGATTATTGGATCTCTATAATAATCTCCTTTGGCATCTAATTGGGCCTCATACAAGGAGCCCATCAATGTAGGATCCTATCTAATGAGAATAAGGGCTAATTTGATAACTCATATCCAATCCTCTATTCGTTGTAGCATCCATCATATATGTGTGACCCTCTAGGCCCAATACCGAGCTAGCCATGAGTCATATCTGTCAGAACTCCTTCTGAATTAGTGAATTATTATCTGATAATAATTCACTCGACTTATCGACTATGGACGTACTACGCTACTATGCCATAGTCCTTAGATAGTATATGAGATCTTATCCATTGGACCTGTTTGTCCTCAGTTACCATGTATCTATAATCCCTCATTCATCTAATATCTCAAATATCATATACTAGGCATGGTACCTATCATGCCACATACGGAATCCGTCTAAGTCTCGCTCTAATCGGATTCTCTCGAAGAACTCGTTCTCTCTTAATTCGACCAACCTGATCAGGGATTAACCTAAGCGAGAGCATACATGATATTCCTCTAATGATACCGAGAGTGGATGATCCTCTATTAATATTTAATAGCCTTCGTAAGGTTGGCTACCAATCCTGATAACCGATTATACCAGATCTGGAACTTTCTAAACCTATAAGTTTGGTGCCAAAGAGAGGAGTACTCACATAAGACATCTTTGGTATCTCAAGTCTAAGGACTAGATACATAACTGAGACTACAGAATAATTGTCTAACGTCAGGTATCATTACCTATATAGCATTCCATAAGTGGATCAATCAATAAACTCATTCTTCAATAAGCATATGTATTGTATCCTTAGTGTCTCCAAATAAGTGGCTATGAGAATAACCTCCTCCATCATATGGACGAGTATACAGTACACTGGTTTATCCGATTGTCTCAAAGTCTTTCTCGAGCAACCTATAACCAGGATTATTTAGGATCTATGTTTAAAGGCTAATCGGTCTCATTATCATGATTTCACAACGATCTGATTCTCATTGCACAAAACTAATGACACCACATTAGTTATATACATACATATATATATATATATATATATATATATATATATATATATATATATATATATATATATATATATACATATATATATGTATGTATATATATATATACATATATATACATATAATATATGTATATATATATATATGTATATATATATATTTAATAGATAATATAATGTGAAAATATACTAATAATAATAATAATAATACAAAGAGACTGTACAACATATTACACGTGTCATCACTCACGTGATTAACTTGTAAGACACCTATAACCAACAATCTCTCACTTAACTGGAAGCCAATCACTTATGTACCTGATCCCCATCAAACCCCAATAATGCTCAAAGATAAACTAAGCCAATGTCTTTGTTAGTGGATCAACAATGTTATTTTCGGATGGAACTCTTTTAATTATTATTTTTTTCCAACTATGATCTCTCTAATCAATTGGAACCTTATTAGAATACTTCTGATAAGACCTAGGTTCCTTTGTTATAGCTATTGTCTCATTAATGTCGTAGTAAATGGGAATCAGCTCCACGTTGCTCGGTATGACTCCCAAATTCTTGATGAACTTTCTCATCCACACCTCTTCCTTTACTACTTCTACCGCAGTAATGTATTCCGCCTTTATGGTTGAGTTAGCAATAATATCTTGCTTGTAACTCTTCCAGCTTACTGCTCCTCCATTCAGGGTGAAAACATACCCGGAGTTCGACTTGCTATCATCAATTACGGACTAAAAACTCAAGTCTGTATAGTCCTAAACCTGAAAGTTATCTCCTCCATAAATCAGTAAAAGATCCTTAGTCTTTCTCAAGTACTTAAGGATATAGTTTATTACCTTCCAGTGTTCTAAACCTAGATTCGTTTGATACCTGCTCATGACACTCATAGCATACACTATATCAGGCCTGATACATAGCATAACATATATGATAGATCATATCACTGAGGTATATGACATCTTATCCATGTCTGCCCTTTCTTTAGAAGCCTTTTGGGACATACTCCTAAAAAGTGATATTTCACGTCTCATCGGTATGAGACATCTTTTGAAATTTTTCATGTCAAACCTTTTTGATAATGAAGTCTATGTATTTGGACTAGGACAAGCCAAGCATCTTCTTGGATCTATCTCTATAGATCCGGATCCCTAAAATATAGGATGCTTCCCCTAAGTCTTTCATGGATAAGTTTTTGGATAGCTAAGCCTTTATTCTGGAGAGCATTCCTACATCATTCCCAATAATTATGATGTCTTCTACATACAATGCCAAAAATATGATAGTGCTCTCATTTACCTTCTTATACACACAAGGTTTATCTTTATTCTTAACGAAGCTATAAGATCTGATCGCCTCATCAAATCTTATGTTCCAACTTCGGGAAGCTTACTTTAATCCATAAATGGATCTAAGCAACCTGCATACTTTATATAGACTCTCTCTGGATTTGAATCCCTCTGGCTACATCATATACACCTTCTCCTCAAGGTTGTCATTGAGGAATATTATTTTCACATCCATCTACCACATCTTATAGTAATAGTGTGTTGTAATAGTCAAAATAAGTCTGATGGATTTAAGCATGGCTACGGGTGAAAATGTTTCGTCATAGTCAACTCTTTACCTTTGACGATATTCTTTTGTCACCTGTCTTGCCTTATAGGTCTCCACCTTTTCATCTACTCCGATCTTCTTCTTAAAGATCCATTTGTATCCGATAGATACAATACTCTCAAGTGCATTCACATGGTTCCAAACCTTGTTGGAGTAAATGGAATCCATCTCAAAATTCATAGCTTCTTACCACTTCTCGGAGTCTATACTCATAATAGCCTTCTCGTAGGTTTGAGGATCGATATCTTGAGAGTCCTCTCTACTAATATATCACACATATCTTTCAAAAGGGTGAGATACTCTGCTAGACCTACGTAAAGTTAGAACTTGTGTGTTAAGTATCTGAACAAACTCAGACTCTAGAATGGTGCTTGAGCTAGGTTCTCCAACCTTGCTCAACTCTATCTTACTCTCATTGTTTCTACTACGAATGTATTCCTTCTCAAGAAACATAACCCTCTTGGCAACAAAGATATTTTGATCCTCAGGATGATAGAAATAATATCCATAAGTTTCCTTGAGGTATCCCATGAACTTGCACTATTCTATCCTTAATTCCAACTTGTTGGGATTGTGTCTTTTAACATGGACAAGATAGTCTCAAATCTTAACCATCTTAAGATTAAAATTCTTTCTTTTCCATATCTCATATGGTGTAAATACTATTGACTTTGATGAAACTTTGCTCAAAAGATAAGCTGCGATCTCTAGGGCATATCCCCAGAATGAGACAGATAGGTTAGTGAAACTCATCCTGGATTGCACCATGTCTAACAATGTGTGATTCCTCCTTTCTGATACATCATTAAGTTGAGGTGTATAAGGAGGTGTCACTATGATAGAATCCCGTAGTCCCCGAGGAAATAGGTGAACTATGTGCTCAAGTACTCTCCTTTTCTATCTGATCGAACAGTCTTAATACTCTTTCCAATCTGATTCTCTACATTTTTATGTTCCCTGGATTTCTCAAAGGCCTCAGACTTGTACTCCATCAAGTACACATGTCTATACCTAGAGAAATCGTCAGTGAATGTAATGAAGTATGAGTAATCGCCTATAGCCTGAGTCGACATGGGACACATACATCACTATATACAAGTTTCAATAACTCAATGGCTCTCTCTCCAATTCTACTAAAAGGAGAGTTGGTCATCTTTCAATGAAGGCAAAGTTTGAAAGTTGCATATGTCTCATAGTCAAATAGATCTAAGTATTCATCTTTCAACAATTTTTGAATCATTTCCTCATGTATATGACCTAGCCTACAATGTCATAGGTATGCATTGTTCACCTCATCTCTATTCCTCTTAGACGTATTTATATTCATGATATGTGGAGAAGTGTCTAACATATATAAGCCATTTATCATGGTTCCTCTAGTGATAAACTCATCATCCATAATTATTGAACATCTATTGTTCTTAAAAGCTAATTTATATCCACTAATTATCAAACAAGAGATGAAAATAATATTTTTGATAATAGATTGAACAAAATAGCATGCATCTAATGCAATGATAGCTCCACCAGGCAGAAGTAGAGTGACCTCCCCAACGACAACTATAGCAACCCTTACTCTATTCCCCATCTTTAGGTCCATCTCATCTCTAGCCAATCTCCTAGGTCTTGCTAGAATCTGTAATGTATTGCAAATATGATAAGCAATCCCAATATCCTATACCCATGTTTATCATAAAAATCTGACAAATAAAGACTGATCATTGAAGCTTCTCTAAGCTTTTATTTTGTCTTGTCTACAAGGTAATCCTTATAGTTCCTCTTATAGTGCCTGTCTTTGTTGCTGTGGAAGCATTGGCCTCTGTCCTTGGCTAGTTCAGGATATGGTTCTGTACCGATGTCCCTTCTGTCATCCTAGCTTGGAAGTGACTCTTGGATATCTCATATCTTTGAGTTCTTCCCTGTTCCTCAAACAATTGGTGGAGATAAAGAAGGATAAAATTGATATTCATGCTCTCATATTGCCTTTGTAACTCAGGAGTCATGGAGGCCAACATGTAGCATTTTGCCAACATGGAATCATCTATATACTTCACATAGTGAGTGATCTCCTCCTCGCTTGCCCCTTCCTCTCGCGTGGGCACAATCGTATCAAGGACATACACGATTTTCTCCACTGTGAGAATAATTCTCAAATTACGAAGCCAATCCATGTAGTTTGGACCAATGAGGCAGTTGACATTAAGTATGCTACATAGGGGGTTTGCCAACGACATGTTTTTGACAAACAAGATATAACATAAATAAATAACATACAAATTTTATAAAAAAAAATAATTAAGATATGGATTTCTATCTTAATTTACTTCCACTATTTTTTTGGTAAATCATATGACACCCTTGGCACGTAAAGCGGAAGTCCTTGGCAAACTTTAGTAGGGATCGAGATCCAATAAATATCTTAGTGCAACCTCAAGAGACTTGACCAATTATACTAAGCCCAAAAGGTAAGCAACTCTTGCCAATCACAATTCTTTGTTATTCCAGTCATGTTCGGCCTCCGAACCATCATGGTCTCGAGGGGTTCGACCAACAATGATGTATAATTAAGTTATCACCATCATTACAAGATGAGTATGATTTGATGATATACCATCGAGGGACTCGACCAAGCATACTATGTCCTCAAGTCACTAATGACATCTCTATATTGTAAGCAAGATCTCAATCACGTAGATAGGTGAGCCTCGAGGGACTTGACCAACTCAACATATTTCATGATTCAATTTCTTTATATAACGATAAAAGGTCACGTGGGACAATCTTATTGTCTCACACTCATCGACTTAATATTATCGTAGAAGGGGTTTTTGTTTTGTATCGGTCTTCTAATATATTATGTATATATATATATTAAATATGTATATATATTAAATATATATGTATGTATATATATATAATAGGCGTATAACACATATCACGTATGCAAGCCAGACCTGATGATCATGTGCTGTCATCTAATATGATTAAGCCTGAGCCAATAAGCCTAATCACTCACAATATGATCTAAGTGTGCATCGACACATCTCTATGCCCTGTGATCGTTGATCTTATCATCATCGATTTTGTTAGATCCTCGTCGTATCATCATGTGTCATGATCTCTCGCTACGGCATCGTGGATCCCATTGTTACCTCCACGCTCCTATTATGCCTCTTCATATAATTATAAAATAATCACATGCACGTAGGCCCAACAATAAATGAGAAAAATGGAGGCTCACAAGTCCCAATAATAATAATAATCACATATACGCGCATCACATCACATGACCATGATCATTCATCCACATCATACATCACATGTACACATCACAATATAGGATTAGTAGATAATAAATAATTAATTAAACTATTTAATCGATTAATTTTTAGAAATCAGGATATGCTAAGAATTTTTAAAATTATCAAGGGCATTTTTAGAATTTTGGACAATAGAATAAAACTTAAAATTTCTCAAAGTTCAAGGGGTAGAATCATCCTTTTGCCATAGAAAAGAAAACGCTAACCCTTTGCCCCTTCCAGCGGCCGCCCCCATCGCCCTTGCACAGCGGCAATGCTGCGCGTCGCTGGCAGCGGCCACTGCCCTAATGGGTGAGTGCCACCACATCGGGCGCGCGTCACCCCTACGAGCGAGCAGCACTGTCTCACGCAACCACCTGGCCCGCAGGTGGCGACCCGCCCGTGGGTGTTGTGCCTAAAAGCAGCTTGCAGGCAATCTTGGCCGGTGGTGTCCACTCCTTCAAGCGGCCTGGCCGTATATGGTCGCCCCTGTAGGAGCCTTGGCCGTAGTTGACCAGCCCTTCAAGTAGCCTGACTGCAAGCGACCACCCCTGCAGGGGCCATAGCCGAGAGCAGCCGCCCCTATAGGCGACCTGCCCGCTGGTGGCTACGCCCCTCCTCGCTACCTTTGTTGCGAATCACGACAACGAACACGTAGAATAGTTCTACGCGATTCAATCTCATCACATGTAGTTTAAAACTAATCTTTTGCACGAATAACCTTGGCTTTGATACCATTATTGGGAAACCTTAGCGGGAGCATCACATGTGCAGCAGAGGATAAAAAATAAAACCACTTTCTCACATAGATTAAAATCATCGTGCAAAGATTGGTGGGCAGAAAAAATCGTAAAATCGAAAACTGCATTATGTGAGAGATTGTTTACCAAAGGAGATCGTATATCCTTATTTTTCCATATCCGGATAGAGACAATGAAGGAGGTCAAACATTCTCTTTTCTATCGGTATCCACATGATGGATTGTTGTTGCGATACTCCTTTAATCATAGTCCCAGGTCTCGTAACTCTCACATAGAGGGAGGGAGGAGAATAGGAGAGGGCGACCAAAGGTGCAACCTATCATCTATGTGCCTCCCCTCCTATTATAGAAGGCCACTCATATAACCATAATGAATCTTGCTTTAATGGGTATTAGATCTCCATCCAATTACCCACTAACCTTGGATTATTAGATCTCTATCTCTATCCAATAATCTCCTTTGGCCTCTAATTAGGCCTCAAGTAAGGGGCCCATCAATGTAGGGTCTCCTCTAATTAGAATAGGGGCTAATTCGATAACTCACATCCAATCCTCTATTCGCTGAACCATCTGCTGGTTACAGGTGCCCTGCAAGCCAATCATGTGAGTGATGGCACGTGTGACACGCTGTGTGATCTTTTTGTTTATGATTAATATTGGTATATTCTCACATTATATTATATGTAGCATATATATTGTGATATCTTTGGTTCCGTGCAATGGAAATCAGATCATGATGAGATTACGATAATGAGATCAATTCACCTTTAAACACATATCCTAAATAATCTCGATCATAGGTTGCTCGAGAGGACATCAAGATAGCCGGACAGACCGCTGTACTATATACCCGTACATATGATGGAGGCAGTTAGTCTCATAGTTACTTGTGTGGAGAAACTAAAGATATAGTACATATGCTCATTGGAGAATGAGTTCACTGATTGATCCACTTATTGAATGTTATATGGTTAATAATACCTAATGTCAGATAGTAATTTCATAGTCCCAATTGTGTATTTGGTCCTTAGACTTGAGACACCAAAGATGCCTTGTTTGAGTACTCATTTCTTTGATGCCAGACTTACATGTTTGAAAAGTTTCAGATATGATATAATTGGTTATCAGGATTGGTAGCCAACCTTACGAAGGTAATTGAGTGTCAATAAAGGATCATCCACTCTCAGTATCACAAGAGGATTATACCGTATGTGCTTGCTCAGATAAATTCCTAGCCAGGGTCATTCGGATTAAGAGAAAAAGAGTTCTTCGGTAGAATCCGATTAGAGCAAGACAATCTGATTCCGTATGTGACATGACAGTACTATGTTTAATATATATTTTCTAAGATATTAGTTGGATGAGAGATTATAGATATATGGTAACTGTGGATAGATATGTCCAATGGATTTGATCCCCCTATACCATTTGGGGACTATGGCGTAGTAGCATCGTCCATAGTCGATGAGTCGAGTGCATTATTATGGATATAATAATTCACTATATCAGAAAGAGTTCTGATGGGAATGACTCACAGCTAGCTCGGTATTGGGCCTAGAGGGTCACACACATATGGTGAATGCTTTAGTGAATAGAGGATTGGATGAAGATCCAATTAGCTCCTATTCTCATTAGATGAGACTTTATGATGATGAGCTCCTTGTTTAAGGCCCAATTAGAGGCCTATAGAGATTATTAGATAGAGATCTAATAATAAAATATTAGTGAGTTATTGGATAGAGATCCAATACTCACTAAGGCAGGAGCCCTAGGGTTTTTGGTAGCTCTCTATAAATAGGAGGGGAGACTCATAGTTGATAGGCTGCAGCCTTGGCCTCTCCCTCCTATTCTCCTCCCTCCCTTTGTGCAAGAGTTGCAAGATCAGATTGGAGGAGATTCACTGCAGAGATCTATCGTGTGGATACCGCTAGAGAGGAAGACACTTGACTTCCTTCATCCTATCCATTCGGATCTGAAATACAAGGATATACAATCTTCCTAGGTAAAATTAATCTCTCACATGATGTATTTTTTTTATTTTTGTGGCTTCCTCGCGACTCCAATCTTTTGCATGATGATTTGATCTATATGGGAAATTAATTTTTGTATTGATTTCCGCTGCGCATGTGATGCTCCCGCTAAGGTTTCCCAACAGTGGTATTAGAGCTAAAGTTTTCGTGCGAAAGATTGGTTTTAAACTGTGTGTGATGAGATTGAATCGTATAGAATCGTTTTACGCGTTCTTGCTGTATTTTTGCAATAAACACAATGAGGAAAGGGGGCCATGGCTAGGCCATCTATAGGGGTGGCCGGCCACGGCCTGGCCACCTACAGGGGGGCGGCTGGCTATGGCCAAGGCCCCCTACAAAGGGGCGGTCGACTGCAGCCAGCGGGCATGGTCTCCTGCAGCACGACGCCCGTAGGAGCGGCCAGCTCGCAAGGGGCGGTCCTAACGGCCAGCCGACAAGGGGTTGCCGCTAGTAGCGGCAGTGACGTCGGCCGCAGGGACAGCGACGACGACACAGTAAGGGTGAGGGAAGAGGGCTAGAGCATCCTTTTGAGAAAAGGATAGTTATTCCCCTCATAATTTGAGAAATTCTGAGGTCTATCCTATGTACAGAATACCGAAAGCACCCTTAATAATTTTAGAAATTTTGAGGACTGTCCTCCTATCCAGAATTATGAAAATGTCCTTGATAATATGTATATATATTTGCATGCGATGTAGATATATATTAAATATGTATGTGTGTGACACGATATATTAGGAGACCGATACAAAACAAAAATACTTCTACGATAATATTAAGTTGGTAAGCGTGAGGTAATAAGATTGACCCACGTGACCTTCCATCATTATAGGAAGAAATTGAATCACGACATAGGTTGAGTTGGTTGAGTCACTCGAGGCTCACCTATCTACGTGATCGAGTTCTTGCCTACGACATATAGATGTCACCAGTGACCTGTGGACATGGTATAACTTGGTCGAGCAATCGAGAGCATATCCATCGAATCAGACTTATATTGTAACGATGGTGATGACTTAACTGAAGTTCATGGTTGGTCGAGCAGTCGAGATCATGATGATTTGGAGGCCAAACATGATGAGAATCATAAGGAGTTATGATTGACAAGAGTTGCCTTCCTTTTAGGCTAAGTGTAATTGGTCGAGTCCTTTGAGGTTGCACTAAGATGCCGATTGGATCCCGATCCCCACTAGGAGTCTGTCGGAGACTTCTGTCTTATGTGTCAAGGATATTACGTGATTCGCTAGGAAAATAGTGGGAATATATTAAGATAGAAGTCCATATCTTAATTAGTATTTTATACAAAGTCTGTATGTTATTTATTTATGCTATATCTTATTTATCGCTTGCAAACCTTATGTGGTATACTTAATGCCAACCGCCTTATTAGTCTAAAGACTCCGTAATTTGAGAATTATTCTCACGAAAAAGAAAATCGTATATGTCCCTAATACGATTATGCCCACACGCTGGAGGAAAGGATAAGCGATGATGAGATCACTCGCTTTGTGAAGTATAAAGATAGTCCTAAAGGATAACCTATGTGTTGATCTTATACTTCAGTCCCTACCAGATTCCTTCTCACAGTTCATTATTAATCTTAATGTGAACAAGTTTAAAGTGATTCTACATGAGCTCCTCAATATGTTGAGGGATGCTGAGAGTACTATCAAGAAAGAGAAGTCAGTTCTTTATATTGGTGAGACCAATAAGAAAAGGAAGGCTAGTAAGACCCTTAAGAAGGTCAAAGGCAAAGAAACACCGGGTAAAGCAAAAGTTGCCAAGAAATACCCAACAAAGGACAGTGCTTCCACTACGGCCAAGAAGGGCATTGGAAGAGGAACTGAAAGGACTACCTTGCAGATAAGGCGAAATAGAAGCTTGGAGAAGCTTCAGGTATATTCATGATCAGTTTTCACTTGTCAAATTTTCATGATAACACATGGGTATTGTATACCGGGAGTGCTTATCATATCTGCAATTCGTTGTAGTTTCTAGCAAGACCTAGGAGATTGGCCAAAGGCGAGATGGACATTAAGATGGACAATGAAGCAAGAGTTGCTACAGTTACCGTTGGGGAGGTCACCCTACATCTGCCTAGTGGAGTATCATTACATTGGATGTATGCTATTTTGTTCATCTATTATCAAAAATATTATATCCATCTCTTGTTTGACAATTAGTGGATATAGATTAGTTTTTGAGAATACTAGTTGTTCAATAATTATAAATGATAAGATCATCACTAGAGGGGCCCTGATAAATGGCTTATATGTGTTAGACACTTCTCTATATATCATGAATATAAATACGTCTATGATGAAAAGAGATAAGGTGAACAATGCATACCTATGACATTGTAGGTTAGGTCATATACATGAGAAGATGATTCAAAAGTTGCTGAAAGATGGATACTTAGATCCATTTGACTATGAGTCATATGCAACTTGCGAACCTTGCCTTCGTGGAAAGATGACCAACTCTCCTTTTAGTGGAACTGTAGAGAGAGCCACTTAGTTATTGGAGCTCATACATAGTGATGTATGTGGTGTCATGTCAACTTAGGCTATAGGTGGTTACTCATACATCATTACATTCACTGATGATTTCTCTAGATATGGACACCTGAAGAAGTACAGATCTGAGGCATTTGAGAAATTCAGGGAATATAAGAATGAGGTGGATAACCAAATTGGAAAGAGTATTAAGACTCTTCGATCAGATCGAGGAGGAGAGTACTTGAGTACGTAGTTCACACATTTCCTCAGGGACAATGAGATTCTATCCCAGTGGACACCTCCTTATACACCTTAGCTCAATGATGTATCAGAAAGGAGGAATCACACACTGTTAGACATAGTGTGGTCCATGATGAGTTTCACTGACCTACCCATCTCATTCTAGGGGTACTCCCTAGAGACCGTGGCTTACCTTCTGAACAGAGTTCCATCAAAGTCGATAGTGTCTACACCATATTAGATATGAAAAGGAAAGAAGTCCGATTTTAAGGTGGTTAAGATTTGGGACTGTCCTTCTCATGTTAGAAGACACAACCCCGATAAGTTAAAATTAAGGACAAAACGGTACACGTTCATGGGATACCCTATGGGGACTTTGGGGTATTACTTCTATTATCCCAAGGATTGAAAGGTCTTTGTTGCCAAGAGAGCTGTGTTCCTTGAGAATGAACACATTCTTGGTGGAAACTATGGGAGTGAGATAGAGTTGAGCGAGGTTGAAAAACCTAGCTCAAGCACCATTCCAGAATCTGAGTATGTTCAGGTACCTAACACACAAGTTCCAACATTATGTAGGTCTAGGAGAGTATCTCACTCTCATGAAAGATATGTAGGACATATCAGTGGAGATGACTCTTAGGATATTGATCCTCAGACCTATGAGGAGGCTATTATGAAAATAGACTCCGGGAATTGGCAAGAAGCAAAAAATTTTTAGATGGATTCCATGTACTCTAACAAGGTTTGGAACCTTGTGGATGCACCTGAGGGTATCGTACTCATCAACTGCAAATGGATCTTTAAAAAGAAGATCAGAGTAGATGGAAAGATGGAGACCTATAAGGCAAGGCTAGTAGCTAAAGGATATCGTCAAAGACAAGAAGTTGACTATGACGAAACCTTTTCACCTGTAACTATGTTTAAATCCAATAGAATTCTTTTGGTTATTTGCAGCACACTATGATTATGAGATCTAGCAGATGGACGTAAAAATGATATTCCTTAATGACAATATCGAGGAGGAGGTGTATATGATATAACCAAAGGGATTCGTATCTAGAGAGAGGTCAAATAAAGTGTGCAGGCTATTCAGATCCATTTATGGATTGAAGCAAACTTCCCGAAGTTGGAACATAAGATTTGATGAGGCGATAAGATCTTATGACTTCGTTAAAAACGAAGATGAGCCTTATGTATATAGGAAGGTTAGTGGGAGCGCTATCACCTTCTTGGTGTTATATGTAGATGACATCCTAATCATTGAGAATGATGTAGGAATGCTCTCCACAATAAAGGCTTGGCTATTTCAAAATTTCTCCATAAAACTTAGGGGAAACATCATATATTTTGGGGATCTAGATCTATAGAAATAGATCCAAGAGGATGCTTGTCTTATCCCAATCTAAGTACATAGACTCTATTGTCAAAAGGTATGGCATGAAGAATTTCAAGCAAGGTTTCATACAGATAAGATATGAAATATCACTTTCTAGGAGTATATCTCAAAAGACTACTAAAGAAAGAAAAGACATGGATAGAATACCCTATACCTCAATAATAGGATCTATCATGTATGTTATATTATGTATTAGGTCTGATATAATATATTCTGAGTATCACTAACAAATATCAGGTGGATCCGAATTTAAAATACTAAAATATAATAAATTATATCTCATACCAATTAAATGTTTTTTTTTCATAAAAAGCTCATTGCTGTTTCCGTTATCCAACACCGTACTTATAACAAATGCACGTGGCTTCAGAAACAAAGTACGGCCCAGCGGGCGCGAAGTATGGTCGATTGCAGAACCACGATTCGCTGACATGTCATTTATAAAGAAGAATGCTGTCCGAGAATAGATCGGCCCTTCGTTCCAGATCCCACCAGAAAGAGCACTGCACGGCATCTATCTCTCAAAGCCATCATCTTGGCCGTTGGTTTCGTTGGATTAGATAAAGGACGGTAGATGATGCATTTCGCCTACCACTTTGATATGGCGTTAGTTTTTTGCCAGTGCGAGATTAACCGCAGGGCCCCCGCATTCGTCGCGTCTGCTACACGACACGTCGAACGAAACCCCTCCGCCATTTAAAACACCCCCACCCCACCTTTTCTCGATCCCCCCTCTCTGTTGGTGGAGAGGTGCGACCGGAAAGCCACCGACGGAAGCCTGACGCCGGAGAGTGAAGACGATGGGGACATTCAGCCTTCAGGGATCCTCCTCCTGCGACCGCTTTGTGGGCCTCTTCGCGCGCCTCCGCGGACCACTGCCGGCGCCAATCTATCCGGGTTAGAGCTTCATGAAGACGACGTCTTTGTTGAGATTAATTCAGTTAGTTACGATTGAGTAGTTATAACAAAATAACTGATAGATCTAAATTAGTTAGATGAGGATGAGTCTGTTGAGATAAAATAGATTTTTTTGATATTTTAAATATTTGTATTTCATCCTTTAATCAATATAAATAGGTACTCTTGATTCATTCCAAGGTACTGCAGATTGAAAGTACTCCTAATTCTCTCTACTAGTTCTTCTACTCTTCTCTGAAGTTCTGCAGAAAAGCCAACAGTGGTATCAGAGCCAAGTTCAAAGAAGATCATCAGGAGTACGTACAGGATCCTAAAATTACTAAGGATCAAAAAGATCATATGAATGAGAATAGGCAGAAAGATGCAAAAGTTCTCTATATGCTACAACAAGCATTAGACGATTCTCTATTTCCCCGAATCATGATGGCATCAACATCAACAGAAGCCTGGAATATATTAAAATGTGTGTTTGGAGGCACAGAGAAGGTAAAAATTTCAAAGCTTCAAATTCTTCGTCGTGAGTTTGAAACCCTTATAATGAAAGATTCAGAATCGATCACTGATTTTTTTTCAAAAGTTTCTTTTATTGTGAACCAAATGAGATCGTACGGTGAAAACCTAAAAGATCAAATTGTAGTAGAAAAAGTTTTACGAAGTTTGTCTCCGAAATTTGATATGGTTTCTATTGCGATAGAAGAAGCTAAAGATACAAGCATATTATCTATTGATGAATTAATGGGTTCTCTTTTAGTTTATGAACAAAAAGTGAACAGATCTTCAGATGAGATTTTAGAACATGTTTTCCAAATGAAGATAGATAAAAAAAAGGAACAGAAGAAAATTTCAGAAACCAGATCTCAAGGGAGAGATCAAAATGGCAGAGGAAGAGGTCGATCAAATGAAGGTAATAAAGAAACCCGACAATGCTTTTGTTGCAAAAAAATAGGACATATTGAAAGAGATTGCTGGTATAAAAATAAAAATCAAAATGTTCCTCTTTGCTCTTACTGTAAAAAATATGGACATCTTGAAAAAGATTGCTGGAACAAAAATCAGACAAATTATCATGAGGAAAATAATAGTGAAGAAATGAATGAAGAAAATATTCTCTTTATAGCATCTAATGAAGAATATTCTAGTTCTGTATGGTTTTTGGACAGTGGATGTAGTAATCATATGACAGGGGATAAAAGCCTATTTCAGAGACTCGATGACTCAGTCAGATCTACAGTGCTGATGGGGAATGACAACAAAATTCAAGTGGAAGGAAAAGGAACAATTGTTGTGAACACCAAATCTGGTAAAAAAATTATTAATGATGTGATGTTTATTCCTGGTTTAAAACAGAATCTCATTAGTGTAGGACAACTGATGAGAAAAGGATATTATATTATTTTTGATGATGAAAAATGTTTGATTCATGAAAAGAAAATTGGTAAATTAGTAGCAACAGTAAGGATGACAAAAAATAAAATGTTTCCCTTGGCACTTTCAGATTTCTCCTTATATGCTTTCGTTGCTACTACTACTGATGAATCAACACTGTGGCATAAAAGATATGGTCATCTGAATTATGATGGACTAGAACTATTAAATCAAAAAAATATGGTAGTTGGATTGCCTGAAATTAAAAATAAAGATACAGTTTGTGAATCCTGTATTTATGGAAAACAACATAGAAATACATTTCAAACAGGTCATTCTTGGAGAGCAAAAAATCGATTGGAACTTGTGCATGCAGATATTTGTGGGCCTATGAAAACTATCTCAGAAGGTGGAAGTAGATATTTTGTGCTATTTACAGATGATTGTACAAGAATGATGTGGGTATATTTTCTCAAAGAAAAGGCTGAGGTTTTTTAAGTTTTTAAAAATTTCAAAGTATTTGTTGAAAAACAAAGTGGTTGTTTTATTAAGACTCTACGTACTGATAGAGGGGGTGAATTCACTTCCAAAGATTTTTTTAATTTTTGTAAGAATACAGACATTCACAGGGAACTCACTACAAGCTATACCCCCCAACAAAATGGAGTGGCAGAGCGAAAAAATAGAGTGGTGGTTGAGACTGCTAGATGTATGCTTAAAGAAAAAATAGTACCAAAGGAGTTTTGGGCAGAAGCTGTGAATACATCGGTGTATTTACTAAATCGTTTTCCTACCAAGGCAGTACAAGGAAAAACACCTTATGAAGCATGGTTAAACAGAAAGCCAGAAGTAAGTCATTTAAAAGTATTTGGTTGTGTTGCTTACTTTCATATTCCTGTTGAAAAAAGAAGTAAACTTGATGAGAAAAGTATTAAATGCATATTTGTTGGGTATAGTAATGAGACAAAAGGTTTTAGACTTTTTGATCCTACAATAAAAAAAATAATTATAAGTCGTGATGTTATTTTTAATGAAGAAGAAGCTTGGAACTCTGAAGCAATTGAAACAACAAAATCTGTAGAAGAAGAAGTAGACAAAACAGGTGATTCACTGCATATTAATACTTCATCTGACGCAAATGAATCCAACGATGCTGAATCACCTCCACGAAAATTTCGTAGTATTTCAGAAATATATCAATCTGGTGATTTTGCATGTCTTGCATTCGAACCTACTTGTTTTGAAGTTGCAGCTCAGAAAGAAGAATGGGTACAAGCAATGAATGATGAGTTACAAGCTATAGAAAAAAATAAGACTTGGGAATTGGTAGACTTGCCTCCAGGAAAAAAAGCAATTGGACTTAAATGGGTGTACAAGTCAAAATTTAATGCTGATGGCTCGTTGCAAAAACATAAAGCCCGCTTGGTTGCCAAAGGATATACTCAAATTTCAGGTATTGATTTCTCAGAAACTTTTTCTCCAGTTGCTAGAATTGAGACAATTAGAATTATATTAGCATTGGCGGCCCAAAAAAAATGGCAGGTTTATCAATTTGATGTTAAATCAGCATTCCTGAATGGAAAATTGCAAGAGGAAGTTTATGTTAAGCAGCCCGAAGGATTTGAAATTAGAGGATCAGAAGATAAAGTATACAAATTAGACAAAGCATTATATGGCTTAAAACAAGCACCAAGAGCATGGTATAGTCGGATTGATAATTATTTTCTTCAGCATAACTTTCAGAAAAGTTTAAGTGAGCCAACTTTATACATAAGAATTCAAGGTATGAAGATTCTTATGGTTTGTTTATATGTGGATGATATGATTTATACTGGAAACTCATCAGATATGCTTATTGAATTTAAGAAAAATATGACATTAGAATTTGAAATGACTTACCTGGGGCATATACACTATTTCTTGGGAATGGAAATTATTCAAGATGCAGATGGAATTTTTTTGTGCCAAGAAAAATATGCTAAAGATTTGTTAAAAAGATTTCATATGTCAACTTGTAAGTCAGTGAGTACTCCAATGAATACATATGATAAATTTATTTCAGATGATGGAGTGGAAAAAACAAATGAGCAACAATATAGAAGTTTAATTGGAGGGTTGATGTATCTCACACACTCAAGGCCAAATATTATGTTTACAGTTAACTTGTTATCCAGATTCATGCAGAGTCCTAGCAAGCATCACTTTGGAGCAGCTAAAAGAGTTCTTAGATATATCAGAGGGACTCTCAATTATGGTATTCGTTATGAACAGGTAAAAGATTTTAAGTTATATTCGTATACTGATAGTGATTGGGCTGGTTGTGCAGATGATAGAAAAAGTACTTCAGGATTTGTTTTCAGCCTTGGCTCAGGTGTAATTTCATGGACAACAAAAAAACAAGAGTGTGTTGCTCTCTCAAGCACTGAGGCAGAGTATGTTGCGACCACAAGTGCAGCATGTCAAACAGTTTGGCTTCGAAGAATTCTAGCAGATCTTCAAGAAAATCAAGATGGACCAACTAAAATCTATTGCGATAACAAGTCTGCTATTGCAATGACAAAGAATCCTGTCTTCCATGGGCGTACCAAAAATATTGAAGTCCGACATCATTTTATTCGTGAATTGATTGATAAAGAAGAGATTCAAATGGACTACTGCAACACCGAGGAACAACTTGCTGATATCTTCACAAAAGCTTTGGGAAAAGAAAAATTTTATTTTTTTCGAAAACAACTTAAAGTTATAACTAATTGAATTAAGGGGGTGTGTTGAGATTAATTCAGTTAGTTACGATTGAGTAGTTATAACAAAATAACTGATAGATCTAAATTAGTTAGATGAGGATGAGTCTGTTGAGATAAAATAGATTTTTCTGATATTTTAAATATTTATATTTCATCCTTTAATCAATATAAATAGGTACTCTTGGTTCATTCCAAGGTACTGCAGATTGAAAGTACTTCTAATTCTCTCTACTAGTTCTTCTACTCTTCTCTGAAGTTCTGCAGAAAAGCCAACAGTCTTCTGGATAGGCTTCGGGCCCTCCTCCTTCGACCCGGTCGGCCATGGTTCCCCCGGACCCATGCCTCCCGATGCCATGGGATCCGGCCCCGGCCCCGGATCAAGCTGTATCTCCCTCCTGAGCTCTGGCATCATCACAGCCCTCTCAGAGGACCCGCCATCGGCGCAAGCGTCCCCTATGGCCTCGGCCAGGACGACCCCAGCGACGTTCAAGATACAAATGAAGTACCCGCTGTCGGTGCCCGCTGGGGAGATCGACCAGCAGTCGGACCCGGTCAATTTGCCCGCGGTACCGCCAGAGATGAAGAAAGGTTGGGAGGAGGACGGGGACGAGTACGAGATGCTTCCGCCGCACGAGATTGTGGCGAGGGTTTCCAGGAATGGGTCGCCGATGATCCCTTTCTCGGTGCTGAAGGGAGCCGGGAGGACTCTCAAGGGGAGGGATCTGCGCCGGGTTCGCAATGCCGTGCTGCAGAAGACAGGTTTTCTTGATTGAGTTCTGATACAATTCAACAAAATTTTGGTTCATTTAGTAATATTGAGGCATATTTTCTGAAATTTTTTAAAAAAGGATGATTTCAATCTAGTATTTTTAAAGTAAGGGTGTTCCACTCGCTAATACACAATGATGAAAATCATTGCTTATTTCTAAATGCATGAATTTCTAGTTTGAAGTTAATTTTGTTGGGAAGAGAGTGCTAGAAGAATTTTAAGATAATTCATATTTATACAAATTTTATGAATAGATTTTTTAATCATATACTCAAATCATACATATATAAATAAATAAATAAATTATATATATATAATATTTGATTTTAAAATCATAGATTAATTGAGAATTAGAGTATATTAGAATTACAAAGTTGTTATTCTATATTTACCTCTATTATGATCATCTATCATACATTCGAAAAATTTAGCTTTCGTTAAGGATGTTAATCTTATATTGATATAATTAAAATATCTTATGAATAAAAGGCTTTGTGAGAGAGTCAACTTATTGGTTAGAAGTATGAATATGAGAAAATATAACTGATGCCTAACAATTTGATTTCTAACAAAGTAAAAGTTGATGGTAATATATTTCATACGAAGGTGGAATGACACATTAGAGTATAGTAGATGACATCGATATTATTATAATATATTATAGGAGTAAAGTGGGAGGTAATAACAAATTCATATTGCATATTGGTGACCTAGATGACTTATGTAGCGATGGAGATGATGACCTAGTATTCAGCTTTAGTGATAGATCTTACTATTTTATTTTATTTCTTGGAACTCCAATTGATCTAATTTACTTTAAAAAAGATAATGTAGGATGATATATATCATCAATGTTATTTACTCAATTAATATTACTAAAGGCATGAAGATAAAGTGATGAGTGTTTATGAAAAAAAAAAGTGTATGATTGAGAGTCCCTTTAATATATCACAAGATATGTTTTAGTGCAAACTAATGCATCATGGAGGGCCGATGTATGAATTATGTTAATTTGTTTATTATAAATAAAATGTCTAGACGTATAAGAGATAAATACTATAAAGAATCAAGTACTTGTTTATACTGTGTGAGATTCATAATAGGGCTACCATTATATAATTTGAATAACTCAGTGGTGGATAGTGGGGTGATGACTTCCTTGACATTTTGTATATTTGTCTATGATAATAGATCTCAAATGTACATTTTATATATGTAAGAAAAGTTTAGAAGATGTGAGCGTCACTTCCACTCCTAGAAAATAACTTATGGTTCCTAGGGTTTTTGATAAAGAATTGATTTATCAATTGCTTAAGGAATTACTTAATCTTAATGAAATTATTGTCTATGATGATAATATTATCCATATAGACCAATTGATTTATAAAACATTCCTTTTGTTGTTATAAGAATAAAAAGATCTTAGATTTGGAGTTGACGAAGCTGGTTAACATAAAAATGGAGTCAAGTTTGATATACCAAGCTCTTGGAGTTTGACGAAGTCTATAAATAACTTTTTATAGTTGATAAACATGATTTGAACATTGAGGATGGATGAAACTAAGATGTTGCTACATAAAGATATCTTTAATAATTGTAAGAAAGCATTGTTAACATTTAGTTAAAGTATATGCTAAACTTGAATGATAGTCAAACCCAAGATGAGTTAAATTATCGTCAGTTTAATAATTGGATTGAAATCAGCACCTGATCATTGATGAAACCCTTTGTAAATTAGATGTGCTTTGTATTTGGCAATGGAGCTATATGTGTTTCACTTAATTCGAAAGATTCACTTATACCCGCTAACATTCTATATAGGGTGAGATAATATAAGGGCTCATTTGGCATTATGCAGTAGGTTGTTGAATCCCGAATGTTGATGATGAAATCAATTGATGAATTTATAGACTAATATACTTTTAAAAGAAGTGATGTAGGAAATACTTCGATCACAGACATGAATCATCACAAGGTAAATTGTCGAAGTAAGATAATTAGATGTTGGGCCTGAGAAGTATCATGTCAGAGATTGGACGTTGGGCTGGAGGATCAGTTGACGTGTCGAAGAATGGATTTTGTGTCATGAGTTCGGGCATCGGGCCAGAAGGATTAAGTATTGCGCCAAAAGATCAGATGTTGTGGGAAGTCAACATGTAGATAGATCGGGCGATATGCCGAAGGCAAGGATAATGTACCAAAGGTTCAGACGAAATGTTGGATGATTAGATGATATGTCAGAATGTTTGACAACTTGATGAAAGCTTTGTGGTTATTCTGGATATGTGATCGAGTGATTAAGTCTTGATTGAGATTGTTCAAGGTCAGATTAAGTTGGTATTGAATCAAAACCATGCCAACTTAATTATTAGCCCATTGGGCTTGAACAATAGTCGAATTAGGCTTGTTGGAAGCTCAATTTGATGACCTGATGCTGGCCTGGGTGGTGGTACCACCAGGCCTAAGCTATGGTACTGCCTAAGTATCGGAATGTACTATTTGTGCTTTTCTAGGAATGTCAATGGTGGTACCACCCAGGCAACTATGGTACTGTTAGAGCCCAAATTCTCGATCTTTGTTCGGTAGTAGTACCACTTGACACCGGTAGTAGTACCACCAATACTCCAAAATATCAAAGATATAAATTTTTTGACTATATTTTTGAAACCTTTGGGAGTCTATAAATACCCCACTCATGCTTGTTTGATGCAAAAAAAAAAATCTTGAGAATTGAAATATTGTAAACCCTCTTGAAATAATATTAAGACTTTTTATCCTTGAGTTCAAAGGTTATTATTCTAAGGAGGTGTGAGGTCTTTTATAAACGAGAGGTATAAGAGTTCTCTTCTAAGCATGTTAAAAGGAGACAAAGGTAGTTGATCTTCATTTGTTGGAAAAAAGATTGATAGGGAAAGTTGATGG
Source organism: Ensete ventricosum (assembly GCA_029747655.1). NCBI lineage: Eukaryota > Viridiplantae > Streptophyta > Magnoliopsida > Zingiberales > Musaceae > Ensete > Ensete ventricosum. Next base: position 30,007,658 of record JAQQAF010000002.1, read on the forward strand.
CCTTGAGGGAAGAGGAATAGGGAATGAACGTAGGTCGAGATTGCTGGTTATAGGTGCCCTGCAAGCCAATCACGTGAGTGATGGCACATGTGACATACTGCATAGTCTTTTTACATCATTATTATTAGTATATTTTTATATTATATTATCTGTTGAATATATATATTTTGATGTCATTGATTTTGTGTAATGAAAATCAGATTGTGATGAGATCATAATAATGAGACCGATTCACTTTTAAACATAGATTTTAAATAATTCTGGTTATATATTACTCAAGAGGGACATTGACATAATCGGTAGACCAGTATACTGTATACCTGTCCATATGATAGAGTTGGATAGTCTTATAGCACTTGTATGGGGATACTGACGGTACAATACATGTGTTCATTAAAGAATGAGTTTACTAATTAATCAGCTTATGAAATGCTGGATGGTTAATGATACCTAACGTCAGACAGTGATTCTGTAGTCCCAGTTGTGTGTTTGGTCCTTAGACTTGAGACATCAAGGATGCTTTGTTTGAGTACTCCTTTCTTTGACGTCAGATTTATAGATTTGGAAAGTCTCACACCTAGTACAACCGGTTATCAAGATTGGTAACCAACCTTACGAAGGAAATTGAGTGTCAATAGAAGATCATCCACTCGGTATCGTGAGAGAAATATCCCATGTGTTATCGTTTTGACAAATCCTCAATCGTGGTTATTCAAATTAAGAGAGAAAATATTCTCTAGGAGAATTCGATTAGAGCGAGACTCGAAAGGATTCCATATGAGACCTACCATGCCCAATATACGGTCTTTTGGATATTAGTTGGTTGAGGGACTATAGATAATTGAGGATAGATAGGTCCAATAGATAAGATCCCCTATACCGTCTAGGGATTATGACATAATGACATAGTACATTCATAGTCAATGAGTTGAATGAATTGTTATGAGATAATAATTCACTGAGTCAGAATGAGTTCTGACGATGACTCACGGCTAGCTTAGTGTTAGGCCTAGAGGGTCACACACATATGATGGTTGTTTCAACGAGTAAAAGATTGGATATGAGTTATCCAATTAGCCCTTATTCTTATTAGATGAGACCAAACATTGATGAAATATTATATGAGGCCCAATATAAGCTAACTGAGATTATTGTATAGTGATCTAATAATCCTAGTAGTGAGGGTAATTAGATGGAGATCTAATACCCACTAAGGCAGGATTGGTTTCCTAACAGGGCGAATCCATTTGCATTTCTTTTCTTATTTTGCCTTATCATTACTTACTCACTACCGTTACTCACACTTTTAGTTAAACGTTTTTTCGATACATATTTTTTGATAATTTTTTTTAAATCGAAACCTTATTTCAAAAGTACTAATTCACCAACACCGCCCCCCACCCACCCACCCCCTCTTCTCTTAGTGCCATTATAATCGTAACAATTAGCATCAGAGTCTGGTTCTCTCGATTGGATTAACACCCAAAAGAGATTTAGTGACTTTTTCTGGTAATCAAAAGGAACACTCTATCACTCGTCCTCCTATATTCAATAGGACAGACTATACATTGAAAAATATAAATAATTTTTTTATTTCTATATATTTTGATTTGTGGAACATCGTTGAATGTGGGTTTCAAAAATCTTTTAAACTAATGAATGAATGAAATAATTTAAAAAAAGATATTTTTCTTAAATGCTAAAGCTATGAATGCTTTATTTTGTGCTTTAAATAAAAATTAGCTTAATTGTATTTTTACATATGATATTTAGCACATTCTTGAAGTTATTCATGAAGACACAAGTAGAGTTAAAAAATCTAAAATTAATTCTTTAGTATATAGTTATAAATTTTTTAAAATGAAGCCAAGTGAAACCACTAGTGACATATACACTCGTTTTACGGATGTCATCAATAGTTTAAAAGCTCTTAGTAAAAGTTATACTAATCTTGAATTAGTTAATAAGATTTTAAGATCTCTTCCAAAAAGTTGGGATCTAAAAATAATATCCAAGAAGCAAAAGCCTTGAACATCTTTTCTCTTAAAGAACGTATAGGATCTCTAATGACCTATGAAATGACTTGCAATGCATATGATGAACAAGAGGAAAACATTCCAAAGAATATAAAGGATATTGCACTTAGAACCAAAGAAGACTACTCGAAAGAAAGCTTAAGTAATGATGATAATGAAATTGCACTCCTTGCAAGAAGACTTAAAAAGATTCATGAAAAGGAACACAAGTAATTCTTGTTAAATAAGAATGTAAGAGTAAAAGTGAACCTAAAAAAGATACAATAATATGTTATGAATGTAAAAAGTCAGGGCACTTCAAAAATGAGTGTCTACAACTGAAGAATAAGTTGCTAACCCAAAAGAAGAATAAAACATTCAATGTAACATGAGATGAATCAAGTGCATCAGAAGACGAATAGCAAATCAATAAAGACGAAGTGGCAAACTACGCATGATAGCCATTGATAGCCATGAGGTATGTGACTCTTCCGAAATATCTTTATCTTATGATGAAATATTTAATATATTTCATAATTTATATGATAAACTCAAAAAGATTGGTAGGAAATATAATTCTCTAAAAAGATATCATAAATTACTCCCTAATAAGTTTGATACTTTAAAAATTATGCATGAAACATTAACATCATGTACTCCCTTGCTCTAAATGTAAAAAGTTAGACTTACTCAAAAAGAAAAATATGCTATTACAACAAACATTAAATTTTTTTAAAATTGGAACCATTCAACATGATTATTGCTAACCAAGGTTATATACATAGAAAGGAATGAATCAACTTCATAAGTAGTAACACTCAACAAAAGCTAACAAAATTTTATAAAAGGATCTATACTACATATTCCTTCTAAAGTTAAATATAATATTTATGAAAGATTTGGTCATTATGCTTGTACATGCTCTTTTTAAAAATATAGCTCTCATAAATTAGTTTGGGTTCCTAAAGAAACAATAAATGATTCGGTGCCAAAAGTTAAGAAAGGTAGATCTAACCATGAGGGACTCAAAGTTAAATGAGTACCTAAAGTAAACCCCTTTTTCTTGTAAGTTTGTCTCCAAAGAAGAGCTAGAGCAAAAGATGGTATCTTGACAGTAGATGCTCAAGGCACGTGACAGAAGATCCAATATAATTCTCAAAGCTTAATAACCAAGACGAAAGATATGTCACCTTCAGAGACATTAACAAATGAAAATTTTTTGGCAATGGAAAAATTGGTAACAAAATAAATATTTGATTGAAGATGTTCTATTAGTAAATGATTTAAAACATAACTTATTAAGTAATAGTCAATTGTGTGATAAGGGATATACTATTAAGTTTGAATATAATACTCACATCACACACATATCACATAAGAATAAATCTATGATTGCCTTAAAGAGCAATAATATTTGTACTATTGATCTTAGTGATTTTCATGATGAAACTTATTTTTGGGCTTTAAACGATAATGCATGGCTTTGGCATAAGAGATTAGGTCATGCAAGTATAAAATTGAGAATGTCTAGAATTAAATTTATCAAACATAAAATTTATGATGCATGTCAATTAGGAAAATAAATAAAGAGTAGCTTTAAATTTAAAATCCAGTACCTCTAGACCATTGCAATTAATTCATATAGATTTTATTTGGACTAATTGATATTATAAGTCTAGAAGGTAGTAAATATGCTTTTATGATTATTGATGATTATAGTAGATATACTTCAACATACTTCTTAGCATATAAAAGTGATTATTTTAAATATTTTATAAAGTTTTACAAACAAGTTCAAATGAAAAATGTTTGATGATTTCTTAATTTGTAGTGATCATGGTGGTGAATTTTAAAATTATGATTTTCAAGAATTTTATGGTTCGAATGAGTATGACCATAATTTCTCTACTGTAAGAAATCTACAACAAAATAAAGTTGTTAAAAGAAAGAATAAGAGTTTACAAGAGATGACAAGAACTATGCTTAATGAATATAACCTACCCAAATATTTTTGGGTTGAAGCTATTAACACGATATGCTATGTCATGAACATTATTCTCATAAGACCTCCACTAGCTCCACTATGAATGGGTATGACCATAATTTATCTATTGTTAGAAATTCATAACAAAATGGAGTTGTTAAAAGAAAGAATAATAGTTTACAAGAGATGGCTAGAACCATGCTTAATTAACATAGCCTACCCAAATATTTTTGGGTTGAAGCCATTCATACGATATGCTATGTTAGGAATATTGTTCTCATAAGGCCTCCACTATCTAAAATATCTATGAAATATGAAACAATGAAAGACATAACATTGTATATTTTAAAGTTTTTGGTTATAAATATTTTATTTTAAATAAAAAGGATGTCTTAGTAAAATTTGATAGATTAATGCATTTTTCTTGGATATTCCTCTATTTCTAAAGCTTATTGAGTTTTCAATAAGAGAACTTTAATTATTGAAGAACATATACATGTTATCTTTAATAAACTTCCCGATGTTAAGAAAATGACTTTGATGATGATTTTAAATTTGATAATTTGAATAAAAATTCTCCTCTCTAAAGTAAATTGGATACATCTACTTCTAAATAAACCTTACCCAAGGAGTGGAAGTATATGATGCACATCCTAAGGTGCTAATTATGGGAGATACATCGAAAGGTATTCAAATTTATTTTTTATTTAAAAATATTTATGCAAATTCTATCTTTTTATCTTAAATTGAACATAAATGTATTGACAATGCTCTCAAAGATGACTCGTAGGTCTTGGCAATGCATGAAGAATTAAATAAATTTAAAAGAAATAATATTTAGATGCTTGTTCCTAGACCTAATGATCATCTTGTGGTTAACACTAAATGGGCTATTAGGAATAAACAAGATGCATGGTTCGAGACAAGGCTAGATTAGTGGCTAAAAGTTTCAACTAAGAGAAATGTATAGACTATGAAGAAATCTATGCTCCTAGGCAAGACTTGAAGCCATAGGGATACTTTTTGCTTATGCATATTTTAAAAATTTTAAATTATTTCAAATAGATGTCAAAAGTATATTTTTTAATATTTTTTTTTTAAGAAGTTTATTTTAAGCAACCACCCGAATTTAAAAATAATCTTTTTCCAAATAAAACTTCTTGATTTATACAAGATAAATTTCAAACTTCTTGATTTTAAATAAATATCTTTTTTAGTCATTAGCAAAAAGAAATAATCTTTGGTGAGATTCAATATTTGAATGAAAAAAGAAGTGTTTTTAAAAACACTTCTTTTCTTTCATTTCAAAATTATTATAAATATCAATTGACTCAACGTTTGAATTATTATATAAGAGAATAAATATAAACTAAGTATCAAATCTTGAATATCGAGAAGTCAAGTGAAAGATCATGATTAATTTGAAAAAATCTCCTCTTTAGTAAAATGAACAATCATATGAGAAAAATTATTAAGATATCATATATTTAAAAGATTCGACATGCCTAATTCTCTTCTAATAAAATCAAATTATTTTTCATTTAGTGGTTTAGTAAAAATATCCGCTAATTAATATTTTATGTTAATGATATTTAAAGATATATCATGATTACTAATATGATCTCTAATAAAATGATGTCTAATATCAATGTGTTTAGTCCTAGAGTGTTGAATAGAATTTTCTGTTAAACAAATTACACTAGTATTATCATATTTTATATGGATATTTTTCAGAAAAGTCCATAATCTTCCAAAATATTTTTCATCCAAATTACTTGTGCATAGCATACTCCTATCCCTATATATTCAGCCTCGGTTGTAGATAATACGATAGAGTTTTGTATTAGCGTAAGCAATCAAATCAATATTTTTAGATTTTGAATACCATAATCATAGATTAGGAGTACCTCTTAAGTATTTAAAAATTCTTTTAATTACTTTATAATGAGATTATTTAGGATTAGACTGAAATCTTACATAAAGTCTAACACTAAACATTATATCAGGTCTAGTTGCAGTAAGATATAATAAGCTACCTGTCACAACTCTATGTCTTATGATCAAAGCATTTTTATTCATTGTCCATATCTAATTTGGTAGAAATACTTATCGGTGTGTTAATGACAGGTAAACCACCTACGGGCAAAGGCTGTCGCCTGCAAGGGCGGTCGCTCGCAGGAACGCTCGTAGGGGCGACGCCCATGGAGGTGTCGCCCGCGGGCGCGGCGCCGACCGCAAAGGCAGCAGCGCCCGCCCCTTGGCAGAGAGGCTACAGGAGGGCAAGGGCAGCCGCTGCCCGCGTAGGGGCCACGGCGACGGCGTTGAGGGGGCATACGAGCCTCCATATCTTAATTAGTATTTTCTGTAAAATCTACATGTTATTTATTTTCGCTATATTTTATTTTATCAGAAACATGTCGCTCATAAACCCTCTACTTAGCATACTTGATGCCAACCGCCTCACTGGTCCAAACTATATAGATTGGCTCCGTAATTTGAGAATTGTTCTCATGGTAGAGAAAATCGTATACGTCATTGATACAATTGTGCCCATGCCAGAAGAAGGGGCAAGCGAGGATGAGATCGCTCGCTTTGTGAATCTCTTTAACTATAAAAATAAATAAATAATTTTAGCTATTTTCTTTTGGAAAATAATCTATGATGACTTTATTGAAATTTTTCAAGAAGTAATTTTTTATGATGATTGGATAAGTTTTCAAATGATTTTATTTTAAAAATAGATTAATGAATCGATTATGTTATTTTTATGACTCTCTTGAACTATGAAAGTGATTTTGATGATTTGAACTTGAATAAATTATTATCATGATTTTGGCAAGTTTAGAAAATGAAATTTGAAAATCTTCTTATGAACCATATTCTTGAAAACTTGACGTTTCATATATATAAATTAAGATCTTCTACTTTTTTCTTCTTTAAAATTAACTCATGATCTTGATATCTATAATATGATATCTTTATGAGATGAAGATTCTTCTTTGTTCTCTTATAGTTTTATTTTAATATCTAAGAAGAAGTTTATTAAATTAAATCATGTCTTTAATATTCATGAATGTCTTTTGATATCAATATTTATCTTGACATGATTTATTTTAAAACTCATGAATGACATAAATTATCACCAAAGTTAGTATTTATTAAATTTGTAATAAGTTGAAAATTGAAAGAGATTTGTATTATCATGAATATCCCTTAATTTCTTGACTTGACTTTTACGTTATGGGAATCTCGTTATTGATCTCTATAATTTTCTCTTTCTAATAAAAAGGAAATTTATGAACTTAATAATAATAATTAATATTTTTATCAGGATCATTCTTCTTTTTTATTAAAAAGATTTATCTTGGATGAATTGAGATTCTTCCCTAAGACTTATTTTTATTATTCACAAAAAAAGGGGGAAATAAACTTATTAAACGGAATCATATTTTTTTTATATTTAAAATTTTGATTTTATCTTTAATGACATGATCTTCTACTTTTTGGCATAATTTGAATATAGATGTTAAGAAGAAATTATGCAATCATATTTTTTTTTGACATTAACAAAGGGGGAGATAAAATTATCAATATGATTGGAAGCAAATTGGATATAATAACCTTGAATGAGAAACAATATGCTTAGAAGAAAATTTAGAATATTCTAAATACATGCAAAATGGATATTTCATAATTTGAGCTTGATGTATTATCATATTTTCCTTTAGATTTCTTGGATTTTATAAATTACACTTCTTATCAAAATATGCATGCAAAATTCTTGAATAACAATTTAAGCTATCATATTTTCTTTTGAAATTTTTTATGCTTATTAAAATATAAATAAAAGGTGATCTACAAAAATACATGATTTGCTATTTATATTAGAAAATCACATAATTTAAATGCATGAGTGGCTCTTAATTCTACTTGGATTTATTAGATTTGTTAGCTCATTTTCGAAATCACTCTAGTTAAAATGAACATAAGACGAGGATTCAATTTTTTGTGAAAATATAGTTTTAAAAGATTATTCTTGTTTCATAAATCTTGATGAATATTTACAAAGGAAAATATATATAACATAAACTTCTATGATGGTTGAAATAGTCTTTGATATTAAATCTTTGATGAATCACTTGATGTGCTACTCTTGATTTAAATGAATTTGCACGAGTAGATATCAATTCTTGGATTTTGAAATTTACATCTAAAATGTTGAGCCCTATTTTTGTGATACAATGTCTCTCACCCCACTCCCTTGTTTCTAATTTTTATTCAAAGAAATGGAAGAAAATTCTTTCATAAGAAAATTATCAAAGGGGAGCAAAACGTATTTGCTTGCATGATGTAAATTACTAGCTTGAATATTACAAATGAAGCAAAATTTGCTAGCTTGCACTTCTAAAAAGAGAAGAAATAATTTACTAGCTTGCATGTTCTAAAGTAATAAAAAATTTACTAAATTACTAAGCTCTCATATATCAAAAACTTGCTAATTTCACTTCTCCTTTTTGTTGATGACAAAGGAGGAGAGGATATGATGTTGTGAAATCATGTATGATGATAATGCATGTCGATTTTTGAAAATATACATGATGATTTAGAATATTAATCATAATTTTATAATATGATGTATTGCATATGATGTGGTTCAACTTCTCTCTTATTTTCTTTCCTTCTTTTTTACAAGAGGAAGAAATTATTTATGACTCATGTCATACTTTACAAAGGGAGAGCAAAGATTCATGTGCCTTAAAATCTTTAGACCTATATTTCACCTTTTTGTTGATGACAAAGGGGAAGAAATAGACATTGATAACACATGATATTGATTGATTACTCATGATGTTGATGATATATACTAATAACACATGATATAGATATGGATATAGATTGGACATCTTGGATATGGATATGAGTGCATAATTCTTATTATGATTTGATAACTTGATGAAATTCATGATTTGATAACTTGATGCAAATTTATGTTGAAATTTACATAAAATGTTGATTGTTTGAATTTAAGAGTGTGTGATTCTATTAAATTTAAGTGGTGTGGATTTAGGGGGAGTTTGCCATGATGGCACAAGAGAGTTCGCCAGAAGAATACCAAGACTCGTCGGAAGATTATCGGGGGTAGCCGAAAAGCTTATCGGGAGTTAGGATGATCTTGTAATGGATGTTTGGCAATTATGATTGTATTTAATTAAGTCATAATTAACATCGTGCAGGACTAACTATGATAAGAGCAATGAAGTTACAACCAGATGATGGGCCAAGATCAAGCTTGGGCATCGGACTGGGTTTGGATGATGCAATGGGACCTCGTCGAGAGTTCGCTAGGAGATTCACCGAAGGGATCGGGAAGCTCGCTGGGAGCATGCCGGGAGATCACCGGAAGAAGACCGAATGACTTGCCACAAGAATATCGGAGGTTACCAGATTGGCGAAAGTTGGGTCTTAGTTTAAGCTTGTGGTCTTTAAGCATTGTAATCGTTGAGTCGTAGTTAGAAGTGAGTCCTAATTGAGTTGGATTTAGATAAAATCCAAATCAACTCAATAAGACAATTGGGTCCGCTATTGGGGTTTGATTGAGCTCAATTGGTTGACCAAAGGGTTGGTCAATATCAGGTTCAAGCCAGAATTCGAAAAGTGGAGGGAACCATTTTTACGAAAATTTCGACAAGTAAACCGCTGGTGAGCGGCGGGTGTACCACCACCGCCCAAGCTTTCGGGTGGCTGACGGTGGTTGACCCGCCCAGGCTGGGCGATTGAAACACCCATACTGAAGAATATGGGTACTTTCAGTGATTGACCCACCCAGGGCTGGCGGGTAAACCGCCTGTACCCAATTTTTTCGGGTATGTTTAATTTTTTGCTCCAATTTCTGAAGCCACTTGGGGTCTATAAATACCCCAAGTATTCTTGCATTCACAATAACTCTTTTTGGGCAATTAAACTCTGTGAAAAAGAAATTAGGTGTGATTTGTAATAAAAAGAAAAGGGAAGGGAGAAAGCTTAGAGTTAGAAATTTTTTCAAAGTCTCTCTGGTAAGTAAAGTGTAAGGGTTTGGTCTTCACCCTAAGAGGATCGATAGTGGATGCCAGTGTACCTCAAGAAAGAGGACTCGGGAGTGGATGTAGGCCGTTGGCATCAAACCACTATAAAAATTGTGAGTGTTTTCTTGCTTTCATTGTTTACATATTTTTGTATTGACGTTTCTGATTTAACTCAACTCTTTGAAAGCAAAATTTTCATGATAAGTTCTTTCCTTCAAACGTTGCTTATCTTTCTAGTTTGCTTATTAACTTAGCAACTTTCTTTTAATCACTCACTCGTTTCACTAAGAACGAAAAGCTTCAGATTTCCTATCTTGGTTTAATCGAAAAGTTTTCATCTAAACTAAAAATTTACACTTGCACTAATTTACCTCCTCCCCACCCCCGCCCCCCCCCCCCCCCCCCCCCCCCACCTCTTAGTGCCAATTGATCCTAATAACTTGATGATGATGTGTCTCAATCCTGTGATGCCACGCGATCATCAACTGAACTTAGGCCTCCTCATCAGTCGAGATGGCTGGTGGGTGGATTTGGGTTGAGTCGTCTTCTCTAAACTTCATGTTGTGGTGAGATTCTTGGAGGATCAATTGTAATTTTGAATTGGTACTCAGATCTGATCCATAGGTCTTGACTCTGATGTGATCTTCAATCTTGTAGGATCCAAAGAAACAGAGAGATCACTTCCTTGAAGCTCGAGTCTTCATAAATTCCTGCTAGTAGGGATGAAGATGAAGGAAGACTCGATCATTAATAGCAAACTTCCTTCTACTCCGACATTTGTCGAGTGATTGTTTCTTTCTTGCGTGTGCTAGCATGTTATTGTTCTTTAATGGTTGTCAAGCTTTCTTTTGAGATAGTGGTTGCCCTCTAGTAAAGTTCATGGTAATGTGAGCCCAATCTAAGTTTAGAGGGAGTAGAAGCTGTAATTTTTCAGGACTTTTTTTCATTTCATCTTTGTGTCACTGACTTGTATCATGCTAAGCCATAAATTCAGCATTAGTCAGTATTTCCTCATCGTAGATTGATAGCTTTAGGTGATATGGAGAGAGGGCTTTATTAATGTAGCTAGGGGTCGACCATCTTGTATGTGGATAACATAAATTCTAGCTCCCGATGCGTCAATCACAAACACGTTGACGAAGTCGAGTAAACCTAGCATCGACAAAGAGTAGGGGCTGTAACATGGCCAAATGATCCCTATTTCAAGCATCTCTTTTACCTTGCTGAAATTTTGGTAGACTTAGAGATCATGCCATCACTCACGTGATTGGCTTGCAGGGCACCTGCAATCAGCATCCTCTGCTCATAGGTGAGTCATACCTAGGCCTCAGCAGTCTTACGCCTCTACCTCATCCTTGGCAGTGCTAGGGACCGCCCAAGAACCTAGGTCACAATAACACTCGCCTCCACCTCATCCTCATAAACTTCCTTCAGGCCTCCTCGAGTCTCTACTCGGCCTTCGTTGTTCATAGTTAACCCATTATAATCAAATTCGACCTAGCATGAAAGTTGGGCCTCTAATCACCATACATAATTTAGACCTACCATGAGCACATCCCCTAAGTGCATCAAGCCTTAGGGCAGCAAAAAGCTACCCCCTTAAATGAGCACCAATCAATATAAATCCTAAGGGCAAGCAAGACAAAGCATCACATCCTGGACAAAGCACCTTAGCAGTGACAAATGCCACCCGCCACATCATCCACTACCACTAGTCAAGTATTATGGCTGGTCCAGCATCCCGCTTGAGAGCGGCTAGAAGACCCGAGAGCTGAGCCTCCGCACTCCACCTAGCTCTGCACTCAATGTTAAAAGTCGAGGGCTGCACCTAGGTCGAGCCTCCATTCTCCCCCCGTGCCATCAAAGGTTCCAAGGAGGCCGATCTCCTATAGGGCACCCCTCTAGAGAAACTCCTATAGAGTTCCAAGGAGGCTGATCCCCTATAGACATAACCCCAAGCTTAGAATCTGCAAGGGTTCTAACACTTGGTATCAGAGCAGCATTCTTGGCGTCTCGCTGCCCTTCCAAAGCCGCCCATCATCCTTCCACAGCTGCCCAAAGTAATTCCCAAAATTGCTTAGATCGTCACTGAATTCCACCGTCATCTCCACTACCGCAGATCATCCTTTGATCTCCCCCATGAATTGCAATAGGTTCTGGTTTTCAACCTTACTACTATTGTAATTTAGTTATCCTTATTACAAAAAATCAAAAAAATTATTCATATCTTGGTGCATAAATTTTTCGTCGTAAAGTTTCCATCTCTACAAAGAAAGTTGCACTACCGAATTTTAGTCGCATAGCACTACCTATTTGATCTTGCTGCTATGATTTTTCTATCCAATATTCCATGAGTTATTTATGATAGCTTTGGCACTCTTTAACAGTAGATTTCCTTTTAGTTTTGTCAAAAAATTCTCAATATAAACTGATGATCTTTTATGTCCAAACTGCTGCACTTTAGACGTAAAAATCTACTGTAGTACCTTCCTGTGATCTTTGATCTTGCTAAATCTTTTGCTGCCATTTTCTTCCATGAATTTTTTGACAATATTACCTCTCCCTTATCAGTGGATTTCCCTTGAGTTTTACTTGAATCCTTGTTTCGAATCGCCTGAAAAAATTACATCTATACTGCTGAAATTTTCTAGACGAAAATTTCAGATGTTGTACCTTTCTCGTTCTTCTTTTCCCAAACCCCCAAAACCCTACCAATCTTGCTACCACCAATCACATTATCTTTATGGCACCCCTCTAGCCTTAAGGCGCTACCATCATAACCTATTTCTAGAACCCAAATAGCACCCAAAACCGTAGCCCAAAACAGTGAACCCTCGCAGCCACAACCTTCCACCATCGATCTTATCTTCCACTAGTGTTCAAGCTGGATCATCTGATGGATCGGGATAAGAATAAGTGTGCAAGTCATTTACTCAAGTGGAAACTAGTAAATATGAGAAGAAGGATTTGGAGCTGCAAGTGGAGAAAAGGGGGAAGAAGAAAGGGAAGTTGTCTTAACTACCACCCGAACCTTCCCAAACTAGTTGCTGCCCCCAACAGCAACCCTAAACCTTCCTTCATAGCTCCAAACCATTGCCACCAAAATCTTTTCTAGTCCCCACATCACCCTCAAACTGTAACACTAACAGCAACCTAAACCGTAAGCTATCAACTCTAAATTGCGACCTTGATCTATCACCCTTTTGGCCACCAATCCCTACAAAACCAATTGATGTCATCAATAGCAATCCTAAGCCACCCCTCTAACCCTAAACCTCTGTCACCAAACCCCCCTTACAGCCTCTATAACAGCCCAAATAGCAAATAGCACCCTCTTTGCCAAAAAGTTTTGCTGCACTACCTTGGGTACTACTTGCTGCATCCACACCCGGATCCCTACCAAATCTATTGTTGTCATCAACAACAACCCTAAGGCAATCCTTTAACCTTAAACCTCAACCATTATACCCCCTACATGACTCCTATAGCAGCTCTTAATCACAGCCCCGACAGTAACTTGTCAGCCCCAAACCATAGTCATCTATCTATCTACCTATGATCCACTATCCCTTTCAGCCACCAATCCATCCAACCGTTTCATACCACTGACCCAACAGCAGGAGAAGGATACTGATATCTCAGATTTGGAGGCACATGCAATGGCATCTCAAGGTTCAATTGATGCTAAGTTGGAGGCGTTTGAATCACGCATGGAGGACAAATTGTGCGCCTTATTCGTCGAATTTGGATTGGGCCGATCTCCGAGCCCAACAAAATTACAAGAAGGTGAAAGTTCAAAGAGGCCTCCCAAAAAGGAAGAACGAGCCACTAATATGATGCAACCATGCATGAGGGTGGACTTCCCTTGATGGGAAGAAGGAGACCAACGGGATGGATTTCGAGCACCGAACGTTACTTCCGCTATTACCGAATATCGGAGGATTCCATGGTGGACACCATTATCAACCACCTTGAGGGAGACGCTATACAGTGGTACAATTGGCTTGAATACACCCATGGGACTCCTATATGGATACAATTCAAGAACGCGCTACTGAACCACTTTGCGCTGACCACGTACGAGAATATCAACAAACAACTTACCAAGATCTGACAAACCTCCACGGTCCAAGACTACCAGACTAGGTTTGAGGAATTATCTTACCTTGTTCATGATTGGTCTGATAGATAATTATTATGGACGTTCATCGAAGGACTCAAGCCGAAAATTAAAGGAGAGGTTAAAGCGCGGTAGCCCCGCACCATGAAGGCTGCAATCTCTTTTGCTTGAATCCAAGAGGAACGGCTGAACCAAGATGCTCAGAGGATGAGAACCACTCCTAACCAGTAGCATATAAACCTCCCTCTGCCCCCAGCCATCCTTCTCTGCCAAAAGAAAATTAACGTTAGAAGAGCTACACAATACCTCAACGAAGGGACTTTGTTGGTACTGTGATGAACTTTGAAGCCGCAACCATGGCTGTGAAAAAAGGGAGGTTTCCATGATAAAATTTATTGAAGAATATGAAGAAAATGTCCAAGAACCTAAGGAGAACATGAAGGAAGACCCATAGTCGATCGATTGCACGACTTGTGCTTTAGCCGACCATGCAAACCCACAAGCAACAAAAGTCGAAGAACTTCTTAAACAGCAACCAATCACCATTCTTATTGATACTGAGAGCATTAATAACTTCATGAACAACAAGGTTGTTGTTCATATGGCCTTACATTTCAAGGATTGTAGTAGGTTTGATGTTAAGGTCACCAACGGACAAATTTTAAAGTGTGTCCCCAAGTGCCCGCGGGTGAAACTATTGCTGCAGGATTAGGAGATAATTGCATATTTCTTCCTCCTCCCACTTAATGATTATCAGGTCGTGCTTAGCATCAAATGGTTAATAAATTAGGTGATGTTCCTTGGAATTTTTTTAAATTTATCATGAAAATTTTTAGTCATGAGAAACAGGAGATCCTACACAGGAAACGCGGGAGTGATGTAACGATGATTTGCATGTAGCAAACGAAGAAAGTTTTGAATAAAGTAAACAGTGGCTTGTTGATGCAAATTCAGCAGCATTTTATGGGGTAACCAACAAAAATTGAAGACCCAAACGTTCTCCAATCGCTTGCTAAATTTTGAC
The DNA here is from genome assembly GCA_029747655.1 of Ensete ventricosum. Lineage (NCBI taxonomy): Eukaryota > Viridiplantae > Streptophyta > Magnoliopsida > Zingiberales > Musaceae > Ensete > Ensete ventricosum. The sequence continues at coordinate 30,022,863 of JAQQAF010000002.1, forward strand.
ATTTTCTTCGAACTGCACAGCCTACTTTCTATCCGTTGGTATGACCATCGAATTCTGATTCTCCTAGGCAAACCAGCAGCAAACACTCAGCCATGTCATTATCTTCACCTCCAGAAAGCTAAAATAGAGAGGATTGAAAAAGAGATGCTTAAAACATGAGTCATCCAGTCAAGTTACAGCCCCTACTCTTTCCCGGTGGTAGCTTTACCTGACTTCGACAAAGTGTTTATGATTGATGCATCGGAAGCTAGAATTTATGTTATCCACATGCAAGACAGCTGACCCTAGCCTACATCAGCAAAGCCCTCTCCTCATACCACCTAAAGTTATCAATCTACGACGAGAAAATGCTAATTAATGTTGAATTTGTGGCTTGGTCTGATACAGGACAATAGCACAAAGAGGAGATAAAATTAAGTCTTGAAAAATTGCAGCTTCTACTCCCTCCAAACTCAGATCGAGCTCACCTTACAATGGACACTACTAGAGGGCAACCACCATCATAAAGGAAAGTTTGGCTACCATTAAAGAATAACCACATGCCAGCCCGCACAAGAAAGAAACAACTGCCCGACAAACGTCGGAGTAGAAGGAAGTTTGCTATTAAAGATCGAGTCTTCCTTCATCTTCATCCCTACCAACAGGATTATGAAGACTCGAGCCTCACGGAAGTAGTCTCCCAGTTTTATTGGACCCTACAAAATTGGAGATCACATTGGAGCCATAACTTGTGGATCGGATCGGCACACTAATTTAAAATTACAATTGATCCTCCATGAATCTCATCACAAATGGAAGTTTAGAGAGGATGACTCAGCCCAGATCTATCCACCCAACACCCAAGTTGATGAGGAGGCCTAGGTTCAACTGATGATTGCATGGTATCGCAGGATCGTGACACATCATCGTCTAGTCACTACTATTGACGCTAGACCGCAAGAGCAGAATGCACCTACTATAGGAGCCACGAGGGAGCTTCATGAGGAGTTACATATCGGGACCCAGAGATGTGGAGCTCAGCCTTGTGGACAAGGTTGATTTGAAGAGAGTGAGTCTGTTAGGACCCTAGCTGAATCGAGTCATAATCGATTGAGTCGAGTCCTTATATTAGGCTTTGTTAGCCAACCTAGACCTAACATTAGATCAACTATGAGAAGATTTGAGTTTATTATAATAAATCGGCCCAAATCCTAGCAAGGTTAGGATTCGACTAATCTGGAGTCGGGTTTAGGGGTCAAAGATGGATACGGGTTAAAGCCACTTACGTCATGAATGTAATAAATCCTCATATAGCTGTCAACCCCTAGTAAAGAAGTGGTTGACTAGGGTTAGAGAGGAGTCCTTATGGGATGAGAGTCTCCTAACCCCTCCTCCTCTTAAGATAGGTCGACTAGGGGTTGCTTCTTAGAGAAGGGATTGGAGTTGTTAGAAGTAGGAGTTGCTTCTTAGAGTTGGAGTTGGAGTTGGAGTTGGAATTGTTAGAAGCAGGAGTTGATTCTTAGAGTTGGAGTTGGAGTTGTTGGAAGTAGGAGTTGCTTCTTAGAGTTGGAGTTAGAGTTGTTATGAGTATGAGTCTTGAGTAGAAATCTTATTAGGAGTTAGAGTTCAGAAGCTCTCTAAATAGCCTTGTAATCAGCCACTTTTCATCATCAATAGATCAATTTCTTTTCAACTTTTGTGCAGAAAACCAATAAGGGAGGATCCCCTATAGAGTTCCAAGGAGGCTGATCCTCTATTGAGATCACCCCAAGCTTCGATCCCCTATAGAAATCTCCCTTCTTGGTTTTTTGCATATAGGCTGAAACAGAATTGATCTATTGATGATGAAAAAAGGGGAGAATACAAGTTATTTATAAGGCTTCTAAACCCTAACTCCTAATATGATTCCTACTCAAGACTCCTACTCTTAACAACTCCAACTCCAACTCTAAGAAGCAACTCTTAGCTAACCTCTACTAGGGGTGGCCGGTGGTTAAGACTCCTAATCCTTCTCCTCTTCTAACTCTAACCCTAGCCAACCCCTTTAGCTATAATAGGGGTGGCTAGCTAGGGTTTACATGTTTGTCTCCTTTATTAAATTTAGGACTTAATTAACTAGAGTCCTAACTTTCCAACCTTGTTTCATAATTAAATTTCAATTCAGCTGAATCTTAATCCTACTAGGATTTGGACTGATTTATTACAGTGGACTCAAATCTTCTCCTAGCCGATCTAATGTCAGGTCTATGTTGGCCAACAAGACCCAATCTAATAACTCGACTCAATCGACTAAGGCCTGACTCAGCTAGGGTCCTAACAGAGATCCAATATGATTGGGTAATTGAATAGAGATTCAATACCCAATGTAAACTAAATCCATTCAGAAATATGCGTATTCACCTCTATAAATAGGAGGGACTCCTTAGTTCATAGGGCAGAGCTAGAGAAGTGCCTCATATTTCTCATCGGTATTTTTCTCCTCTTTAGCTTGAGAGCGTGGAGAGGCTGATCCCACAGTTGAGGAGCTTCGTTGCCACGTCTACCGTGTGGATTACCGTGAGAGAGGAATATGTGAGTACTCCTTCGTCTTCTCAATTGGATTTAGAAATTTTTAGGGATATACGATCTCTCTAGGTAACACATCTCTTGTGATTCATACAATTTTCAGGTTTTATAAATTTTTCACACACCAATCATCACGGTTAAATACTCAACTTCGAGAATTTAAATTTTATTTTTTATTTTTCGTTATGTATAAGATGTCGATTATAGATTTTTTGATAATGGTATTAGAGTCGGGACATATGATTGATTTTATAAACTATATATGATATGTTTAATTAAATGAAAATTATTTTAAACGTTATTGTTATATCTTGACGTAGTTTCTAGATCCGAAAAAGTACCTTATCTTTTTTGTTGACAGGTGCTTCGGAGAAACTTTTCGACGTCAAAAAGTGTTGACTTAAGAAAAGAGCAGTAAATGCCTGCCTCGCAAATTGGCCGAAGGCCACTTGCGATGGACGGTTACGTAAAGTTAGCTCACGCACAAGACTTGCGGTGGAGCCACTTGTCCGCAAAAGCAGCGCTTGCCAGCAGGTTGGCTACCAGCGGCCGCGCAAGAGCGACAGGGCAATAGCCTCCACGGGCCACCATAGCCGCCTACAGGGTGGCCAGCGGCGCCTGTGGCAGGCCCCCGCAGCAGCAAACGCGACCAAGCCGGGCCACTGGCAGCCTGCGGGCAAGCCAGGCCGACTGCGCAGGGCAGCCAGGCACCGCGGTAGTCCGCGACAGCAGCCCGGCCAAGCAGGCGACTCGCACGCCTGCGCAAGCAACCGCCTCTGCACGAGGCGGTGCAGCCTGCCAGAGGCGGTGCTGCCTGCATGCCCGATAGCGCCGCAAAGACGCTGCCAGCGTAGAGGCGGTGTTGCCTTCATGCTAGGCAGCGCCGCAAAGGCTCTGGTAGGTGTGCAGTGTGGCGCCGCAAAGGGCGGCGACGGCTGCAAAAGTTGCAAACGTCGCATGAACGGATTAGGGCTTTTTAGTAAAAAGATGATTTTACCCCTCAAAATTTATAATATTCTGAGTTATATCCCTATCCAAATTACAAAAATTTTCTTGATAATTTAAAAAATTCTCTTCATGTCCCAAGGTTTAAAAAACTAGTTAATTAAATTATTTAATTAACTATTATTATTATTTATCTAATACTCCTACATTATGATATATACATGTGATGAATGATGTGGGAAGATGATCATGAACCTTGTGATATGTATAATTGATTATTATTATTTGAACTTGCGAGCCTGTATTATTCTCATTTATTAACGGACATGCGAGCCTATAATTATGTTATAATTATACGAAGAGACATATAGAAGTCTGGAAGTGGTAGAGGGATACTTAAGACTGATTTAGACGATCACAATGCATGGAGATGCGTCGAGGTGCTAACAGATCCGATAGAGACGAGATGGATGATCACCAAACTAAAGATACATCGATGCACAAAAAGATCTAATATAAATGATTGGGCCTACTGGCTCCGCCTAATCATATTATGTTGTGTGGTCCATGATCATCTAGTGTGTTTATGCATGTGATTACTATACACCTACTATATATATATATGTAGAATTGATTTCTTGTTAGAAAGCTGGGTTTATTTCTCTTATTAATGAGCTCATTTCTGGGTGAATGTTCAATAGATGGGAGAGATAGCCGGAGAGGAGCGTTTTAGCCTGAAATTGATACTTAAGGACATGTTGCTGAGCGCGCTCGGGTAACTAAAGACTTTGCGCCGGGTGCACGATTTAGGTTACAATGACAAATAGAGAACCAAGGTAATAGTTTGGTACCATAGTTTCGAGTTGGATCCCTTTCCTCTTATCTTAGCCTTAGAAGCTACTTGTTAGATGGAGCCTACTTCTCTTTGTGCTTTGAGTTTCAATGTTGCTCTTTGCATGCTTGCTTCTTAGCTCAAGTAAGAATGCCTGAGCCAGGGTAGAAGACCTAAGCTTTAGTATAAGACCAAAGAAGAGATAGGAGAATGAAACATAGTAGTCAATAGTCAAATAATAGGACCTCACACGGGGGGCAAAAGTTAGAATGAATTCTGTATTCACCATTGCCCAAAGACTGCCTTGTAGTCGAGTAGATCCCAGTTCCTCTACCCAATCTCACCACTCCTAGGTCAGATCAATCCCGACGAACCGCCTCTCTCGCAGACCTCCTATACAAGTTTGTCACATTAGTACTCTCACATCAGCATTGAGGAGACACCAGGATGAGCCTATACCTTTGATATTAAACCAATTGAGTCGACTAGTGCTGACTTAATAATCGTTAATAATCATACACTATCACCTAGTAGAACTAAAGAAGTTTAGATTGATTTAGTAAAAAAACTCAGGTTACATGAGATCATAAACTTAACAAAAATAGTTTCTCAAACGAATGACGGTACCACCTACTAAGAGATGCTATTGCCTATACATCTATTGGTGCACATCCTACATCCTAAGGAACATGGTACTACTACCTAAACATGTAGTGGGACCACCTAGAGATTAATACACTATTTAAAAATTTTAATCATTCTAAATTCAAAAAATAAAAAAAAAGTGATGCTAAATATCATATAATAATTTGTTAGTGGTCCTGGAGAAGTTTAGATTAGTTTATTAGAAATTAACTCGAGTTATACTCGATTATATAATCAGCCTAAACATACTCTATTTGAAAACTTAATCTTCCTAAAATTATGACGAATAAAAAAAATAATATTATATTTTACAATCACATGTTAATAGTTTGAAGAAGTTTGGATTGGTTTTATGGAAATTAGATCATATACACTCGAGTTTTAAAATATATTATTTTAAAAATTAATTATCTTAAATTCATAAAATATAAAAATATAATATTAAATATATTGTAGTAGTTGGAAGTTTGAATAGATTTAATAAAAATTCAAAGAGTTGCACTCAATTTACGCTCATATTACACTCGATTGTATATTCAACCTAAAAATACCTTATTTCAAAAGTTAATCATCCTAAATTTATAAAAATAAAAAATGATAGTAAGCATATTATCATCTCATTCCGGTAATTCTAGAGAAGTTTGGATATATTTAGTGAAAATTCAACATTATACTCGATCACCGATTCAATCCAAAAATATCATATTTAAAAATTTATTTATCTTAAAATCATAAAAGTTAGTAAAAATAATATTAAATATTTTAGTGAAGAAGATATTTTTTTACTATAAAATATTATAGTTGAGTTGGTGAATTTGGTATTGAACTTCTTAATTCGTCTAACTATAAGATTTGGAATACTTGTTAGGAGTCTTATCTCAACCGGAAGGTCTATGGGATGTGGTTGGTGACAATACAATAATAGTACTAAATATTATAAATGAAGACGTCATGAAGAGATGGAGGACTTTAAAAACTAAATTTGTATGAAATAGATCTATTTCTCATTATTTCTTTGACCATATTATTCGTTAAAAATCTACTTTAGAGATTTCGATTACTCTTTATGCATTGCTCAACAAAAAGAATATGGCTCAACTTTAGTATTTGAAGAATGATCTAACAAATACTATCCTTAAAATATGTTCAAATATTAAGGAGTCTACATCTTATGCACTAATAAAATTCTATTATTCATGATCTTCAAAAAGAATATATTCCTTATGTTATATCTATTTAATGATAAGTTCAACAACCATACTTAGTAGAGTTAAAAAATCTTCTTGCTTCCCGAGAATCCCAAGCTCGTCAAATGACAGAAGTTTCTATTTCAAGGAGAGATAGAGATGTTTTATTTACAAATAATAAAAAGTTTTATTTACAAATAATAAAAAGGTAATGATAATGATAAAGAAAAGAATGATGATGCTCACAACAAGTAAGAATCTTCTTCAAACAATGATGCAAATCAAAAGAAGATCAAGTATGATAGGTGTGGCTAGTTAGGCTATATCACGAAAAATTATCGTGTGAAGATTAAAGAAAAAAATATTACAAATAAATAAGATTGTTCTAATGTTACCGGTGAAAATTGGCACAAATGCTTTATGGCTGAAATTACTGAGATCATAACATTTATCGATTGTTAATTCAGGATGTAGTCATCATCTCACTAATGATTATATCAAATTCAACAATCTTTATCAATATTAAGATAATAATATAATTATCATGATAGATAATATTCACAAGTAGAAAAGAAGGCACTATCATAATCTGAGATAAAAACAATGATCATATTACATTGAAGAATGTGCACCATGTTCCAAGTATAAAGAAAAATCTTACAGTTAATGTTGAAAATTATATTATTTTTGATCCGAATGAAATCAAATTTCTTTGTAATATAAAAGAATTAAATACATATATGGTAAAAAAGTCAAAGATTTATAATTTTGTTACCATCAAACTCTTATGTTGATAAGATGAGTACAAATGATGATGTATCAATATGGTTTATGCTAGTCTTGATCATATAATTATTTTAAATTAAAGGTTATGATGCAAAAAAAAATTAGTGAATAGTCTTCCTAATCTTACTACTTTTAGTAGTAATGAAGTGTGTGTGAAGGTTGTTAATATGGGCCCTACTCAAACATCAAGATGTTAATTCCCCTTGGAGCTTATTTGTAGGGATCTAATGGGCCCTACTCAAACATCATTTTATTTAGATTCTCGTTATATGCTTCTCTTTATAGATGATTTTACAAAGTTCACTTGGGTCTATTTTATGAAAGAAAAATTAAAAAAAAAATAAAATTTTAAGAGTTCAAGTTAATAGTTTAAAGTGCACTTGAAAAAAAAAAAAAAGATTACACATCGATGGAGAGTTCACTTTCACATATTCTTCTGTTTTTGCAAAGAGTATATCATCAAACTTACATGTGCAAATAATATAAAACATTTACCCAAAGTCTAATGGGTAGAAGGTATGACATGTGTAGCTTATGTTATTAATTGAACTCCTCTTAGTCCATTCAATCTTAAGTCTCAATATGAGCTCATATTTAGTGAAAAATTAAATGTTAGACATTTCAGAGTATTTGATTCTTCATGATATATTCACAATGTAGGTCATAGGGAGTTTGAAGAAGATTTGAAACAATTTCCTAGTCCGACCCAATTGGGTGGTGAGGCATGTGGAAATTTGATAATTGCAGTGCTTCGTCGACCCCAATTGATAGTGGGATGGCAGCAGGTTTGGTTCTGATGCTTTACTAACACGTTGTAATAGGTCTTTGTCAAGGACCGCTGAAGTTCCACGAGCCTTCCCTATAACTCAATTTGACTCCAGTAAATTTCTGAGCAGTAAAAAAAAAAAAAATCTGAATGATAGAACACTTTGATTGGGTGTGATTTTGCAAATCAAGTTGGGACTCATCTCTAAAAATATGCTTTAAAGGGGAGTGTTAAGAAGCTAAAGTATATTTTGGAAGATCACAAATTAATATTTTACTTTTTAAATAAGATTAGATAAGAGTCGTAAGGGGATAAAAAATTCTTAGTTTAAAAATTTTATTTTAAAAGATTTTAAATTGATATATTATCTTTTAAATAAGATTAGATAGAATCATATAAATTAAAAATTATTGTATTTCACATGTATAAATAGATGGTATCTACATGTATAGATAATCTAAACCTCAATTATTCAAGCCGATAGGATTAGATAAATGTTTTTCTTCTTGAAAAGTTTAATATATATTTTTTCATCTAAGTTTTTTCTTCTTGTATTTATTTAGTTTTGATCTTATACTAATACCTTGTTAGAAAAGAAGTCCTTTGTATATGTACTTTTTAGAGATCCAACACGTTGTTTAACGGGTGGTGGCCTTCAACAGTAACAGAGAACCATCAGTGATCAACGTGAAATTGACCCTCCGAAGTCGGATGGAAAGAATAAGACGACAAAGAAGTATCATTATGGTGTCCAGATTATTGAACTCAGTTGTTTGATTCAGATGACAGAAAAGCATGTTTCTACGGTTCAGATATCTCAACAAAGAAAATGAGGACGACGAGATCAAAGTAGAACTCATCCACCACCTTCCCTGCTGGTCGAGAACCACGTCGAACCATCTCCGAAGAACAGGCAAGGCATAGGCGGCAATAATAGCACATACCTGAGCACTGCAAAGAAACACAATATGCAACGGCTTAGATAGTTAAAATGCTCAAGTTAGCCTTGAACAGACAACAATTAATTAGCCTATATAAGCAACATTTAGCAAATAGAGCCCCCCTTGATCAAGTTAGCAAATAGTTAAATGCTCAAGTTAGCCTTGATCAGTCAATCAAGTCGGATGTTTATGTCCAATGTCTTTTGTGGCATACCTATGAGCCCCCCCTTTTATAATAGGTGCTCGTTGCTAGTACAATCATGGGTTGTTAAAAAATCCGATCATAATCACTATCATTATTAACCCGCCATCGAACTTAGAGATTTCACTGCCTCTTGACACATGGCTTGGATCAGATAATTGGAGCGCAAGTTGTAGGAGAATGTGAAGTTTTGTGAAAACAATGTACATGCCACATGGGATCCATTTGTCACCCTCATGTCATTTCACGAGACCCAGATTTCAACCACGTGGCATCATCGTGATAGACTCTGTTATGTTAGCCATATGGCTAGAGCATGTTTCCCTTGTGGGTATAGAATCATCAACTATATGGACCACATAGTAGGCATGTTGATCGTGTGATCTCGATGTGTCTATGAGGTGGTCAATATTATGGTGTCGACTCGTCGTCATCGTGTGATCTCGACCAATCTCGATCACAGTTCATCGTTCCTTCTATGACAATGTATATATAATATATTCTAATAATTATTTATTTTAAAAATATCTAATGTAATATTTAGACCGCAACAAAGGCCACAAATTCGGACTTTGCACGATATGTTTACGATGGTGGAGTCGACGAAAAAGTCAACTGTAGCCACATCCGGTATGAGATGATTGACCAAACTCTGATCGATTTCGCACAGGAGGACAAGGTTTGATTTTATTCGAAGCTTAGACTTCCAACCCCATGTTCTATCTCAGTTTCTTTTCTCTGATCTTTACGTCCAATTACTTAAGAGTAAATACTTCAAAGCTTTATCCAGTTTGATTTGCTTTGAACTTGTAGTTCTCGATTCTAATGCTGTGTTTGAAGGCGACAGCAAAAGAACTCCAATCATCACTGCAACGAGCAGCACAAGTTGGACAAGCATCAACTACATGCCTACAGAGACAGAAGACGGAAAACTGGCATCATTAGCTGAGATTAGAAGCAACTTGTTCAGCCGTGCTTCCCACCCCAGCTTCCATGGTTGTGCTTCAACTTCGTGAGTTGCTTCCTCCTTTTCCTTGCCTCCGTCGCCGCCGCCGCAGCTGCGGCAGATGATGTGCTCGACGATTCGCCAGGAGAGCAAGCCTGCAGCTTCTCTAGCAAACCTTTATCACGCTGCAGCTTAGATTTCTCTTTTGACGTCGATGGTGGCATCTTGACCATCTTCTCATCTTTGTGGGTTCTTTTGCTGACTGCATCTTCCTTTTCGTTCCCAACTCTTACTATCAAGCTTTGATCCTTCTCGTCCCTGCCATGAACAGAGACCCTCGCTTCATTGTCCCCGGATGCAGCAGAATCTTGGTCTCCAAATGGATGAGAAACTTCATGGTGCGATAGATAGTACCACGCACAGGGTGGCACGTAAAGAGGCCGCCCTGATCCACTGTGCTCGAAGAAACCTATGGTGTCAGCAGAAGTTGAAGGCTTGTGCATGGAGAACCGGGGCGACCATGTTGATGACTCCATCTCTTTGGCTGCAGCAGTCTCACTGCTCTCTGTTCCAGACCTCACTGTCATGGCAATCTGCACAAGCAGGAAAGTTTTCTCAAGCTGTATCATCAACCAAATCTTGGCTCTAGGGAATTGCAGATGTCAAACCTGCTCCTTCAGTTGTTCATTTGTGTCCTTGAGTGAAAGGTACTCTTTCATGGCCACATCCTTTTGCTACAGACAAATCCAAGGATCAATCAGAGCTATTGAATGTTTGGGAGGAAACAACTTCATGAGTTTGAATGTTGCCTACCATCCTCATATTCTCATTCTCCAGGGACAAGTAAGCAACTTTTTTGGTCAACTCCTCCCGGAAAGACTAAAGTCAAAGCGCAGCAAACATATCAGACACGACAGAAGTCTGATACAGTGAGGAGAGATGGAGTAATTAAAGCTCGTCACCTGACGCCGACGGATGGTCTGCCTCGCTGACTCCCTGTTAGCTAACACCCTGCGCAATCTCCTTTCTTCCTTCTCAGCCTGTAGCAAACTGAGATTTCAGCCTACACTTTCAGAAGGATCACAGCAAATGAGGTTCGAAATCGTTACCTCTGTCAAATTCTGTTTACATCTCCTACCAGGAATTGAAAGCTGATTGCTGGGGAACTCGATGTGCGCTGTGTCTTCCGCTCCATTGCCTGTAGCAGTGTGGCCTCCATCGCATCCAGCGGTCGAACATGTATCCTGTAGCACAGGCATGGATGGGATTGAAGAGAAACTGACATGATCTTGTTTTGACAGAGATGCGATCTCATTTGTTTATATTTATTTATGAAGCGCAAATTCGAAACAAAGGAATCGAGGTAATAATCCTTTGTTTTCTTTCTTTGGGTTCATCAACAGCAACCATACTTATGATACTCAACATTCCTTTGTAGGGTCAAATAATCTCTACAAGTTGCATGAACGGATAGCTTCCTCCTATGCGTTAAAGCCAAATCTCAGCAGCAAAACTAACGCTGTACGCATTTGATGATGACAAGATTATGAATAACTTCTGAGAGAAAAAAAGTGGAGCTTTTTTAGCCTCCTACAGCATAGCACAGCAACAGTAATAGCTTTGCATTGTTCCTTTGACTCCACCATCTCTTCAATGCCATCATATCTCAGATTGCTTCTCAATTCTTTTTTCCTTTTTTTGTTACAACTTCGGATCTGATAAAGCCATCTTTAGTCCCACTGGTTGAAAAATAGGGGAGCTAAGGGCTCATAAGTCCACCAGCATCTCTTATTTTTAAAGATAGTTTTTGGAGTTCTCAATCTCCACAAAAGGCAAAATCGTGCGGGTATATCCAAAGCGGACAATTCCTCGTGCGCCTACGGGCCGCACCAATGTCTGGTCGACCAAAATGTCCCTTATCATATTGGCGCGAGAGGAAAGGCCCCGAGCCGTGCACCTCGGTCGACCAGTACTCCCGAGCCAAGCATCTCGGACATGAGCTCTTCCCTCCCTTTGTGGAGGGAGTAATGATAAGGTCATCTTTAGTCCCACATTGGTTGAGAAGTAGGAGAGCTAAGGGCTCATAAGTCCACAAGCATCCATTACTCTCAAATTTGCTTTTTGGAGTTCTAAGTCTCCACAAAGGACAAAACTGTGTGGGTATGTCCAAAGCAGACAATTCCTCATGCGCCTACGGGACGCACCAACAGTGCTCGGCCACTCACGAGCCGCAGGTGAAAATTCTCGACCCGAGCTCCAAGGCATCAGTCGCCGACCTTTCGAGTTGAACCCGAGGGCTCTTTCCACCCAATCATGCCCCACTTCTCCGCTCGAGATGAATGCGGGCGAGCTAGCGCACACAGACCAGAACCAACCGTGCCCACTCAACAGACACGGAGGCACAGACCGCGCCTACTGGGCAGGCACGAAGATTTTTCACTAACATTTTAGCGCTAGAAGGAGGGCCCGATGTCGCAAGAACGCCCGCAGTCGAACAATCTCAAGGTGCATCTCGAAGAGATCTCAACTACCCAATATGCCCGAGCTATGCCTTGGGCAACTTACGAGCCCGAGTTGTGCACCTCGACGGCTCACAAGCCCGAGCTACGCCTTGGGCAAGTTATGAGCCCGAGTTGTGCACCTCGGTCACTTACAAGCCCGAGTTGTGCACCTCGGCCGCTCACAAGCCCGAGCTCCAAGGCATCAGCTGCCGACCTTTCGAGTTGAACCCGAGGGCTCTTTCCACCCAATCATGCCCCACTTCTCCGCTCGAGACGACTGTGGGCGAGCTAGCGCACACAGGCCAGAACCAGCCGTGCCCACTCAACAGACACGGAGGCACAGACCGCGCCTATTGGGCAGGCACGAAGATTTTCCACTAACATTTTGGCGCTAGAAGGAGGGCCCGATGTCGCAAGAACGCCCGCAGTCGAACAATCTCAAGGTGCATCTCGGAGAGATCTCAACTACCCAACATGCCCGAGCTATGCCTTGGGCAACTTACGAGCCCGAGTTGTGCACCTCGGCCACTTACGAGCCCGAGTTGTGCACCTTGGCCACTTACAAGCCCGAGTTGTGCACCTCGACGGCTCACAAGCCCGAGCTACGCCTTGGGCAAGTTATGAGCCCGAGTTGTGCACCTCGGCCACTTACGAGCCCAAGCTACGCCTTGGGCAAGTTACGAGCTTGAGTTGTGCACCTCGGCCGCTCACAAGCCCGAGTTATGCCTTGGGCAAGTTACGAGCCTGAGTTGTGCACCTCGGCCACTTACAAGCCCGAGTTGCGCACCTTAGCCGCTCACAAGCCCGAGCTACGCCTCGGGCAACTTACGAGCCCGAGTTGTGCACCTCGGCCGCTTACGAGCCCGAGTTGTGCACCTCGGCTGCTCACAAGCCCGAGCTACGCCTTGGGCAAGTTACGAGCCCGAGTTGTGCACCTCGGTTGCTCACAAGCCCGAGCTACGCCTTGGGCAAGTTACGAGCCCGAGTTGTGCACCTCGGCCACTTACGAGCCCAAGTTGTGCACCTCGGCCACTTACGAGCCCGAGCTTTGCACCTCGGCCACTCACAAGCCCTTATTAGGCCTTGGCCGAGTAAGGAGCCCGAGCTATGCAACTCGGCCACTTACGAGCCCAAGTTGTGCACCTCGGTCACTCACAAGCCCGAGCCAAGCTCCTCGGACATGAGTCCTTCCCTCCCTTTGTGGAGGGGGTAATGATAAGGCCCTCTTCAGTCCCACGTTGGTTGAGAAGTAGGGGAGCTAAGGGCTCATAAGTCCACCAGCATCCCTTACTCTCAAAGGCACCTTTTGGAGCTCTCAGTTTCCACAAAGGGCAAAACCGTGCGGGTATGCTCAAAGCGGACAATTCCTCGTGCGCCTACGGGCCGCACCAACTCGGGCTCATAACTTGCCCAAGGCCGCACCAATAGTGCTTGGCCACTCACGAGCCGCAGGTGAAAATTCCTGACCCAAGCTCCAAGGCATCAGCTGCCGACCTTCCGAGTTGAACCTGAGGGCTCTTTCCACCCAATCGTGCCCCACTTCTTCTCCGCTCGAGACGATTGCGGGCGAGCTAGCGCACACAGGCCAGAACCAGCCGTGCCTACTCAACAGACACGGAGGCACAGACCGCGCATACTGGGCAGGCACGAAGATTTTCCACTGGCATTTTGGCGCTAGAAGGAGGGCCCGATGTCGCAAGAACGCCCGCAATCGAACAATCTCAAGGTGCGTCTCAAAGAGATCTCAACTACCCAACATGCCCGAGCTATGCCTTCGGCAACTTACGAGCCCGAGTTGTGCACCTCGGCCGCTCACAAGCCTGAGCTATGCCTCGGGCAACTTACGAGCCCGAGTTGTGCACCTCGGCCGCTCACAAGCCCGAGCTATGACTTGGGCTAGTCATGAGCCTGAGCTATGCACCTCGGTCACTCACTAACCCGAGCTACGGCTTTGGCAAATCATAAGCCCGAGCAACAGTGCTCGGCCACTCACGAGCCTGAGCAACATTGTTCGGCTACTCACAAGCCCGAGCTATGCCTTGGGCCAGTCATGAGCTTGAGCTATGCACCTCGACCACTCACAAGCCTGAGCTACGCCTTGGGCAAATTATGAGCTCGAACAATAGTGCTCAACCACTCACAAAGCTGAGCTGCAATACTAGACCAGTCCAGAACCCGAGCAGCACTACTCGACCAGTCCAGCTTCCGAGCCGCTCTGCTCGGCCAGTCCAACCTCCGGGTATTCAAACCCGACCAGTTCATTTCCCGAGCCCTAGCTCGGTCGGATCAGCTTCCGGGTACTTAAACCCGACCAGTTCATTTCCCGAGCCCCAGCTCGGTCGGATCAGCTTCCAGGTGCTTAAACCCGACCAGTTCATTTCTCGAGCCCCAGCTCGGTCGGATCAGCTTCCGGGTACTTAAAGCCGACCAGTTCATTTCCCGAGCCCTAGCTCGGTCGGATCAGCTTCCGGGTGCTTAAACCCGACCATTCCATTTCCCGAGCCCCAGCTCGGTCGGATTAGCTTCCAGGTACTTAAACCCGACCGGTTCATTTCCCAAACCCTAGCTCGGTTGGATCAGCTTCCGGGTACTTAAACCCGACCAGTTCATTTCCCGAGCCCCAGCTTGGTCGGACTGGTCTTCGGGACTAATTCGCCTCTACTGCAGACCTGGTTGCCACGTTCTCGTGCCCTCGGACAACTGGCCCGCCAACGTGGCCGACCCGACACGGGGAAGCCGGCCTGACACAGGCATGGAGGAATCAGCGATCGTACGACCGACCTAACACAGGTAAGGTGGGCAAGGTCGACATCACTCAGCGGCAAACGCGCGCCTCGCCGCAAGGACCATGGACGGCATGGTGAGATGCAGCGGTATGGTAAGCAATAAAGAAGATAAGAGATTCAGGTATGGATATCCCGTTACTATCGCTATAAAGGCCCCTACGCCTCTACGGAGCAGGGGATCGCAAAATCAACAACACAACTAACTTGACCGTCGGAGGGGTCACGTCGGCACCCGACCTGACCTTCTTGTAGGAATCGACGATCGACCCGAGCTGAGACACATCCACCCGACCTGAGCTCCACCACTCTAGCAGCCGACCTCCCAAGCCGGGCCCTGAGGCTCTACCCATCCGACCGAACTCCAACTCTGTGCCGAGACGACCACGAGCGAGCTAGCGCACACGGACCTGAACCAACAGTGCTTGCTCAGCAAACACGGAGGTAAACCGCATCTACTGGGCAGGCACCAGAATTTTTTCATTAACAGGATCAAATCGAATAAAGCAGCCAATAGATGAACTCTCCCAGGTGCCTCAATTCCACCATTGAGATTAAGGACAAGTATGTTGCATTAGAATTGACTAAGTTAGCTTCTCACACTTCGACAAACACCTGATATGGGCCAAAGAGAAGAGCAGAGTTCGCTTTCTTACTCCTAAAGCTGAACCCTCCTGACCGCCATGGAAACTCTTTTGCTGAGCACTAACAGGCAACTCGCTCGTGCTCCTCTCTCTGGACCTACCCCCGTCGCCCTCGCCGCCCGCCGCTAGTCCTGCAAGGTGCGCCAGGGCCCGCGCCGCGCCGAGCTCCATCTCCACCATCCCGCATCCAGCTGCGTGTCGCTCCTGCGGCGACGTAGGAGGCGAAGACGAAGGTGAATGTGAAGGTGAAGGCGAAGCCATGGGAACCGTCTTCGAAACGCGCTCTCGAGCTCTGTTGCTCGACGAGCCACCTCAGAAGGAGACTGGGAGGTCTACGCTCGAGGCGCGGCCACGCTGGGGGCTTCCCAGCCGTCGGATGGTCGCCTCCGTGTCCATGTTTGCAGGACAGGTGGCGTGGTCGAGCGCGACGGAAGCGCCGCTTGCGGCACGGGGCACACGTGGTGCGAGGTGACGGCTCGTAATTTCCGGGCTGACGTGGGTCAATGTTGGACCTCCACATATGCGTGTCGTAGCCAAGACTATATATATATATTAACACTATTTATTGTGATCTCCTCGGAAGTATATTTTCTCATCTAATATCATCTTCCTACTAAATGAGCCAACTTCGTGAATGAATCATGCTTCAAATTGACGTCGGAAGATATCTTTTCCCATAATAAATCTACTGACTTGAGGCTCTTACATGCGCAAATAAAATTATAAAAAATACTTTATACAAATTATCAATATCAAATATACAATGTATTTATTACCAACCATGTATATGTGTGGATAAACCAATCCAAAAATCACATCAATATCTTCATCATAACTCAATTATGATATCTTCCTTAGGTGACATATAAAGTGCTACAAGTACTATGACATCTCGATCAGATCGTCTATACCCATCTTACACATTGGCAACTTAATCTTACTATAAAACAAAAAGATTTACCAACGTTGCGAGGTGACATCAAAAGAGGCAACTATGTGCTTTTTATTATAGATTTACTCCATCGTCATAACTCTAGTAAATAAAAAAAAAAAGATCAATATTATGAGAACAAAATATCCTATAGTGTTGTATATTACACAAAGATCATCCTCCAAAGATAAAAGGTAACTATATGCTTTTTATTATTGATTTACTCCATCGTCATAACTCTAGTAAATCAAAATGAAAAGATCAATATTATGCTAACAAAATATCCTATAGTGTTGTTATATATTACACAAAGATCATCTTGTTCCTTTTTCAGTGTAAAGGGTATGACAACTCCATCTCTCTGCATTAGTTATTACTTCCTTTGCGAGATAGATTTTGCTTCGTACCTATGGAGGATCATTAGGAAATTTTCATTTCCCTTTTTGTCTTGCCAACTTAGTCATATAATAAAATAAATAAATTGATGAATATATTATTTACAGTATCTACTAGAGATTTAAAATAGTCAGGAGCATTTGTGTGATTATCATATATATTAAAAATTAAAAGAAAAATTATAATAATATAATTGTTAGACTATAAATATTTTATGAAGTAACATATACAAAAAAAAGTTTCTATTGTTAAGATAAAAATATTAATGTGGATCTGTTGAGTTATTAGGAAAGATAAAAATAAAATTATTTTTATTTATAAACAATTAGACATCGTCTCAATAAATAATAAAGTGAGAAAGACTTATTAAAATTATATTAATATATTGTCACAAACTTGTAGGTAAAGTGTTTGATGTAATGTTTCTATTTGTTCATATCTTTCTATTTTTTTCATACTTTGAAAAGTATGTAGAGGATTTATAATAGACTTAATAGCCGTATTTTGGATGATATTTTTGGTTGTGTTAGGCTTGTACATATAAGTGTGTGTGATCGTCGCATAGAAGTAAAATTGTCAAAAAAAAAATTTAAATAATTATTTTAATATTATTTTGATAGCAAAATGTAAACCATCTTAACACCCTACAGCTACTCAAGTGGCATAATACTATATGGGCCTTTGGGTGTATAGGATTAATGCACTCTTTAGTTTCATAGTAATATCATATAGCTAATTTATGGCGATTTTTAAAGGATCCCTTGACTCTTTGTTGTGCTATTTTTTTAAGTTTATAAAATCTATCTTTGTATTTTGTATTATCTATATATACAGTGTTTGTTAAAATATCTATTTATTAGATTCCGAGCGTAACACTTATTCTAATCCTTTTTCTCTATATGGATGTTGATCCCTTGTGGATGAATATACAAACATATCACATGATTTAGATAAATTTATCTAAACTTATGATAATATACTCATGAGATTAATATGTACGTTAGTTAGAAAAGATGAAATGATGACTATTAATACTATCATGAGAGATATAGAAAGATCTAAATTTTTTTAATAAAAATATAAACAAAATTTTAAATACTTTTAATTTAACTAAATATATGATTTTTTAGAGATCCATATAAGTAACATCAAATAATTATTATTGTCAATATAGCTAAATAGAGAGGCTCATAATTATTATCGTAGATATAGTAGAGTCTAAATTCTGATTCTAAGATGCTAAAGAAATAATATTGCGCTTGTGACATCATAAACTCGATGAAAAAGACCCTTCGATATCATCTATCTTATTTTAGATAGATGATCAAAATCTGACTTATTTGCAATTGAGAAAATACTTATAAAAGTAAAAAAATTTAGACATCAACAATTAAAGAAAATATAAAAAAATTGACGTAAACTTCAAAACCAAATTCTTTACTATATAAGAAAAACTAATATAACAAATCATTTTTCTTGAGTTCACCCAAATATGAGATAGAAATTTCTTATAGATACTCTAACATACATTCCAAAGAACTCCTCTCAATCCTTTTTAGATCCACTGGAGAGAAATTTATCATATGTCTCTCTTTCTATAATTTTAAGACTCAAAGACTCGTGATGTATTTTATAAAAATAAAATTAATGATATTCTCTTCCTATTTGAATCCTTAGTACTCACCCCAAACAGTTAAAATCTTATTAAGACTCAAAATTCTTACCAATTACAATCATATCTCTCTTAATGATTATTTTATTTATTTTTTTAAAGAGAATATATATTGCTTCAACATCCTTCCTATTTTTGTCACTTATCCTTATCCATATTTATGAAGAATATTATAAAATCCTGACTAGTCAATCGGCTTAAAATTAAAACGAACTTATAATAATTTAATACATATATTATTTTTAATATAGTGACATAATTATGTTGAACATATATAATGTGATCAACGTATGGACACAAATGATGCATATTACAATATTAAGCCCTAAAAGTACATAATATAAAATTGATATAATTATATGACTAGTAGATATTATGTCCAATTCAAGACTTTATTGCATCAACGTTAGTACTTCAATTACATTTAAAAGCATATAAATGTCGTATTTGAGACTAATCATAGTATATATATAACCTTCGATCGTTTAACTGTCCATATAATAAGATATTCTGCCGAGACTTTATCAAGTTATAATAAAAACCTAAAAATATAATTTCTTTCATAATTACTTAAAATCCAAAAAAATAATTGTGGGTTACCACAAAATAATTCTTAATGTGGGCCCCAATTTGGTTCCTACTCAGCAAAAGAGATAAGTCTTTGAATCCCTCCCTCACTATCACACCTTCGAAGCCAACACCGCAGCGAGAGGATGGCTTTAGCTACAGCGGCCATCACCGCCGCTCTCTCTTCCCTCTCCCTCCGCCCTCCTGGCCTCTGCCTCAAGCCCCTCCGTGCCACCCTGCTCCCTTCCTCCTCCTCCGTCCGCGCCCGAACCCTCCCCAAATTGGCCGCCACGGCCGACATCGACACCACCTTCTTCGACAACGTCGATCCCAACGACGACATCCCCTTCGACCCCCCGGCCCCGCCGGAAGGCTACGTTGCCCCGACCTCCTTCGACGAGCTTCCCCCCGAGTCCGAGGGGGAGGTCGCCGCTGGCTACGAGGAGATCTACGGCCCCGCTTACAGTGGCGTGTCCGTGCTCGGGAACGACATCTACGTTATGGACGGGAAGGTCAAGAAAGCCAGCGGCCTCATCGGCCGGAAGAAGCGGGACAGGCCCAACGATGGGTTCGAGGAGCGGGTCGTCCAGGTGAGGAGGGTCACCAAGGTCGTCAAGGGCGGCAAGAAGCTTTCTTTTCGTGCCATTGTGGTGGTGGGCGACAAGAAGGGGCAGGTTGGCGTCGGGGTCGGGAAGGCTAAGGAGGTGGTCGACGCTATCGCGAAGTCCGCAATAAACGCCCGCAGGAACATCGTGTCGGTGCCCATGACCAAATACTTGACCTTCCCTCACAGGTAATTTCATCCGTTTCTCTGTCATTTTTCCTTCAAATGCAAAGTTGGGCTCTTGATTCATAAGTTTATGTTAATGCTTGCTTCAAATCTCTTGTTGTTCTGCTTTCCCTAAAAGATGTTTGTCTTTATGGTTGATTTATTGAGAGGAATCGTAGAAGTTATAACTAAGCAAAATCATTAGTTTAACGTGATGAAATCATATATATTGTCAATGCCAAAATGTGCTTCATATTTTAGAGTGCAAGTATCATGGATGCTGATGCTCCGGAATCACACTATTCCTGTGATGAAGAAGTGTTATGATACTCAAAATCTAGAGGCCCAGCTCAATGTGGCAGATGCAGATGATATGCTGCTTTCTGTTGCATACTTTTGATCACTCCATTAAAATGAGTTTTGTATGCTTCAATTATGTATAGTGCTTGATGTGAAACAGATAATATGATGTTGGAGTATTGGTTTTTTTGTATCCACTGTTTATTTTCTTTTTTATTTCCTCGTAATTGTTTTATTTACCAATGATAACATTTTCCCTGATTGTGTTCCTATATTCTAATCTACTAATCTAATTCTGTGGTCCCATTCTAATTCACCTTTGTACTGTAGGGCACTTGAATTGTAAGATGCCTACTGTCACTGTTGGATGATGATATAATCCTATAATGAAATTAGTTAAGACTAATGTTAATGAGATCTGATAAGGTTTTATTTTTGGCTATTAATAGCTTAACATGATCCTCATACTTTTTGGGACTTGGAACTGGCATTGAAAACACAATAGCAAGTTTTAAAGAAAGGGAAACTGCTAAAGAATTTTTGTTTGCTTGAAACTAGGATTTTGATTCACCAACATAGATCTCAGACCATAAGAAACTTTTCCCTTTACGCACCAACTTCTAGAGGTCTGGCAAATTACACCATAATTCAGTTGTATGTTGTATGTTGCAATACAAAATCCAGAAAATCCCGAGACTGCTTTTCCAATCAAGAAAGGAAAAGATCATTTGCTAAGCCAAGACTTATGCAGAAGACTTTACAAAGTCAAGACCTAATAGCTAATTTACCACAGTTTAATCCTTCTCATCAGTGAACTTGGAGGGCTCAGTGCTAGGTCTCAACATCTAATCCAGTGTTTTCAAAAGCACAAGGTGCCAAAACGCTCGTGGTGCTAGGTGCTCGCCCAAGCGAAGCGAGACG
Organism: Ensete ventricosum; assembly: GCA_029747655.1. Taxonomy (NCBI): domain Eukaryota; kingdom Viridiplantae; phylum Streptophyta; class Magnoliopsida; order Zingiberales; family Musaceae; genus Ensete; species Ensete ventricosum. The sequence continues at coordinate 30,044,141 of JAQQAF010000002.1, forward strand.
TTCCCAAACATTAAAAATTAAAAAATATAGCTTATGATTGATAAATATGATCATAAAAATAAAAATAACACATCAAATTTAACAAAGTGCAGGAAATACAAATAGGAAATAGGAGATCATTAAAGGTGTAGGAAAGAGATCATTTAACAAAGCTGTTGTTACCTACAAACTGAGAAGTAACTGGCAGAGAAAGGTGGTGGTTAGGGTGACGGATAATGGCAATCGACGGAGGAAGGTGGTGGTTAGGGTGGAGGATAGTGGTAAGGCGAAATGAAGCTGGTCAATGATGTAAGCTCACATGACGGAGAAACGAAGTTTCGGAGATGGCATAAGGTGGACGATGCTTGCGGTTCAACAATGTGGGGCGGAGGAGGCTCGCGGCCTAATAGCGTCAAGCAGAGGAAGCTCCGCATACGGCAAAGGCACTCGCAATTCGGTGGCGAAGGGTCGGCATCTCACTGTAGGGTTTCTGATTCCTTACATTTGGTCGAGAGGGAGGGCTGGGGTGAGTGCTGTGATTAGTTGGTTTGGTTGAGCGACTATATGAAATTGGTTGAACCTAAACTCAATTTGATCAGATACAGGCCTGAGTCGCCCAACGCCAGGGCTCAGGCATGTGCTTGAGTGGTGCCTTCGTTAAACGCCTCGCCCGGCCTTGTTACGAGGCGCTCGGTCCTTGCCTCGTTTAATGCCTTTTGAAAACACTGATCTAATCAGCATTTTATAATGATAATACTCGTCTCAATTCTTATTCTTATCTTATAGTGATCATATCTCAATTTGAGGTAGCAACGGGTCCAATTTCAATTGAAATATGGTTTGCAACAACGTCCTTTCTAGTCGGGTGATTAAGTTGCATCAAGATGAAGCTCGAAGTTGACCTAATCAGACCAGATTTAAGCCAAAGTTGTCAGATTACTCTCAGAGAAAGATCATGATTAAAGGAGAGTTTGTCCTTTGGGAGGAGGTCTGGCCAACCATCCTACGAGGGCTTCCGACCCAAACCAGAAGAGAGATGGGGCAGCCATCCAACCCCTACTCCCAACATAGGTGGGAGGTCACATGTCTCTTGCCTTAGAAGACTAGTTGACCAAGCCTAGAAAAGTCAGCTAGGCGGATAAGCGACTATTAGCCCCACCCCCCTTAGGAACATGAGAGAGGCAGAAAGTCCTTATAAGCTTACACGATATTATGACTTGATCACATCTTGACTTATCATTGCTGTCCACTCTATAAGTCCTTATCAATAGTATCCTCTCTTCTATTCCTTTGTTTCTTTTCTCCGTCCTTTTGAAAGAAAGAAGACCTTCAGTAGGTGATGTGAGATCTTATCATTAACTGTGTCGCCATCATGGACATGAATTATGTTTGTCTTCTTTGTTGGATATTCTAAGCGGCTAATCTAATTCTATGGTCCCATTCTAATTCACCTTTGTACTTTAGGGCACTTGAATTGTAAGATGCCTAATGTCACTGTTGGATGATGATGTAATCCTATAATGTAATTAGTTAAGACTAATGCTAATGAGATCCAATAAAGTTCTATGTTGGCTGTTAATTGCTTAACATGACCCTCATACTCTTTGGGGCTTGGAACTGACATTGAAAACACAAGAGCAAGTTATAAAGAAATGGAAACTGCTATAGAATTTTTGTTTGCTCCAAACTAGTATTTTTACCAACATAGATCTCAAAGTCAGACCATAAAAGACCTTTCCCTTTTAGCATGAACCTCTAGAGGTCTGGCAAATTCAACCATAATTCAGTTGTATGTTGTATATTGCAATACAAAATCCAGAAAATCCCTAGAATGCTTTGCCAATCAAGAAAGAAAAAGAACATTAGCTAAGCCAAGACTTAATGCAGAAGACTTTACAAAGTCAAGACCTAATAGCTAATATACCACAGTTTAATCCTTTTCATCAATGAACTTGGAGGGCTCAGTGCTAGGTCTCAACATCTAATCCAGTGTTTTCAAAAGCACAAGGTGCCAAAGTGCCATAACGCTCGAGGCGCTAGGCACTCGCCCAAGCGAAGCGAGATATTCCAAAATATTAAAGTTTAGAAAAATATATATTATAATTGATATATATGATCATAAAAATAAAAATAACACATCAAACTGCAATCGTATAAAGTACCAAGTTACATTATGCGAAATAAAAGCAGATATCAAAGTTGCAATTTTCTTACCTAACAGTATATTTTGTTCCAACCCCTAACAGTGTATGCACCTCAAGCTGTTGTTGGAAATTTAACAAAGTGCAGGAAATACAAATAGGAAATAGGAGATCATTAAAGGTGTAGGAAAGAGATCATTTAACAAAGCCATTGTTACCTACAAACTGAGAAAGAGAATGAGATGGAGAAGTAATCGACAGAGGAAGGTGGTGGTTAGGGCGGAGGATAGTGGCAATCGACGGAGGGCGGTGGTGGTTAGGGTGGAGGATAGTGGTAAGGCGAAACCAAGCTGGTCAATGATGTAAGCTCACATGACGGAGAAACGAAGCTTCAGAGATGGCATAATGTGGAGGATGCTTGTAGTTCAACAACGTGGGGTGGAGGAGGCTCGTGGCCTAGCAGCGTAGAGTAGGGGAAGCTCCAGCGGCTTAGGGCAATGGAAGCTCGCAATCCAGTGGCGAAGGGTGGAGGCATCTTACGGCAGGGTTTCTGATTCCTTACATTTGGTCGGGTGGGAGGGCTAGGGGTGAGTGCTTTGATTAGTTGGTTTGGTTGAGCCAAGTATGTTGAAATTGGTTGAACCTGAACTCAATTTGATTGGATACGCTCGAGTCTTTCAACGCTTGGGCTCAGGCACGTGCCTGAGTGGTGCCTTCTTCAAACGTCTTGCTCGGTCCTGTTACGATGCGCTTGGGCTTTGCCTCGCTGAGTGCCTTTGGAATACACTGATCTAATCAACACTTTATAATGATAATACTCGTCATAGTTATTATTCTTATCTTATAATGATCAGATCTCAATTTGAGGTAGCAATGGGTCCAATTTCAATTGCCATAGGATTTTGCAACAACGTCCTTTCTAGTTGGGTGATTAAGTTGCATCTAGATTAAGCTTGAAGTTGACCTAACCAGACCAGGTTTAAGCCAAAGTTGCCAGACTACTCTCGAAGAGAGATCCTGATCAAAGGAGTGTTCATCCTTTGAGAGGAGGTCTAGCCAACCATCCTGCAAGGGCTTCCTATCCAAACCAGGAGAGAGATGGAGCAGCCACCCAGCCCCTACTCCCAACACAGGAGTGAGGACTCATGTCTCTTGCCTTAGAAGACTTTAGCTAACCAAGCCTAATAAAAGTCAGCTCGGAGGATAAGCGTTGGCCCGGAGGATAAGCGACTGTTTGTCCAACACCCCTCAAGAACATGAGAGAGGTAGAAAGTCCATAAATGATGACCGTTATATGCTTATAAGATAGTACGACTTGATCACAGCTTGAGTTATCAATGCTGTCCACTCTATAAGTCCTAATCAATACTATCCTCTCTTCTATTCCTTTCTATCTTTTCTCTGTCCTTATGAAAGAAAGAAGGCTTTCAGTAGGTGGCATAAGACCTTATCATTAAGTTGGTCATCATCATGCACATGAATGATCTTTGTCTCCTTGTTGGATAAAGGAGGTGTTCGATAAATGGCGATAGATCCTAGCACTGTATCATGCCATCTTCATGCACATGAATATTCTACATATCCATAGTGAAAACTATAGGCAAGGATTTCGGAGCAACCAGTAAATGTGGGAGTTGAGACCCAGCAAGAATGAAATGTTGCAATTACCTTCTTTTATGCGTGTAGTTATTACTCCAGGAGGAACTTGAGGGGAAACTCTAAATGTGAGATGCTCCAATCATAATTTGACATTGCACTATATGGTGGCAAAATTAAACCTGTTACTCTCATCCTTATTTCTTTTTCTAATTTACACATCTTGCAATCGAGCTTTTTCTTATCATTCTTTTTCATCATTTACATGTGTTTTTTCTTTAACTGAGAGCTGGAATCATGCACATGCTTTTAGCTATCATTAATTAATAGCTTCCCTGTCTGCTTGTGGATTGCCACTTTGGATGTTGATGAAGGCAGCATACACATCTAAACCGGTCATTCAGTTGATCTGTCTTAAATATAACTTTCTCACATGAAGAGCCCTATTTCTTCTTATAGGCATATTGTTTTTGTGGTAAGTAAATGCCTACTTGCTTTCTAAAATAATATCAGTAACCGATTATCTGGTACGTAAACATTTGAGTACACGATACAGTTGGTTTTTTCTTGCATTGAACTCATCGATGAAACTAGTGAACTGACAGTCTTGCTTCTAGCATGAGATTCGAGACTTATTTCTTTTAAAGGCGCAGAATATTCTAATCTGAAGAGTCATCAAGCTGGTATATTCTGCCAGCAGTTAGACGGGATTAATTTTAACTATACACTTTACTGTTTACGATGATATCTTGGTTCATATGCCTTGTCTTTTGGCCAGTTATCCAGTAGCCATAGATCTTTTTACTATCTCATTCCGATCCTCTATAGATGTGATGGAGATTATGGGGCAGCAAAAGTCATGCTGAGACCTGCTTCACCTGGTACTGGTGTCATTGCTGGTGGAGCTGTCAGAATTGTGTTGGAGATGGCTGGTGTAGAGAATGCTCTGGGGAAGCAACTAGGGAGTAAAAATGCCCTTAACAATGCAAGAGCAACTGTTGCTGCTGTCCAGAGGATGAGGCAATTCCGAGATGTCGCTCGTGAGCGTGGAATCCCAATGGAAGAATTGTGGCTGTGAACCAAAAGAATGTTTCTGCTAAATCTGTTTGACAGATCTGTTGACTCTTTTCATTTGGAAAAAAAGTTGCAAAATTTACCCTTTTCTATGATTTCCATATGTTTGCACCCCAACTTACATCAATCATCTCCTACAGGATCCTTATTTTTCACTGCATGATACTTGTGTTTTTCTTGTTTTTTTCTTTTGCAAAAGATAAATGATGAAGACGGGATTCGAGTCTAACACCTTGCGATGTACTGCAGGACACTTGTGTTGGTTATGATGTATGCAGGAGTAAATCGGTCAATATTCTCAAAAGCCTTTATTTATGGTTAGATCAGTTGCGATTAGCTAAGAATAGCTTTTAAGTAATAGAATAGCTTTGGGGCATCTTGTCGGTTGCATGTTATGAATGTTGATCTTTGTGGTAGACACATGTAAAGGAAATTAATACATCAAATTACTAAGCTGCAGAAACCTTGATGATAGTGCTGATAATGTACTTGTTTATATTAAGCACAATCGAAAAATAGATGATAAATATGAATAGCATTTTTGGTAAGTGGTGCTGTGTCGACGTAAGTAGTTGAGACATTATACCTTCTTGTTTACAGTTTATATATATACATATATGTTTTGGGTGCTCCATCGTGTCCACAGTTAGCACAATTGGATTAGAGCCGTGAGTACAAGAGTGACCTAATGCATGTAGTTCGAAGTTGGCGTGTGTTGATGCTTGATTCGGATTGTCACTTTGATGCAGGTTCTTCTGTTGATCTTGTCGAACTGTCCCTGCAAGATAAAACCTTCGCTCGGGTGGTGAGTTCCCGGGGAGGTCCCTCCGACGATTAAGTTAGAGTTGTTTCGAAGGGTGAAATCCGATGTCTCCTGCTCGGACACCGGAGTTTCTTTTTCTTTTGATTGAAGTAGATATATATATATATATATATAGCTAGAGAGTCCCCCCTTTGTGAGAGCCCTTGGGGTGCCCTTTTTATACATATACGTCGTCGACCGATCAAGTCTCGATCTCATCATACTTTTGGCGTTCGCTGCCAGCCTATGTATTGTCGCAGGTAGCACCGACGGCTGTTCGTGCTACCGGTTATGTGTTGCTTCTGCTCTGCTATCGTGTGGTTCCCTCAGGTTCTTATGAGATCTGATGGTGATTACATGGCGTCCGATGCTGTCAGATCTGGGTTTGTCCGCCCGTTTGTGACACGTTGCTCATGTGTGTCAGAGGACGAGGTCGGGGAGATTAGTCAGCCAACCTCATCCTTCCATGTCGGCTCGCCTTGGGCCACGTCGTCTGGTTTGGGAAGGGGACCACTATTATCCCTATCATTCTCCTCCCCCGCCCCCCCCGAGAAGGAGGCTCCTCTGAGGCTTCTTAGAAGGCGAGGGAGATGGTCCTTTAGGCACGAGATTGGTATGACGGAGGGATTTATATACGTTTGAGGTCGTGTCGCCTCGGCTAGCCCGTCGATCCTTGAGGCGAGGGTGGGAGATTTACTGTGAGTAGTTGGGTCTGAGAGCCCTCAGGCAAGTCTGATATCTCGTTTGTCGAGGGTCAGGACCGAGAGCCTTTGGGCGAGGATGAGAGCTCGCTTGTCGATGGTCGGGACTGAAAGCCCTTGGGCGAGACTGAGAGCTTGCTTATTGATGTTCGGGACTGAAAGCCCTTGGGCGAGGCTGAGAGCTCGTTTATTGATGTTCGGGACTGAAAGCCCTTGTTGATGGTCGGAGAGATTTTTTCTTAGGATTGAGGAAGATTGTTTGTTGATCAAAATCATTCGTGGGGTGACATGTGTCCTGCACGGTAACTCGTCGGGCACGGAGCGCAAGGCATCATGATGAGCTGTCCCACTTTTTGGGGGAGGAGAGGCGCCAACGGGCGCTGGGGAGAGGTATTAATCCCTCGCCCACCCCCACCCCCCCCCAATTATTTCGCAGCCTTCTCTTACTCTGCTCACTGCTTCTCCGCTGTTGTTGCTATTTTTCCGGCGTCAGCTATGCCAACACTGTTGACCTTCATCCCCTCCCTTTTTCCCCCGATGGTTTCTCGAACAGGTCGGGTGTCTTCCGCCTCCCCCCACTCCGAGTCTCGGTCGGTCAAAATTTTGGCCCATAGTCTAAGGTTTTGAGTCGTCTCTCCGGGGATTCTGTGTCTGTAGCGGTCGTTCCGTCGTCCACTGCTTCGGGTGACTTCAGGACCGTTGATGCCTTGGCGGTGATGTGGTCCTTTTTTAACGTAGACTTGACCGTGACAACTCATCGGTTGGTTGAAGTGAGGAAGAACTATTTCATTCCTCCAGAGTACGAACTCCATATTCCCCTATCGGGGAGCGTCCTTATGACGCTTTTCTGTGTGGCTTCAGTCTGTCGACCGACGCTCTTAAAGCGAGACTGAGATTCCCATTGCATCCCTTGATCGAGGCGTGCCTCAAAAAGTGGAGGATTTCTCCTTCCTAGATGGCGCCCAACTCATGGCGGTATCTAGTGGCTTTCTTGTGGGAGTGCTATGTGTCAGGTATAAGGGCGACTCGAGAGTTATTCATGGCTTGCTTCCGGCTAACTCGGGGGCAAGCCAAGTATTACTTGGCCGCTCGTAGAGGATTCCGTGTGAGCGGTGCGTCGTCCAGCAACAAAGGCTAGAAGTCGTATTTTTTCTTCATTTCCTGCCGCCGGGGCTGGAGCTTCCCGACCGAGTGGACCTCTCGGACGGTGAGTAGCTCCATACCGGTGTTGTCGGTTGATGAGACCGAATTGGTCGAGATCCTCCGGGGGATCCTTTCCATTTCAGGGGGGGTGAAGGACATGAATGAGACATGGTTGGCCGAGGTGGGTCTCAGCCCTACCATTGGGGGTATGTTTTCTCCTATTTTTATATCGGGCTTGAGTTTTTCTTAATTGTACATTTTGTTATGCAGAGATATTCAACCTCGGCAAGATGAAGTCCGGCGACGGAGCGGGTAGTGGATCGGCAACGTCGTCGGTAGCTAACGCGCATGCTGTAGGGGATGCCGGGGTATCCACGGCTGAGAAGCGCCCTAGCTCCGGAGCGGGGGCGGGTTTGAGGAAGCGCCTGCGGAAGGTGGCCGCCGAACAACCTGTGGACGCTTCGGGGAGCACCGCGAGAACCTCTGCCGACAAGGGCAAAGGGATGATGGAACTTGAGGAGGTCCCCGAGAGGGGTACACCATTCAGGAACTGTGCGAGGTTGAAGACCGAGCAGGGGTGGATAAGTACTTCACCTCTATTCTGACGCGGTTGAAGTGTGTCGATAGTGAGGACCCTTTGGTGCCAAGATGGTTGACCATCTCCGGATCTAGTCCGTTTTGGACTGAGGGTCCATTGTCCGAGGAGTACTTGCGGGGGCTTTACACCCCCGCCTTGGCGAAGCAAGTGTATGAATGCTCCTCCGAGGAGATCATGAATCGAGCCGACAAGTCAGCTGTTTGGGTAAGGAACGTTTCTTTTCTTCGTCTCTTGTTCTCCTTTCAAACTTTAACTCCCCTTTGCTTGCAGGGGCTTCACTTCGTCAATGCCCTTATTGATTGGGTCCATGATGCGGGCCGACTGGTTTGGAGCTAGCATGAGAAGATACTGACTCTTCAGGCTATGAACAAGGAGCTGAAGGCAGGAGTCGGCCAAGAGTTGGTCACGACCGTTGAGCGACGGGCGAAAGAGCTGGAGGGCGAAGTTGAGAAGATGCGGACTGAGCTGGAGTCCCTCAGGAGCCAATGGAGGGAGCTTGAGTAAGAAGTCGGGTTCCTACACTCCAATTTGAATGGGGCTCGAGCTCACCTGGAGGGCGACGTCCTCTCGCTGATCAAGGTGGCAACATTCCTCGAGGCCGAACTAAAGGCTGAGGGTTAGAAGGTGGTGGCCGCCTACAAGGCATCCCGAGGGTTCGAGTCTGGCCTTGAGAAGATGGGGAGGGTCAGCTATAAGTTTGGGTACCGGGTGGCACTCGGGCGACTTCGGGGGAAGCACCTGGATATAACGATCGAACAGGACCCCTTCGTCGAGTGTTCCGAAGATGCCAACGTCGAGATGGACCTCGACCAGCCTTTTGATGATGACACCCCCTCTAAGAAACAGCCGACCTTGTAATATATATATATATATATATATATATATATATATATATATATATATATTTTTGAGTATTGGGCGTATGAAGATTTTCTTCACATTGTCTCGCCCGACCATTCTGTAACTCGTTTCTATCAAATGAAGTTTCTTTTCTGAACACTCCACTTGTCTGAATGGCCTCAAATGCTGAGTCAACATTATGGTACTAGACGTAGAATTTCTTCAAATTTGACACATGCCAAGTCCGAGGGAGTGTCTTCCCTTCCATTATCGATAGGGTGTATGTTCCGTCTCGAACAACTTGGGTGACGCGATATGGTCCCTCCCATATCACGACGAGTTTTTCTTAGGTATGTCCAGGGTCGCTGACCTCGGCCCTCCTGAGGACTAGGTCTCATGTACCGATGGTTCAGGGTCGGATCCTTTGGTTGTAGAGTTGGTCAACCGCCCTCTGATAATGTAGGTTCTTCAGGTGTGCTTTGGCCCTACGTTCCTCGAGCATGTCAAGATTTTCTCTAAGGCCTGCCTCCGATGCTTCGGGGGTGAAGTTCTCGATCCTTAGCATCGGGAAGATCACCTCGGGAGGGAGGACAACCTCAGTGCCGAAGGCCAGACTATAGGACTCCCCCGTAGGGGTCTTCAGTGTCGTCCCAGAGTCCATAAGACATTGGGGAGCTCCTCGACCCAGGTTGTTGGAGCCCCTGCTACTCATCTTCGAAGTCCTTCGAGTATGCTTATGTTGGTTATCTCTGCTAATCCATTAGCTTGGAGGTGAGCCACCAAGCTAAACTTCAGTTGGATCTAGTAGTTTTGGCAGAAAGCCTTGAACTTAGAGTTGTTGAACTGCGCCCCATTGTCCGTGATTATGATCTTTGGTATGCTGAACCTCGTTATGATGTTTCTCCAGATGAAATTCTTCATTTGCTTCTCGGTGGTCGAGGCCAAGGGCTCAGCCTCAACCCACTTGGTAAAATAGTCCATCCTGACAATTATGAACTTGCGCTGCCCCGCAGATTGTTGGAACGGGTCGAGGAGGTCCATTCCCCATTACGCAAAAGGCCAAGCGCAATGAGTCGAGGAGAGTGGCAAGGCTGGTTGGCGAGGAATGCGGGCATGTTTCTGGCACTCCACGCACTTTTGGACATAGGATTTTGCATCTGCTTGCATGGTCGACAAATAGTACCCGAGGCGAAGGATTTTGAAAGCCAAGGTATGCCCTCCGATATGTTCACCACATATCCCCTCGTGGACCTCGGCAAGCACGATATCATCCTCGGATCTCGATAAGCACCGCAATAGGGGTTGGCTAAAAGCTATTCTCTAAAGGCGCCCATTGATGGTGTCAAACCATGCTTCGATTCTTTTGATTCGTCGGGCAGTGGCTTCGTCCGTCGGGAGAGTTGTATCTTTCTTGTAGTGTAGCATTTCCTCCCTCTAGTCGGGATACGTGGTCGTAGTCGCCATTTCAACTATGGCGACCGTCGACTGGCAGAGGCTAGGGATGGTCGGTAACTCGTTGGCTGCGTCAGCAGAGGCCAACCAGGCCAGGGCATCGACCTTGGCATTCTCGAGGCACGAGATTTGGAAGATTTTGAAGTACTTGGTCATACTTATCAGCGGACGGGCCTTGGAGAGATAGCAGGCCATGTTCGGTTCGCGAGCCTCGAAGCTCCCGTTGATTTGGCCAGCGACCAATTGGGAAACAGTGAACACCTCTAGGTGTTCAATTTGTAGCTCAGCGGCCAGCCGTAGTCCGAGCAACAACACCTCATATTCTGTCTTATTGTTGGTAGTTGAAAATTGCAAGCGCACGATATGTTCCCAGGTTTGCCCGTCGGGGTCTCTCAGGACTACTCCGGCTCCTCCCTTAGAGGAATTCATAGATCCGTCGACATGGAGGGTCCATGCAGGCTTCCTCTAAGGGGGCTCTGGGGCGATCAACTCCGAGGAGAAATCGACAATGGCTTGGGCTTTGATTGCCATCCTCGAGGCGTACTCCAGGTCGAACTCGCTAAGCTCTACTGACCACTTGAGCATTCGTCTTGTAATGTCAAATTTAGAATAAAATTGGCATAGCGGTTGATCGGTGACTACCTTGATGGCATGAGTCTGGAAGTATGACCTCAGCTTCCTGGCCACGAGGACTAGGGCGAAAGCGAGTTTCTCTATCGGAGGGTACCACTCCTCCGTGCCTTGCAAGATGTGGCTGGAGTAGTAGACAGGTCGTTGGCTATTCCCATCGAGCTTTATTAGGACCGAGTTGACGGCTCGTTCCGAGGCGAAGAGGTATAGCTCAAGCTGGTCACTTGGGTTGACCGAAGACATTCGAGGTAAGGTTGCGAGATGGGCCTTGAGCTCCTGGAATGCTTGCTTGCACTCGAGGCCCCAACTGAAGTCTTTATTTTGCTTTAACGCCCGCAAAATGGGGTAACTTCGATCGCCAGCCTGAGATATCAACCGCCTTATTGCTGCCAACCTCCCGACGAGGCGCTAAACTTCTTTGATGGTTTGTGGTGGTTTCATATCGATGATGGCCTTGATCTTCTCCGGGTTCACGTCTATCCCTTGTTGGTGAATAATGAAGCCGAGAAATTTTTCTAATGCCACGCCAAAGACACATTTGGAGGGGTTGAGCTTCATTCTGAACTTTCTAAGGGTTCGGAATGTCTCAGGAGGTCTGCACAGTGTGTCTGCGTTTGCTTGCTTTTGACAATCATGTCATCGACATAGGCCTCCATATTTCTGCCCAACTGGTCCTTGAATAACTGGTTGACCATTCTCTGGTAGGTAGCTCCTGTGTTCTTTAGTCCGAACGATATTACCCTATAATAGTAGGTTCCTCGGTGTGTGGTGAAGGCCGTCTTCTCCTGATCCTGAGGGCCCATTCTAATTTGGTTGTATCCTGAGAACACATCCATGAAGGAGAGGAACTCATACTCGAACGTGGAGTCTATCAGTTGATCAATGCTCAGTAGTGGATAACAGTCCTTCGGGCAAGCCTGATTAAGGTCGATGTAATCAACACACATGCGCCACTTTCTATTAGCCTTTTTCACGAGAACTACATTAGATAACCAAGTCGCGTACCTAATCTCCATTATCAATTCGGCCTCCAGCAATTGATCTACTTCTTCTTCAATGACCTTTTACCGATCGAGGGTGAACTTTCTTGGCTTCTGTTGCACCGGTCGAGCTCCAGGGGTTGTATTCAGTTGGTGTTATGCAATCCATGGATGTATGCTTGGCATGTCGCTCGTTAACCAGGTGAAGACGTCAGAATGACGTCCAAGGAAATCTATGAGCTGGACGCATTGGTCTTCTGGTAGAGCCGACCCGACCTTCACAGTCCTCTTCGGGTGATCCTTTTCCAGTGGCACTTCCAGTATTGATTCGGAGGGCTCGGGTCGAGTGTCGGGTCTATGAGGTTCTTGAGGGTCGAGAACCAGAGCTTTCTTGCCTTTCTTAGTGATGGTCATTGCCGCTAGGTAGCATCACCTTGACTCTTGTGGGTCGTTCTTGGTCTCTCTTAGCCCTGCGCTTGTTAGGAACTTCATGCGGCGATGGTATGTGGAGACGACCACCCTTAGCTTGTTGAGGGTTGCTGCTTGATGATCACGTTGTAAGCTGAGGGAAGGTCCACCATCATGAAATGAACCATGAGGGTCTTGGTTCTTGGCTCGTCGTTGAAAGTTACAGGGAGAGTTACGATGCCTACTGGAATTATCGCGTCATCGATAAACCCTGTCAAAGTTGAAGTCATGGCGACGAGGTCCCGGTTAGTCATTCTGAGCTTGTGAAAAGCATCAAGGTATAATATGTCGGTGGAGCTCCCTGTGTCTATCATGATGCGCATGACGGAGGCGTTTGCAATACGGGCCGTGACCACCAGGGCATCTCCGTGATCCGGGTAATCACTCTCGGATTTGAAGGTGAACCCAGAATCGCTTCGGGGTCGGGGCCTCTTTTGCACTTCCTCGCGAGCATAGGCTTTCCTTGTCGAGGAGCTAACGCCACCCGCGGTCGGGCCGCCCACAATGACGTCTATGTGCCTCTCCACAGGACCCTTTGAATGGAGGGATGGCTCGCATGGCTTCATTATGTACCGGTCAAGGTGGCCACGATGTATGAGGTCCTCGATCTGGTCCTTCAAATCATAGCATTCCTCGGTATCATGCCCGTAGTCACGATGGAAGTGATAATAACATTTACGGTCCCGGTCCTCGGCTCGAGACCTCAGCGGGTTGGGAGTTTTGAGGAGTCCCTTCTCTCAGATCTGGAGAAAGATCTTTGTCCGAGTGGAGTTGAGCAGAACATTGGGCAGTCGGGGAATGATCTGCTCACCTCTCTCCATCCTCCTCCTTGGAAGCCCAAAGGGTGGGCTCCGAGAGGGCTCAGCCAGGGGGCGCTTTTGATTTTCACATTTCTCTACCACCAGAGTCTCAGTTGCGACGTACTAGTTGGTCCTCTGCAACATTGTTGGTATAGTCATGGAGGGTCACTCCACATTTCTGGTTGGCCCTCCTCGCCACACTCGTCTTTCGTCCTCAAGATCCTACGGACATCATCGATCCTCTGGTTCACCAAGCGCAGTTGCTCCTTTAGAGAACTAGTAGAGTCTGAGGAGAGTGTGTCAGTGTCCGGAAAGCTACGGGCTAACACACTAAGTGCGGGCTCTGATTATTTGGCTACGCCGCCCGAGGGGGCCTGATCATACTCTGGGGAAAAGTGGGGCAGATTGTCGATGGAGCGGGTCGTCGGAGGCTACTCATTTTGTGGCAGCATTGCTCTCGTTTGGGGTAGGGGGGCTGCCTGAGGCTGTGAGCTCGGTTGTTGGGCGAGCTATGTGATGTAATGGATAATTGCTTGAAGCATTCCCGCTATGGCCTGGACCTGGTTGGTAAGCCCCTGAAAAGCCTCGGGAGTCACCACCAGGATCCTTGGGTTCGGTAGGGGTGGAGTTAGCCTAAGGTAGTTGAGTAAGCTATAGTATCAACCCTGGGTGGTCTTCGAATGAAGGGAGTGCAAGCGGGGGTTGAAAGGTTCCTCTCGAGGTTGGCTGTGTCGCGGGAGGGACATCCTCCCTAGGGTTGACAGGCATTGAGCGCTCTTGTGACATTGGCGACCCTCCTTCTAGCGCCAAATGTTGTGGGTGCTCCACCGCATCTAGGGAGTCAGCACAATGGGATTCGAGCCATAAGTACAAAAGGAACCCAACGTAGGCAGTTCGAAGTAGGCGCGTGCTGATGCTCGGCTCGGGTTGTCACTTTGATGCAGGTTCTTCTACTGACCTCGCCGAACTGTCCTGCAAGATAAGACCTTTCCTCGGGTGGTGGGTTCCTGGAGAGGTCTCCCCGACGATCAAGTTAGAGTTGTTTCGAAGGGTGAAGTTCGGCGTCTCCTGCTCGGACGTCGGAGCTTCTTTTTCTTTTGATTGAAGTAGAGAGAGAGAGAGAGATAGCCAAAGAGCCCCCCTTTGTGAGAGCCCTTGGGGTGCCCCTTTTATACCTGTACGTCGTCGATCGGTCAAGTCTCGACCTCATCATACTTCTAGCGTTCTCTGCCAGCCTGTTTAATGTCGTAGGTAGTGTTGGCAATTGTTCGTGTCGTCGATTGCATGTTGCTTTTGCTCTGCTGTCGTGTGGTTCCCTCAGGTTCTTATGATACCTGATGGTGACTGCATGACGTCCGATGTTGTCAGACCCTGGTTTGTCCACCCATTTGTGACACGTCGCTCGTGTGTGTCAGAGGGCGAGGTCGGGGAGATTAGTCAGCTGACCCCGTCCTTCCACGTCGGTTCGATTTGGGCCACGTCGTCTGGTTTGGGAAGGGGACCACTATTATCCCTATCAATATATATGCATACATATTTGTTTTAGAATTACAATTATTTTGATTTAAATAATCTATACGGCTTCAATCTATTTTGGTCAAAACTCTAGGGGAGGTCCTACGAAAAAATAGCCTAACGCCAAAATGATAAAAACCTTAACACCCTCCTTATTTGACAGTATAGACAGAGATTCTATTATGGCCCAATTTTGAACAATAGTAAATGCTAGGACTTTGTAATATTTGATTGATCACAATCTTGTATCAACAATAGGTAGATCTATTGGGTTCATATAGGCATTTTGAATAGTGGCTAGTTTAGGGCTCTATTTGCTAGCTTCATAGATAATTTCATTACCTCACGAGCAAGATCACGTCCCTCATCATGAGCTTGTACATACTGGGAAACCAAGTGGGAGCATCATATGTGTAGCAGAAGATCAAAACAAAATCAGTTTCCCAAGTAGATCAAAATCATCATGCAAAGATTGGTTCGAGAAAAACCACAAAACTGAAAAAACTGCACCATGTGAGAGATTGCTTACCTAGGGAGATCGTATATTGTTGTTTTCCTATATCTAGTGGAGAGGATGAAGGAGGTCAAGTGTCCTCATCTCTAGCGATATCCACACAATGGATTGCTGTAGTGATACTCCAATTGTAGTTCTAGGTCTCGCAACTCTTGCGCAGAGGGAGGGAGGAGAATAGGAAGGGGCGACCAAAGATGCAGCTTATCGTCTATGTGCCGCCCCTGCCTCCTATTCGTAGAGAGCCACAAAAAACCATAGGGGTCTTGCCATAGTGGGTATTGGATCTTCATCCAATTACCACTAACATTAGATTATTAGATTTCTATCCAATGATCTCCTTTGGCCTCTAATTGGGCCTCATGCAATAAGTCTATCAATGTAGGGCCTCATACGATGAGAACATGGGTTAATTTGATAACTCATATCCAATCCTCTATTCGCTGAAGCATCCACCATATGTGTGTGACCCTCTATATATGATACTTAGCTGGCCATGAGTCACTTCCATTAGAACTCCATCTGATATAGTAAATTATTATCCCCATAATAATTCACTCATCGATTATGGACGTACAAGGCTATTGCGTCATAGTCCTCAGATGATACAAGGGGATCAAATCCATCAGACCTATCTGTCCATAGTTATCGTGTATCTATAGTCTCTCATCCAATATAATATCCCAGAGACTATATATTGGACATGGTACTATCAGGCCACATATGAAATCTATCCGAGTCTTGCTCTTTTCAGATTCTCCTGGAGAACTCATTCTTTCTCAATCCGAATGACCCTGGGTAGGGATTTGTTTGAGCAAGCACACAAGGGATATTCCTCTCGTGATACCGAGAGTGAATGATCTTTTATTGACACTCAATTGTCAATTTAACCATAAGTTGATGAATCAATAAACTAGTTATACAAGCTCTGAAACTTTATAAACTTGTAAGTCCGGTGTCAAAGAAAGGAGTACTCAAACAAGGCATCCTTAGTGTCTCAAGTCTAAGGACCAGATATACAATTGGGACTACGAAATCGTTGTTTGACATTAGGTATCATTAACCATAAGTTGATGAATCAATAAACTCATTCTCCAATGAGCACCTGTACTGTATCCTTAGTGTCTCCACACAAGTGGCTATGAGACCAACCGCCTCCATCATATGGATGGGTACACAGTACACTAATTTATCTGGTTATCTCGATGTCCCTCTCCATCATATCCAAATATCCTATAGCGGGGATTATTTAGGATCGATGTTCAAAGGTGAATCGATCTTAGTATCATGATCTCATCACGATCCGATTCTCATTGCATAAACTAAGGACATCACAATATATATGTAACATATAATATAATGTGAGAATATGTCAATAATAATCATAAGCAAAAAAATTACGTAACGTGTCACACGTGCCACCACTCACGTGATTGGCTTGTTGGGCACCTATAACTAGCAATCGCTCACTTGACCTAAAGCCAATCACTTATGTGTCTGATCCTCATTAGACCCTTATGACGCTCAAATACAATTTGAGCCAGTGGCTTCATTAGTGGATCTACAATGTTATCTTCGAATAACTATTTTCATTACTATATCTTTACGGGTCATGATCGCTCTAATCAGTTGGAACTTCCTTAAAATAATTCTGATGAGACCTTGATTCCCTTACTAGAGATTGGTGTTGCTATATATGGGATCAGCTCCACGTTGCTTTGTACAACTCCCAAATCTCTGATGAACTTCTTCATCCACACCCCTTCCTTTGCTGCTTCTGTTGCAGCAATATACTCCGCCTCTATGGTTAAGTCAATAGTAGTATCTTGCGTGGAACTCTTCCAACTTTCTGCTCCTCCATTCAGGATGAAAATATATCCTGAGTTTGACTTACTATCATCGATGTTGGACTGAAAACTCGAGTCTGTGATTGGCTTATTGGGCACCTATAACTAGCAATCTCTCACTTGACCTAAAGCCAATCACTTATGTGTCTGATCCTCATTAGACCCTTATGACGCTCAAATACAATTTGAGCCAGTGGCTTCATTAGTGGATCTACAATGTTATATTCGAATAACTATTTTCATTACTATATCTTTACGGGTCATGATCGCTCTAATCAGTTGGAACTTCCTTAAAATAATTCTGATGAGACCTTGATTCCCTTACTAGAGATTGGTGTTGCTATATATGGGATCAGCTCCATGTTGCTTTGTACAACTCCCAAATCTCTGATGAACTTCTTCATCCACACCCCTTCCTTTGCTGCTTCTGTTGCAGCAATATACTCCGCCTCTATGGTCAAGTCAATAGTAATATCTTGCGTGGAACTCTTCCAACTTTCTGCTCCTCCATTCAGGATGAAAATATATCCTGAGTTTGACTTACTATCACCGATGTTGGACTGAAAACTCGAGTCTGTGTAGCCCTCAAACTGGAGGCTACCTCTTCTATATATTAGTAAAAGATCTTTAGTCCTTCTCAAGTACCTAAGGATACACTTTACTTCCTTCTAGTGTTTCAAACTTGGATATGCTTGATACCTACTCGTGACACTCAAAGCATGCGCTATATCAGGCCTGGTATATAGCATAAAATACATGATAGACCCTATCACTGAGGCATAAGGTATCCTATCCATGTCTGTCCTTTCTTCAGGAGTCATTGGGGACATACTCCTATAAAGTGATATTGTATGTCTCATCAGTATGAGACCTCTCTTGGAATTCTCCATGTCAAACCTTTTGGGAGTCTATATACCTGGATTGAGATAAGCCAAGTATCCTATTGGATCTATCTCTATAGATCTGGATCCCCAAAATATAGGATGTTTCCCCTAAGTCCTTCATAGAGAAGTTTCTAGATAGTCAAGCCTTAATTATGGAGATCATTCCTACATCATTCTCAATGATTAGGATGTCATCCACATATCGCACCAAAAAGGTGATAACGCTTCCACTTACCTTCCTGTATACACAAGGCTCATCTTTGTTCTTAATGAAGTCATAAGATCTGATCGCCTCATCAAATCTTATGTTCTAACTTTGGAAAGCTTACTTCAATCCATAAATAAACCTGAGCAACCTGCACATATTATTTGGACTTTTTCTGGATATGAATCCCTCTGCTATATCATATACACCTCTTCCTCGAGGTTGCCATTGAGGAATGTTATTTTCACATCCAGCTAGATCTCATAGTCATAGTGTGCCGTAATGACCAAAAGAATTCTGATGGATTTAAGCATGTCTACGAGTGAAAATATTTTATCATAGTCAACTCCTTACCTTTGACGATATCCTTTAGCTACTAGCTTTGCCTTATAAGTTCCACCTTTCCATCAACTCCGATCTTCTTCTTGAAGATCCATTTGCAATCGATGGACATGATACCCTCAAGTGCATCCACAAGGTTCCAAATCTTATTAGAGTACATAAAATCAATCTCAAAATTCATGGCTTCTTATCACTTCCCGGAGTCTATACTCATAATAGCTTCCTCATAGGTCTGAGGATTATCATCCTGAGAGTCTTCTCCACTGATATGTCCTACATATCTTTTAGGAGGGTGAGGTACTCTGCTAGACTTACACAAAGTTAAAACTTATATGCTAGGTACCTGAATAGACTTGGACTCTGGAATGGTGCTTGAGCTAGGTTCTTCAATCTCGCTCAACTCTATCTCACACCCATTGTTTTCACCAATAATGTGTTCCTTTTTAAGGAATGCATCTCTCTTGGTAATAAAAATCTTATGGTCCTCGGGATGATAGAAATAATACCCGAAAGTCTTCTTAGGGTATCCCACAAACTTGCACCATTATGTTTTTGATTCCAACTTGTCGTGGGTAGGACAACCCCAAATCTTAACCACCTAAAGATCAGTTCATTTTCATATCTCATATGGTGTAGATACTATCAACTTTAATGGAACTATGTTCAAAAGGTAAGCTACGGTCTCTAGGGCATAACCCCAGAATGAGACGGGTAAGTCAACAAAACTCATCATGGACCGCACGATATTTAACAACGTGTGATTCCTTCTTTCCGATACACCATTGAGCCGAGGTGTATAAGGAGGTGTCCATTGGGATAGAATTCCATAGTCCTTAAGAAACTGGATGAACTTCGTACTCAAGTATTCTTCACCTCGATCTGATTGAAGAGTCTCAATACTATTTACAATCTGGTTCTCTACCTCATTCTTATATTCCCTAAATTTCTCAAAGGCCTCGGACTTATACTTCATCAAGTACACATGTCCATACCTGAAGAAATTATCAGTGAAGGTAATAAAATATGAGTTACATATAGCCTGAGTCGACATGAAACCACATACTACTGGTTACAAGTGCCATGCAAACCAATCATGTGAGTGATGACACGTGTGACACACTGTATAATCTTTTTGCTTATGATTATTATTGACATATTCTCATATTATATTATATGTTACATATATATTGTGATGTTATTGATTTTATACAATGAGAATTAGATCGTGATGAGACCACGATAATAAGATCGATTCACCTTTAAACACAGATCTTAAATAATCTCGATCATATGTTACTCGAGAGGGACATAGACAGACCAGTGTATACCGTCCATATGATGGAGGCGGTTGGTCTTTAGCCACTTATGTAGAGACACTAAGGATATAGTACAGGTGCTCATTGGAGAATGAGTTTACTGATTGATCCGCTTATGGAATGATGTATCTAGTCCTAATGTCAGACATCAATTCTATAGTCTCAATTGTGTATCTAGTCCTTAGACTTGAGACACCAAGAATGTCTTGTTTGAGTACTCATTTCTTTGATGCCGGACTTACAGGATTAGAAAGTTCCAGATCTGGTATATTCGATTATCTGGATTGGTAACCAACCTTACAAAGATAATTGAGTGTTAATAAAGGCTCACCCACTCTTGATATCGGGAGAGAAATATCCCATATGTGCTTGCTCAGACAAATTCCCAACAATGGTCATTCAGATTGAGAGAGTTCTCCGAGAGAATCCGATTAGAGCGAGACTCAGAAATATTTCATATATGACCTGACAGACAGGTCAGGTCTCTGGATAATAGTTGGATAAGGGATTATAGATACACAGTAACTATAGTCAGACAGGTCAGATGAATTCAGTCCCCTTATACCGTTTGGGGACTATGGCATAGTGGCCTAGCACGTCCATAGTCGATGAGTCAAGTGAATTATTATGAAGATAATAATTTACTATATCAGAAGGAGTTCTGATGGAGCGACTCACGGCCAACTCGGTATTGAACCTAGAGGGTCACACATATATGGTGGATGCTTCAGCGAATAGAGGATTGGATGAAGATCCAATTAGCCTCTATTCTCATTAGATGAGACCCTGCACTAATGGACTTCTTGCATGGGGTCCAATTAGAGATCAAATAAGATTATTGGATAGAGATTCAATAATGTAAGGTTAATGAGTAATTGGATGAAGATCCAATGCCCACTGATGGACTCCTTGCATGAGGTCCAATACCCACTAAGATAGAACCATATATATATCATAACACATTCATTTTCTTGGTGGACCTAGAATTGAATTCTTTGATTCCTAAAGAATCTGTGTGTTGGATACAGCTATGTTTAGCAAATTGTGATTTGTGATTTCATCTCACATCTGTAAATATAATTTCACTTCTTTGATACCTAAAGAATCTGTATAGCAAACTGTGATTTGTGATTTTTCATTTTGTTTGTGCAACGAAATTATAATTTAGATGTAACTTTCATTTGTTCTTTCACAATCAAAATATACCTTTGTTCTTGTTACAGCACAATGTTTGGCACATCAAGGGTTTGGAACCTAACTCGAATTCAGCTTTAGCAAAATGTTCCACAACGTTACAACGGGGACATGTCCCATAATAGTGCATTTGAAGATTAAGTTATTATAGTAGTTGGGGAATTCAGGAAGGGAAAAGCATTATGCACTCGAGTTTTCTGAGAGAGCCTTGGAAACACACAACAGGCCTTTTCATAGGTAGAAGTTATTTTATGGGATTAAGTACATAGTTATGTAAATATCTATTGACCCGTTAAGCGTTATAGTTTCTGCATCTTGGACTCGTGTGACTAAGACGATGGAACGTGACGAGACGAACGGATGCTGGAGTTGGCATCGGGTCGATGATGACCTGAGTATGACATCTGATCGACAAATCGAGTTAATATGATGTATGGTGGTTGTGGTGACGTAAACGGATTACGTCGAAACCCCATTAAAAGTTGTAATTTAACATTTTGAAATGTTACAAAGAGATCGTGCCACGTACATGAACTGATCTATCGCCCCACACAAATTTACACATACGATGTTGCCTTGATGGGTGAAAAAAAAAGGAACCTTCTTAGATTAAGCCATGGCAAAGACAAAGAGATCTCTAGAACTCATGATGAGCTTCCCAAAGATTGCATCTTGCAAGACATGAACTGCTGTCCCATCACGTTTAGAGAACTTGGCTACTTCCATTCAATCAATGCCTCACGAGTACTTGAAAAATGAGCCTAATCCACCATGCCTTCCACTCCGCGTCATTAATTCTCGACTAACTTTAATGGTCCTAAACAATCACTGCCTTTCTCATGTTGCGTCTCTCATCGATTCCTTGCGTATCCTTCGTTCCCTTCCACCTTGAATCCCTGCTTGATCCTCTCGAGATAAATAGTCCATTGGTATCCTGGATATTTCATTCAGTTTCCTTCACCAGCACATGATTCTGAAAACCATTCATTTTGTTCCACAAAACCTGATCAAATCGATGAATACATCAATATAGCTGACTTGCTATCCTTTGTCGGATCTTTTTTGATAACTTTTGGTTTACCCGGTTTGTCCTTGCACTTCTTAAGGAGCGATGGTCATAAATTTTACTCAAAGTCGAGGTTTGACCAGTCTTATTCGCACCATCTCAAAAATTCAATATATTATCTATTCCCAATATTTTGGCCCATGGAAAATCGTACAAGTACGATTTTATGAAAAAAATGTGATGATCATAAACTTTGCACAAAGTCAAGGTTCGATCAGTGTTTCGCGCACAATATCGAAAATTTAAAATCAGGTCATTCCTTACATATTAGATCATGGAAAGTCATATGAGCATGATTAATGAAAAACGCAATATTCATAAACTTGAGCAAAGTCGAGGTTTGATCGATTTTTTACGTATTGTTTGGAAAATTCAAAAGACTAGCCAATCCCAATGTAATAGACTCTGGGAAGTCGTACAAGCATGATTTTATGAAAAAACATGACGGTCATAAACTTTGCGCAAAGTCAAGGTTGGATCGATTTTTCGCACCAAATAAAAAATTCAAAGTACTAGTCATTTCCAACGTATTAGCCCATAGGAAATCGTATGAGCATGGTTTCACAAACAAAAGTGACGGTCATAAGCTTTGCACAAAGTCGATGTTAGATCGATTTTTTGTGCACCATCTCAAAAATTCAAAATACTAGTCATTCCTAATGTATTAGCTCATGAGAAGTCGTATGAGCATAATTTCATAAAAAATATGATGGTCATAAACTTTGCAGAAAGTCGAGATTCGAACGAATTTTCGTGCACCGTATCAAAAATTCAAAATACTAACCATTTTCAACGTATTAGCTTGTGGGAAGTCGTATGAGCATGGTTTAACAAACAAATGTGACGATCATAAACTTTCAAAAAGTCGAGGTTTGATTGACTTTTTGCACACCGTCTTGAAAATTTAAAATACTGATCATTCCCAATGTTAGTCTATGGGAAGTTGTATGAGCACAAGTTTCACAATAAAATGCATCGGTCATAAACTTTGCGCAAAGTCGAGGTTCGATCGATTTTTCTTACACTGTCTCAAAAATTTAAAATATTAGCCATTTGAAACATATTATCCCATTGGAAGTCGTATGAGTATGGTTTAACGAAAAAATATGACAATCATAAACTTTATGCAAGGTTGAGGTTCGATCGGTTTTTCATGCACCATCTTGAAAATTCAAAATAATGGTCATTCCAACATATTATCCTGTGGAAAGTTGTACGAGCATGGTTTCATGAAAAAATGCAATAGTTATAAAATTTTGAGTAAAGTCGAGATTCAATTGGTTTTTCGGGCACTTTCTCAAAAATTCAAAATACTAGACATTCCCAATGTATTAGCTCATGGGAAGTGGTATGAGCCTGGTTTCACAAAAAAATGCGACGGTCATAAACCTTTCATAAAGTCGAGGTTCGATTGATTTTTCATGTACCATCTCAAAAATTTAAAATATTGGCCATTCCCAATGTATTAGCTTCTAGGACGTCATATGAGCATTGTTTCGCGAAAAAATGCGACGATCATAAACTTTGCGCAATGTCGAGGTTCGATGATTTTTCGTGCATTATCTCAAAAATTTAAAATACTAGCCATTCCTAAAGTATTAGCCCTTGAGAACTCGTACGAGAATGGTTTCATGAAAAAACATATTGGTAAAAAACTTTGCACAAAGTCAAGGTTCAATTGGTTTTTTTGCACACCGTCTAAAAAATTTAAAATACCAGCCATTCCCAACGTATTAGCTCATAGGAAGTCGTATGAAAAAAACGCGATGGTCATATATATTGCACAAAGTCGAGGTTTGATCGATTTTTCACACACCATCTCAAAAATTCAAAATATTGGCCATTCCCAACGTATTAGCTCGTGGGAAGTCATGTGAGCATGGTTTCACGAAAAAATACGACGGTCATAAACTTTACACAAAGTTAAAGTTCGAATGGTTTTTCATGCATCATCTAAAAAATTTAAAATACTGGCCATTCCCAATGTATTAGCTCATGGGAAGTCATATTAGCATGTTTTCGTGAAAAACACGATGGTCATAAACTTTGTGCAAAGTCGAGGTTCGATCGATTTTTTGCCCATCTCAAAAATTCGAAATACTGGCTATTCCCAACGTATTTGCCAATGGGAAGTTGTAGGAGCATGGTTTCACAATAAAATGTGATGGTCATAAACTATGCACAAAGTCGAGGTTTGATCAGTTTTTCTTATAATGTCTTGAAAATGTAAAATACTAGCCATTCTGAACGTATTACCCCATGGAAAGTTGTACAAGCATGGTTTCACAAAAAAAACATAATAATCATAAACTTTACCCAAGGTCGAGGTTTAATCAACTTTTCACGAACCGCCTCGAAAATTCAAAATATTGGCCTGATAGGACTCCAGTAGGGTTGAGTCCTAATCACCCTAGAAGTAATCAATAAGAACCCTGTGAGATTGTAATAAAACCTCACCTAGTCACTTTTATCCTATAAAGAAGTGTGGTTATGGTTTATTTTGGGACCTTAGGGCTTCCTAGTCACCACCCCCGTTATTGGGCTGGTCGGCTAGGGTTTCTAGTAGAGGGGCATGGCTTATGTAGCCACTTAGGTCGTCGCCCCCTTTATTTATACATAGTAGCTATAAGAGGGGTAAAAGAGAGAATTCACTTAGGAAGCAACCCCTAGTGCTAGGGTTTGAAGCCCTATATAAGCATGTAGCCTCCACCTCTTTTAATCAAGTAAGAATCAATTCTATTTCAGCCTTGTTGACTGACCCTATGAGGGAGGAACCCCTATAACGTTCCAAGTGTTTATCCCCCTCAAGGATCAAAATCTATAGAGCTCTATCTGGGGTTCTATCATCTGGTATCAGAGCAGCGTTCCTACTACCCTTGCTGCCATCTCTGCCACCCCCATCTTCCCAAGTAATTCCCATAATTGCTGCAACACGCGCCTCCACCTTCAAGCCAAGCTGTAGATCAAATCAATCTGTTGTACCCCTTGCGTTTGAATTGGAGATCTAGTATATTTTCATTATCCACACCTCGTTAATACTACAAAATCCTTTACCTTACATGTTTAAGAGTTTCTCCATATTTTATTTGTTGCAAATTTTGACCATCGCAAACTTATCATTGTTGCGAAGGTGAAACACTGCCTATTTGCCTCTTCAAACTGGTTTATTGCTTCTCCTTTTTGGCCGAAACTTTTACACAACTTCATAGATCATCTTAGCTTTCATCTAAAATTGATCTCTAGAAAAAACTCTTCTGAAACCAGTTTTATTGTGCCTCAATTCTTTGTCATGCAGTGCTAAAATTTTACAACGAAGAAAATTACCCTCCGACTTTTTCTCTATTTTTCTGCTATTTTAAAATACTGG
Source organism: Ensete ventricosum (assembly GCA_029747655.1). Lineage (NCBI taxonomy): Eukaryota > Viridiplantae > Streptophyta > Magnoliopsida > Zingiberales > Musaceae > Ensete > Ensete ventricosum. The sequence goes on from JAQQAF010000002.1 coordinate 30,069,592, forward strand.
CCTGATAGGACTCCAGCAGGGTTGAGTCCTAATCACCCTAGAAGTAATCAATAAGAACCCTGTGAGATGGTAATAAAATCCCACCTAGTCACTTTTATCCTACAAAGAAGTGTGGCTATGGTTTATTTTGGAGCCTTATGACTTCCTAGCCGCCACCTCCCTTACTGGGCTGGTCGGCTAGGGTTTCTAGTAGAGGTATGGCTTGTGCAGCCACTTAGGCCACCGCCCCCTTTATTTATGCATGGTAGCTATAGGAGGGGCAAAAGGGGGAATTAAGTTAGGAAGCAACCCCTAGGGCTAGGGTTTGAAGCCTTATATAAGCATGTAGCCTCTACATCTTTTAATCAAGCAAGAATCAATTCTATTTCAGCCTTGTTGGCCGACCCTAGGAGGGAGGAACCCCTATAGCGTTCCTAGGGTTGATCCCCCTCAAGGATCAAAATCTATAGAGCTCCATCTGGGGTTCTATTATCAGGTATCAGAGCAGCATTCCTGCTACCCTTGCTGCCATCTCTGCCGCCCCAACGTTCCGAAGCAATTTCCATAATTGCTGTGACACACGCCTCCACCTTCCACCCAAGTTGCAGATCAAATCAATCTATTGCTGCCCCCTGCGTTTGAACTAGAGAATTGGTATATTTTCATTACCCACACCTTGTTAATACTACAAAATCCTTTACCTTACATGTTGAAAAATTTCTCCATATTTTATCTATTGCAAATTTTGACCATCACAAACGTTATCATTGTTGTGAAGGTGAAATGCTGCAGAAATTTTTAGTCGCTTATTTGCCTCTTAAAACTGGTTTATTGCTTCTCATTTTTGGTCGAAACTTTTATACAATTTCATAGATCATCTTAGATTTCATCTAAAATTGATCTCTAGAAAAAACTCCTTCTGAAATCAGTTTTATTGTGCCTAAATTCTTCGTTATGCAGTGCTGAAATTTTACAATGAAGAAAATTGCCCTATGACTTTTTCTCTATTTTCCTGCTATTACTTTGCCAAAATTTTATCAAACTATTTGCTGATATTGACCACATCTGAACCGAAGATTTTGTATATATTTCTTGAAATTTCCTCTGGGATTTATGTCAACAATTCATCGTTTCTCCGACGTAAAATCTGTTCGGCAGGACAACACATCACAATACTTTTCTTTGTCGAATTCCATCGGATTTGAGTGCTATCTTTTGCAGGTTTTTTGACTCTCTTTCTCTCATTTGTAAACCCTACCATCCTCACTAAGAAACCCTCCAAACCGCACCCTAAATCAATTCCAAACAGCCACCCAAATCAGCCATAAATGATAGCCAACCTTTGTTATCAATCCACCTACCTTTTCATCCAACCTTCCTCACAGATCCACCTACCTTTTTAGCCAACCTTCCTTACCGATCCACTTACATTTTCAGCCACCTTTGCTCTAAAACCTCTCATCCCAATGAGCCCCAAAACCCTACAAAAGCGTAGCCAAATCGCATCTAAAATAGCAACCTAATAAACCTTAAACCATAGCCTTCTACAGCCATCACTTATTCGCATCATACCCCCACCGATCTCTATCAAACCTTTGCTGCTATCTAACTCAGATCCAAAACCCTTTTCTGAACCTTCATCCACTACTTTCACAACCCTAAAACTCCATCAAATTGTAGTCCCAAACCACACCCAAAATAGCCACAAAACAAGCCCCAAAAAATCGCAGCCTTCCACCTTCGGTCCACCCACCTTTCAGCCATCCAATCTCCCTTATCCCTTCAACTGTAGCATGCATCTCTCACTGCACAACACTACTAGCAGTGATCTCTCACTACCATCATCCTTGATCGCAGCTAGCAGCAATCCTTTGCGGCAAAAAACTACCAGCAGCGATCTTTCGCTGCAATTAGTCTACATCGTAGCCCGCTGCAATCTTTTGCTACTATCTTGATCGCAATCAACATCAAAGTGAACACGACCAGTAGCATCTCTCACTCTATACCGCTGTTGCCCTCCTCCGCAACAGTCGTGCACATCGTTGCCCCATCTTTCTCCTATTGCAGTCGTACCCTTGCTGCAACTAACGCTACCTGTAGTCAGGAAGTTGCAGTGCAGCCAGAGCTGACATTACTGCTGCCCTCTTCTTCCTCCACCATCACTGCTGCCTCCCTACTCAGACCTCTTGGCTGCCATCTTCCGACATATATCAGCCACCTAAAAAAATCGCAGCCTCAATGACATCGCAGCATCACCGTAAAACCGTAGCTGATGTTACTGCTACCATCTTCTTCCTCCACCGTTGCTGCTACTCTTGGCCGCCATCCTTCACTTGGAGACTTCACCACCGCAGTCCCGACACTGTTGTCATTCGCTGCTTTCAAATTGAAAATTGCAGCTATACTCTTCAGTTGGTTTATTTGACAGGTTGGAGATCCTTATGTCATGACATCGGTGGGCTTATTCAAAGCTAAATTATAGGCTTTCGAGACGCGTATGGATGCTAAATTATGTATTTTTTTGAGGAGTTTAGATTGGGCTGATCACTGAGCCTAAGAAGATCAAAACATGGAGCAAATTCTGATTACAAAAAGAACCCACCGAAGATAAGAAGCGAAGTTAAGACACGACAACCCTACACCTCGGCGACATCAATCTCCTTTGCACAACTTCAAGAAGGGCACCTCAATCAAGATACTCAAAGTATGAGACCACATCCCAACCAAAAGCATATAAACCTTTAGCACCAATCAATTACAAGAATCTTGACGAAGAACTGGCGGGGATCTGTCAAACCTCCACCATACATAAGTACCAAAACAGGTTTGAAAGGTTATCTAACCAAACTTATGATTGGTCTGAAAATAGATGTTGAGGACTTTTATTGAGGGTTTGAAGCTAGACATTGGGGAAGAAGTTAAAACGTGGTAGCCGTACACACTTAAAACAATCATCTCCTTCCCACAACATCAAGAAGAGCGATTGAACTATGAAGCTCGAAGAACTAGGACCGCTCCCTGACTAGCACACCAAAGCTTACACCTCCTCCTACTGTTAGTCGACCCCCTCAGCCGAAGAAATTAACAAGAGAAGACCTTCATGATAGATCGACAAAGGGCCTATGTGAGAATAGTGATAAACTATCGAGCTTAGAACACCAATGTAAAAAGGAGACACCGCTAATGATTGTGCCCACTGAAGAGCCCAAATATGAAGATACGACTCCAAGCCCAAGGAGAAGGATACACCACAACCGGCCAACCACACGTTCCCTACCTTAGCTGGCTATACAAACCTCCAAACATTGAAGATCGAAGGTTTTCTCAAGCAGTAGTCCATCATCGTCCTCATCGACGTCGGGAGCACACACAACTTCATGAGCAGTAAGGTTGCTTCCCACTTAATGCTCCAAAAAGAAGATTACAGTAGGTTTAAAGTCAAGGTAGCCAACATCCAAATTCTGAAGTGCAACTATAAGTGCCTGCGGGTAAAACTGATCCTACATGAGCAAGACATAATTGCTGATTTTTTCCTCCTCCCTCTTAATGGTTTTGATATAATGCTCGGCATTGATTGGTTGTCCATGATTGGAGATATTTTATGGAATTTTTTGAAGCTAACCATGAATTTTTTTAGAAAAGGAAAACAAGTGATTCTACGAGGGAGCCCAACAACTACAACCACATTACAACACTTGGAGGGGATACCAAAAGAAGAATCCAGTGGTTTCCCAACTCAAATTCAAGAGTTTCATGAGATTGAAAATAAGAACCTTCTCCCACAGCTTGCTGAAATTTTGGGTGTCTCCACCAAATCGAGCCGACTGCCTCCTCTGAAGCTGTCCGACCCCCCTATGCTAACTGGCTGAAACTTCTACCAACTGTTGCTTCGCCAGATTGCTTCCTACAACCTTAGAAGGTTGAAGATAAAAGGGTCACCCAAGAGATGACAAAGACATGGATTGTTCGGCTGTGCTTATTTTTTGCTACGACACATTCCTACATCCTTTGTCCTAGAGATAAGCTACTTCTAAAGTGTTACATCTCGTCGAACTCACCATGGTTGCTGATGTAGCACTGTCATATCTTAGGTGACTTCCAGGACTTTCCTTAGGATCAGACCATGATGCTCAAAGACCTCCTTGATGATGACATCCGATCTACGACCCAAGATTGTAAAAAAATGGAGCCCCTCCAGTGGCAAAATTAGAATAAGAGGACGATTATTCGTAGATCTCAATAAAACATCCTCCCTCTCACTGTGAAGAAAGATGCACCACCTATAGCCCTCACGACCATGATGTTGTCCCCACTAAGTCATGGCCAGATGTTTATGATTGGAGCAGATACATCCAGAGTTGAGATTGACATCACCCTTATGCAAGATGGTCGACTCCTAATTCACACGTAGGCTTCTCCCACACTCCACACGAGGTTTTTAAAGGGGATACTCATTGTTACCAAATTTAAATTTTGGTTGGATACAGGTCCATGGCATAAAAGAAGAGTAAGCCCAGAAGAATTACAATCCATGCTCACGCCAAATTGGACTCTTATCATCCTGAATCATACTAGAGGGTAGTCACCATTCCAAAAGAAAGATTGACTATTACTAAAGATTAACTACATGGCAGCACATGCAAAGAAGAAATGACTTCCCGACAAACTATAGAATGGACGAAAAATTGAAGATCAAGTTTTCCTACGCCTCCAGCCTAACCAATAGGAAACTCAAGCCTGAAGGAAGTGGTTTCCATATTTCTTTAGGCCTTACAAAATTGGGGATCACATTGGGGCCCTAACCTGGAGATCAGATCCGCATACTAGATCAAGATTATATAGTTGACCCTCCAAGTATCCCACCTCAAATGAAAATTTAAAGAAGCTGACTCAGACCAAATCCATCCAACTGACACCCAAGCTGATGAAGAGGACAAAGTTCATTTAATGATCACATGGGAATCATATGAAGAGTTGAAGACCAGGTTCTCAGAGTTCATGGACCCTCAGCATTGAGGACAAGGCTGATTCAAAGAGGGCGGGCTTAATAGGACTCCAGCAGGGTTGAGTCCTAATCACCCTAGAAGTAATCAATAAGAACCCTGTTAGATTGCAATAAAATCCTACCTAGTCATTTCTATCCTATAAAGAAGTGTGACTAGAGTTTATTTTGGGGCCTTAGGGCTTCCTAGCCACCACCCCCCTTACTGGGCTGGTCGGCTAGGGTTTCTAGTAGAGGGGCGTGACTTATGCAGCCACTTGGGCTGTCGCCCCATTTATTTATGCATGGTAGCTATATGAGGGGCAAAATGGGGAATTCACTTAAGAAGCACCCCCTAGGGCTAGGGTTTAGAGCCCTATATAAGCATATAGCCTCCACCTTTTTTAATCAAATAAGAATCAATTCTATTTCAGCCTTGTTGGCCGACCCTAGGAAGGAGGAACCCCTATAACATTCCAAGGGTTGATCCCCCTCAAGGTTCAAAATCTATAAAGCTCAATCTAGGGTTCTATCATGGCCATTCTCAACATATTACCCCATGGGAAGTTATATGAGCATGGTTTCACGAAAGAATATGAAGTCAAGGTTTGATTGATTTTTTGTGCACCGTCTCAAAAATTTAAAATACTGGCCATTACTAATGTATTGACCCATGAGAAGTCGTACGAGCATGGTTTCATGAAAAAAATGTGACGGTCATAAACTTTACGCATTGTCGAGGTTTGATCGATTTATCAGGTACCTTCTTAAAAATTCAAAATACTAGCCATTCCCAACTTATTTGCCCATGGAAAGTTATATGAGCATGGTTTTGTGAAAAAATATAACGATCATAAACTTTTGCAAAGTCGATGTTCGATCGATTTTTCATGCACCATCTTGAAAATTTAAAATATTGGTCATTCCCATCGTATTTGCTCATCGGAGGTCGTATGAGCATGGTTTCATGAAAAAATATGATGGCCATAAACTTTGCACAAAGTCGAGGTTCGATCGATTTTTCATGCATCATCTCGAAAATTAAAAATACAGGTCATTATCAATGTATTAGCCTATGAGAAGTTGTAATGGCTTCGCAAAAAAACTCCGACGATCATAAAATTTATGCAAAGTCGAGGTTCGATTGGTTTTTTATCTATTATCTCAAAAAATCAAAAGACAAGCCATTCCCAATGTATTACCCATGGGAAGATGTACGAGCATGGTTTCACGAAAAACACGATAGTCATAAATCTTGCTTGCCTAACTTTTTACGCACCATCTCGAAAATTCAAAATATTGGCCATTCCCAATGTATTACTATATGGGAAATTATACGAGCATTGTTTTGTGAAAAAACATGATGGTCGTAAACTTTGTGCAAAGTCGAGGTTCGATCAATTTTTCATGCATTGTCTTGAAAATTTAAAATACTGGCCATTCTCGAAAGTTCAAAATACATGACGGTCTCACAGAGTCAAGGTTCGATCAATTTTTCTTGCACTATCTTGAAAATTTAAAATCTAGCCATTCCCAACGTATTAGCTCATGGGAAGTCATATTAGCATAGTTTTATAAAAAAATACGACTGTCATAAACTTCGTACAAAGTCAAGGTCCCAACGCATTACCCTATAGGAAGTCATACGACCATAGTTTCGTGAAAAAACATGATGATCATAGACTTTGTGCAAAGTCGAGGTTTGATGGATTTTTCGCACACCATCTCGAAAATTCATAATACTAGCCATTCCCAATGTATTACCCTAAGAGAAGTTATATGAGCATGGTTTGGTGAAAAAATGCAATGATCATAAACTTTGCACAAAGTCAATGTTCGTTCGAAATTTCATGCACCATTTCAAAAATTCAAAATACTGGCCATTTCCAACATATTACCACCCCATGGGAAGTCATACGAACATGATTTCATGAAAAAATGTGATGGTTAGAAACCTTACACAAAGTCACAGACAAAAATATAAATAGGGTGCTCGATGTAATGCTCATGTATATCCGTGTCTTTTGATTTTTGTACATGCTTTGTACAGCAAGTAGCGGGCTTACAGTAGGCTTGGTAGCCTTAATTTGATTAGCTTTCGTGGTCAGTTTCAGCTTGTAAATGAGAGTTGTATCATGTGGTCACTTGTGGGGATTTCAGTTTATAATGGACCTTGTTCCTTTGTGTGCGACTGTTCAGAGTTTGTAAAGTCCATGGTTGTAATTTGCACTAGTTATATAAACTGTTTGCTGAAGTGGTTGCTTGGAGATCCTGGGAGAAATGCTTTATTTAACTCATTTTCTCTTTTGTAGGTCCTAAGGGACCCTAGGAGGTTTCGGGGAGGTTGATCTTTGCGGATGGATATGTGATGATGCCTCACGACTTAGGCAAAACCAGCTAAGTTCATGATAGTGCATAGTCTCAAAAATTTAAATTACGGTCCATTCACAATGTTTTAGCTCATGGGAAGTCGTATGAGCTTGATTTTATAGGAAAACGTGATGGTCATAAATCTTGCATAAAGTCGAGGTTCGATCGGTTTCTTATGCACCACCTCAAAAATTCAAAATACTAGCCATTTCCAACGTATTAACCCATGAGGGAAGTCATATGCGCATGGTTTCTCGTTAAACTTTATGTAAAGTTAAGGTTCGATCAATTTTTTGTTCACTATCTCTAAAATTTAAAAAATACTTGCCATGCCCAATGTATTACCCTATGGGAAGTCGTATCGGCATGGTTTCACAAAAAAACATGACAGTTATAAGTTTGTGTAAAGTTGAGGTTTGATCGATTTTTCGTGCACCATTGTAAAAATTCAAAATACTGGCCATTCTCAACGTATTACCCCATGGGATGTCGTATAAGCATGGTTTCATGAAAAAATATTATGGTCGTAAACTTTATGCAAAGTTGAGGCTGGATCAGTTTTTAAAGCATTATCTCAAAAATTTAAAATACTTGTCATTCTCATCTTCTCTTTTTAATAGGCTCATGAGAGAACCTTTACACTTCCTTTTTATAAGAGACCTCAACCCTGCTATAACTTAGAAACACTTTTAAACTCAAGGAGGAAGAGACTCAATCAATGCTCAAAGAGAGTTTACAACACTTTTAACCTCAAGAATCCTTGTTCACCGTTGCATTATGCATACATGAGTAGGATATTTATAGACCCTCAAAAGCTTCAAAAATGAAGCCAAAAATTCAAATCCCCTAGTTTTTGGGATACTAGCAGTACTACCACCAGTGTTTCTACGTGTGCTTGTCACGAATTTAGTTGGTTTTACCTAAGTCGTGCGACACCCTTGCGAGTATGTCCACAAAGATCAGCCTCCTCAAAACCTCCTAGGGTCTCTTAGGACCTACAAAAGAGAAAACGGGTTAGAGAAAGCACTTCCCATGGGATCCACAAGCAACAGCTTTAGCAAACACTTTATATAGCTAATACAAATTACAACTATGGACTTTACAAGTTCTAAACGGTTGGACACAAAGGATAATGATCCATTATAGACTGAAGAGAAAGTTTCAGTGATCCATGGCGTCGAGTTTCGATCGCCTTAGGATGGCCATGAACACTCCATCGTCCGTATACATGCCCCCTGCATGAGTACCGAATTCTTCGAGTTAGCAATTCCAAAACCTCTATGAGCTTTGTATAACTCTTTCGGTCATTCAACAACACATCCCACTTTACACGGTCTCATCTTTTACTAAGCGCCCCGCTTGCCTTGAGTACCGTCAAATTTGGTTTCCAACGTTGAGCCGTAGCTCGAACTCAACCATCCTAACCTTTGTGCGCTACACATTCTTTCTAGCTTGTTTGTTCTCATGATGCCTCTCGTGCAAAGGGTTGGCCATTCTTCTAAATGCCAATCAAGGATGTTTGCTCCTTTGAGTGACTCCTTTCCCTATATCTCCATGTCCATTTCTCCCAAACGATCACGCGTGCTAATTGCTCTCCACGCAGTCCAGCTACACATTTGCATGCCAAGTGTTTCTGCGTGAGATTTAATAATCTCCCCCTTTTTTATGATGATAATAAATTGATGACAGAGTTTCAACTAAACTCCCCCTATCTATATACTATTTTAAAATATTCTAATGAACTTGAATTCAAAAAATGATAATGTTTCAATGCTACTCTTTGAATTTAAGTAGAAATAATTTTAATCAGAAATCATAGTGACTTTCAATAGTAATTACTACAAGAATTATATCCATAATTTTAATTAAATAATCATATCATATCCATAGTTAGAATGTCAAAATAGTTATACATCTCAAGTAGATATCATAAGTTAATGTCATCAAATACAACATATATAAGAGTGCAACATAGTTGCTATATCATCAAAATATTGCCATTATTTCTCCTCCTTTATCATCAATAAAAAGGAAAAATGTGTAAGCTAGTACTTTTCTCTCCCCTTGTCATTATTAAAAAGAAGAGAAGAATATCATGTTATCATGGTGCTACTTCTCTTTGTTTACATCAATATGTTAATTATAAAACTACTTTGATATCACATGAAGGATATTAATATCGAAGATAAGTTCAAGTCATGAGATGTCAATTGATGGTAAGGTATATAAGTCATGAATACAAAGGAGTCATACAAAATAAATCTCAAGTTGTGAATATTAAAAAATTATGATTCATTTAGATGAATTTTCTCCTTAGTCATTAGCAAAAAGAATGAATCAAAGGAGAAAAAAAAAGTAAATGATCTTGATCTATATAAATCTTAAGTTATAAATATCGAGAAGTCAAATGAAAGATCATGATTCATTTGGATAAATATCTTTTTTAGTCATTAGCGTAAAGAAAGAATTATATGATAATAATACAAAATAAATCTCAAATTATTAATATCGAGAAGTTAAGTGAAGGATCATGATTCTATTGGATAAAATTCCTCTTTAGCAAAAAGAAACATAGGAGAATAATTAATAAAAATTCTTGATTCATATGAGATATATCTCAAGTCAGGAATATCAAGAAGTCAAGTGAAAAATCATGATTCTTTTGAGAAAAATCTCCTCTTTAAAAGAAAGAATCATATGAGAATAAATAGTAAAAGGTCCTGATTTATACATTTGAATAAATTTGTTTAAGTGAAGAGCAAGTTTGAATACCTTTTAATATATCTTCAATAATTAGCTCCTTAGGATGAGCATCTATATACTTCCACTCCTTGTGTATGTTTGGATCAAGTTGGTACTAGGAGGGTTGGTGAATTAGTGCAAGTGTTAAGTAAAACTTGATTTGAAAATTTTGCTCGAAGTAAGAACTGAAATCATAAGCGTTTCTTTGGGAATCCGTTGAAATCAAATATGCAAGCGATTTAAACTTAAGACTGGAAAAAATATCACGATTTAGATAATGAATGCCAAAATAAAGAACAATGAAAGAAGGCTCAGAATTTATAATGGTTCAACCAAAAGCTTGACCTACGCCTACTTTCAGAGTCCTCTTTCGTCGAGGCCCGTCAGTGTCCACTAATGGTTTTCTTACACAGGTGAAGATTAAACCCTTTACACTTCTCTCCTTTTCATAGGTTCAGGAAGGAATCTTTTATAAATTTGTTTCTCTTCCCTTAGACTCACTTTATACTTTGAAGCACTCAAAGGAAGCTCTCAAATTTTACATAACTTTTAACCAAGATTATGACCACTTTTCTTGCACTTCCTTATCACTTTCTTGCTTTCCAATGCAAGAATACTTGGGGTATTTATAGACCCCAATTGGTTTCAAGAAAATGGAGCCAAAAATCATCTTTTTCCAAAAAAATCGGCTATGGGCGATACTACCGCCGGCACTAGTGGTACCATCATCGACAACCACCCAAAAACCTAGGCGGTGATGGTACTACCATCGGGAATCCTAAAAATAGTACTTTCAGTATTTTTTCATACCCAACTTGTACCTCCTATTGACCACTTTCCAGGTCAATGAAATGAGCTCAACCTAAACTCAAATTTAACCCAAGGTGGACTCAATTACCTCTCATTGAGTTAATTTAGATTTCTCTAAATCTAACTCAATCAGGACTCTAAACTACGACATACTAAGACACAATTACAATCGTTCTTGTTGTTTGATATATTAATCGATCTTCCAAACTCCCAGCATTCTTCGGTAAACTCCCGACGAGTCTCTCGATCATCTTTCGGTAAACTCCCAGTGCACTCCTGGCAAGCTCCCAATCACCTTGGGTGAGCTCTTGGCGAGCTCCCGGCAAGCTCCTGATCACCTTCGATGAGCTTCCAGCGAACTTCCGGCAAGCTCCCGATCACCTTCGGTGAGCTTCCGACGATCTCCCAATGAGTTCCCACTGTATTGTCTGAACCCTGGCCCGATACCTGAACTTGACTCTAGCCAAATATTAGATTATATTGCTTTTCTATCATCGTAGTTAATTTTGCATCACTTATCTCTAACACACAGGTTATATCATAAAACCCATCAATAGATTTCATCATCAAAATCTGAGATTCAACAATTTCCCCATTTTTGATGATGATAACCAATTGATAACAGAGTTAACCTTAACTCCTCCCATGTATATGCTGCTGGTTACAGTTGCCCTGCAAGTCAATCACGTGAGTGATGGCACGTGTGATACGCTATGTGATCTTTTTGCTTATGATTAATATTAGTATATTCTCACATTATATTATTTGTTACATATATATTGTGATATCCTTGGTTCTGTGCAATGAGAATCGGATCGTGATGAGATCACGATAATGAGATCGATTCATCTTTAAATATAGATCCTAAATAATCTCTGTCATAGGTTACTCAAGAGGGACATTGAGATTATTGGATAGATCAGTGTACTATATACCCTTCCATATGATGGAGGCGGCTGGTCTCATAGCCACTTATGTGGAGACACTAAGGATATAGTACAGGTGCTCATTAGAGAATGAGTTCACTGATTGTTTCGCTTATGGAATGCTGTATAGTTAATGATACCTAATGTCAGACAGCGATTCCATAGTCCTAGTTGTGCATCTGGTCCTTAGACTTGAGACACCAATGATGCCTTGTATGAGTAATCCTTTCTTTGACGCCAGATTTACAGGTTTTAAAAGTTTTAGATCTGATATAACTGATTATCGGGATTGGTAGCCAACCTTACAAAGGCAATTGAGTGTCAATAGAGGATCATCTACTCTCAGTATCACGAGAGGAATATCTCATATGTGCTTGCTTAGACAAATCCCTGGCTAGGGTCATTCGGATTGAGAGAGAAGGAGTTCTCCGGTAGAATCCGAATAGAGCAGGATAAACTGATTCCGTATGTGACCAGGCAGTACCATGTCCAATATACGGTCTATGAGATATTATTTGGATGAGGGATTATAGATACATGGTAACTGTGGATAGATATGTCCGACGGATTCGATCCCCCAGTACCGTATGGGGACTATGGCGTAGTGGCCTAGTATGTCCATAGTCGATGAGTCGAGTGAATTATTATGAGGATAATAATTCACTATATCAGAAGAAGTTCTGATGGGAGTGACTCACGGCCAGCTTGGTATCGGGCCTAAAGGGTCACACACATATGGTGGATGCTTCAGCAAATAGAGGATTGGATGAAGATTCAATTAGCCCCTATTCTCATTAGATGAGATCCTATGCTGATGGGCTCCTTGCTTAAGGCCCAATTAGAGGCCTAAGGAGATTATTGGATAGAGATCCAATAATGCAAGATTAGTGGGTTATTGGATGGAGATCCAACACCCACCAAGGCAGGAGCCCTAGGGTTTTTGGTGGCTCTTTATAAATAGGAGGAAAGACTCATGGTTGACAGGCTACAGCTTTAGCCAACACCTCCTATTCTGCTCCCTCTCTCTGAGCAAGAGTTGCAAGATCAGATTGGAGGAGTTTCGCTGCAAAGATCCATCATGTGGATACCGCTAGAGAGGAGGATGCTTGACCTCCTTCATCTTCTCCATCCGGATATGGAATACAGGGATATACGATCTCCCTAGGTAAAATCAATCTCTCACACATCACGATTTTTCGGTTTTTGTGGTTTTTCTCGCGATCCCAATCTTTTGCATGACGATTTGATCTGCGTGGGAAATCGATTTTTGTTTTGCTTTTCGCTGCACATGTGATGCACCCGCTGAGGTTTTCCAACATATGCCATAGGATAAATACAGGAAACTTGAATTCAAAAGAACCCATCACTTTGAATTGAAGCAATTTGATAATATTAAACTTTTAACAATTTAATCATACATGATAAAATTTTCAAAGCATTCATCTTCTTGGTATCACATAATAATTTTAAACATTACAACATTCATTTCAAAGATCAAACATATCATTTAGCATCAATCATATCATTTGGCATTTCATTTCTCCCCCTTTGTCATCAACAAAAAGAAGGGATGCTCAATTATATTTGAATATTTTTTAAGCATTTACATAATATTTAGCACATAAAGAGAGAAAGTTAGCCCATTACTCCCCCCTAATAAACTAAAAATAAGAATTAAGTCTAATCCATTTATCATCAAATTGGTTTCTTTTGTAAATAACATAGAAAAATAAGAATAAGAAGAAGAAAGGGGGAGGGGGAGTGGTGCTTAGGGTGCCGGGGGCTGAGGGTTGGGGGCGGGGGGTGGGAAGGGGATGCGTGGGGATTTATCAAAGACCCAAAAATCAAGTATATAAAAAATCAAATATTAAGAAGGGCGGGTGATAGAACCCTAGAACCTATTGGAGTCCTATCACCGGGATGCATGTGAAAGTATTTCATCAAAGATTTAATAAGATCCATGAATTAAAATATTATTTCTTAAAAGAGATGATTCAAAGGAGAGCTCATGAATATTATCACAAAAAAAATCGAATTGCATTTTCTCTTTTGTAAATGTCAGGAGGAAAAAATAATTTTGAAAGAGAGCTAAAAAAGTAGAGAAATTCGAGAGAAATATAAAAGCTTCTCATTCCATTTAGAAGATCATCTCATGTCAATATTGAGAGGAAGAAGCTCAAGAAATCAAAAAAATAACATGATAGCAAATCATGCATTTAAAAGATTTGAAATCATATAATGTAGATGTTAATTAACAAGAAACTCAATTTGCAAATTATGCATTTCTCATGCATTTATATAATTTAAATTTTTTAATTTTCTTATAAGAAAATTGTTCCTCATTTAATGTTATAAGATTCATCATATCCAATTTTTTTCTAACCAAATTGATAATTTTATCTCCCCCATTGGTCATTGTCAAAAATGAATATTATAGTATAATTTTTTTCTGTTTACATCCATGTTCTAATTACAACCATAAGTAAAAAAGGATCATGTCATTAAAGATGAAAGATCAAGTCGTAAGTACCAAAAGACATAATTTATTTTAATAAATCTCTCCTTTTATGTAAACAACCAAAATAAGTCTTAAGAGAGTAAATACTCTTGATTCGTTGAAGATAAATCTTAAGACATATAATTCATTTAGATAATTCTTTTTAATAAAATGAAAGAATGGTCTTGATTAAAAATCTCAAATTATAATTGTTAAAATCATCAATTGCATTTTTATTAAAAAGAATAATCATAAAGGTTAAAAATGATTCCCATAAAAGATAAGTTAAATCAAGAGGTAAAGGGAAAGTTTATAAAAAATATTCAATTTTCAACTTACCATAATTTTAAGAAATATTAATTTGGTGATAAGGTATACCATTTATAAATTATAAGGAAAATCATATCATGAAGGATATTAAAATTAATTCATGAATACCAAAAGACATGATTTAATTTTGACAAATCTCCTCTTAGATGACAAAAAAAATCTTAGGAGATCAAATAATAAGAAGGATATTGATTCATATAAAAATATCAAGTTATAAATATTAAGAAGTCAAAATCATGATTAGGATGAAAACTTTTCTTTAAATAGTTACAAAAGAAAAAGATAAAAGATCTTGATTCGTATATAGGAAACTTCAAGTTAACAAAATCATGGTTCTTAATGAAAATCTCAATTCATAAGATCATAAATCTCCTCTTTGGTAAAAAAAAAATTATAGAAGTAAAAAGTTGATTCCCATAAAAAATACCTCAAGTTAATAAATCATGGGAATGCTCATTATTTAGTTGGGAAGAAAAATCTCATTCAAATTTCAATCATTAAAATCATTTTTGTAGTTTAAGAGATTCAACAAAAATGGTATGACTTTATCTTTTATTGAACGCTTGATAGGACAAAAATATTTTTAAGAAGAATTTTTCTCCTTTTTAGTTGTTTCAATTCATGAGATTTATTTCAAGAATTACTTCCAAATCCATGCATAGTCATTTGAAACAAAATATTGACTTATATAAAAAAAAATCAACAAGATCATTATAATAAAATATTTTCAAATAAGTAAAATATTTTCAAACATTTTAAAACTGAAAACTAAATATCATTTCCCATGTAAATCATTAAGTTCATTGCAATAAAGTATTTTCAAACAAAAGTTTTGATTTATTTTAATTCTAATGATTTTTCCTTCTTTAGAATTAGTACAATAAATTATTCTGCAATTTTCATTCTCATTTCAAAAAAAAATTTCAAAAACACTCAAAAGAGAAGCATGATATTTTTTTAATTTTATTTTAATTCATTAAACAACAAATAACTGATTCAACATTCAACCATTTGAATCAATCATTTAACAATAATATTTACAAGCCAACTTAGTCAAAGCCAATATACAAGCCAATAAATTTTAACCTATTATCAAAATATCTTTTTCGATACTTTCACATTAAAAATAGCTAAGATTTCTTTATTCTAATTCATTTTTGTACTAGCATGCTCTAACTATGCAAAAGTTATGCATCATCAAAAATCAATCAAGATTAATTTTATAACCATGAACCATCATGAGATTTCATGTCAATATACTTAATTCCAATAATTTTTCTTATTATTGTTGTTTAGGCTAGTGAGCTTGAAAAGAATGTTAAATCTCAAGTCATATGCCTTTGGTTTCTACTTTTAAAATACTATTTAGTACTTCTAGTATTTATTTGGAGATAAATTTATAATATAGGGGGTTTTAGTTTATGTACCCATTTGACTTTGGGTCCCTTATGAAAAGTTTTATCCTTTTTTACTAATAGTTTTTGGTTGTTTATGGTTCATTTAGGAACCCAAATCAACTTATATGGATTATACTTTCTAAATAAACATCTAAAGGTAAAGTATCAACATCTACCACAAAATTCATATTTGTTTTCTGGCGAAAAATGTAATGTGGGTCTTCTAACAAAGATAATCAGTTTTTGATGAGTATTACTCACAAAGTCAATACATTCCTTATGGACATAACCCTTATTAACAAGGATCATGTTTAGAGACTTATTGCATATCTTAAACGTTCCAAAATTTGTTGTAGTATATGACCTTTTCTTTTTTAATTACCTCTAGTGACTCACATTTAGAATAATAAATACATGATATTGATGCTTCATGCATGTTTTTAAATTTACTAGCAAGTAAAGTATAATCCATCTTAAGTGATTTATAAGTTTTGCTAAGCTTCTTAAATTTATTAAATAATTCATGAAAGGCATTTAGTAATTCATCAAAAGTAAAAGAAGGTTAGTTACTTACCTCATCGTTGATGGTCATAAGCGCGAGATTCTCTACTTCTTCTTGATTGTGCTCTTCATCTTCGGAGTGCCTCAACTTCTTGCGTTCATAGCAAGAAGTTTTATCCATTTTAAGTTTATTTTTATATTTTTTTGTTCACTTTCATTAATTTATTTGGTTCTTTTGTCATAATTTCAAATTCATAGTCCTCATCACTTGAGGTTTCACTTGATGAGTCATATGTTGTTCTCAGTTCAATTTCCTTTTTATTGGAAGGTGTCGTTCATGTGTTTTCTATTTAGTATCCTTCCTGTTCTTTGGAAGGTCTTCATCTTTGGTTCTCAAGGTAATGTCATTTATGTTCTTTGTAAGATATTCTTCAAGTTCATCATTGTCAATTATTTCATTTATTTTTATTCCTTTAATTTAGTTGTATTTTCATGTGTGACTTTGTCATATATCAAAAGTCAAATCATAAGTAAAAATCAGATTAAATTAGTTTTTATCTAAGGTACAAAATAAAACATTCCTAGCTTTGGCATTTAATGAAAACATCTTTTTTTTCATGATCATTCCAATCATTCATCGGATTGTATAACTTCTGAAAACCATTTTTGAGGATATTCAATAGTTCAAAATCCATCGAAATAAAAAAGATACGCATTCTAGTTTTTCAATATATGTAATTCGTCCCATTGAACATGAGAAAACATGTAATTGAGTATCCCCCATTTATGCCAAAGGAAGCCATTAACTCGGGTGTTAATTCAATTGAGTGTTACCGGCTCTAATACCAACTGTTAGGATCAAGTTGGCACTAAGAGGAGGGGTGAATTAGTGCAAGTGTTAAGTAAAGCTTGATTTGAAAATTTTGCTCAAAGTAAAAAATGAAATCAGAAGCATTTCTTTTGGAATTCATTGAAATCAAATACGTGAGCGATTTAAACTTAAGATCGAAAAAAAAATCTTGATTTAGCTAATGAATGCCAAAATAAAGAATAAGGAAAGAAGACTCATAATTTATAATGGTTCGGCCAAAAGCTTGACCTACATTAACTTTTAGAGTCCTCCTTCGTCGAGGCCCGTCGGGGTCCACTAATGATCTTCTTCCATTGGTGAAGATCAAATCCCTTACATTTCTCTCATTTTCATAGGTTTAGGAAAGAAACCTTCTACAATTTTTTTCTCTTCCCTTAGACTTACTTTACACTTTGAAGCACTCAAGGGAAGCTCTTAAATTTTACACAATTTTTAACTAAGATTACGACCACTTTTCTTGCACATCCTTATCACTTTCTTGCTCTCTAATACAACAATAGTATTTATAGACCCCAATTAGCTTCAAGAAAATGAAGCCAAAATTCATCCTTTTTTTAGAAAAATTGGCTATGGGTGGTACTATCACCAACACTAGCGGTACCACCACCTATAACTGCCCGAAAACCTGGGCGGTAGTAGTACTACCACCCTAAGCGGTACCATCATCACCTGGGTGGTACCACTATGGCCCACCGATGGTACTACCGTTAGGAATCCTAAAAATGGTACTTTATGTACTTTTTTATACTCGACTTGTACCTCTTATTGACCCCTTTCCAGATCAACAAATTAAGCTCAACCTGAGCTAAAATCCAATCCAAAGTGGACCCGGTTACCTCTCATTGAGTTAATTTGAATTTTTCCAAATCTAACTCAATTAGGACTCTAAACACACGATGCTAATTATGACATACTAAGACACAATTACAATCGTTCTTGTTGTCCAACACATCAATCGATCTTCCAAACTCTCGGCGAACTTCTCGGCATTCTTCGGCGAACTCCCAGCGAGTCTCTTGATCATTTTTTGGTAAACTCTCGGTGCACTCCCGACAAACTTCCGAACACCTTCGGCGAGCTTCCCACGAGCTCCTGATCACCTTCGGCGAGCTCCCGACGAACTCCCGGTAAGCTCTTGATCACCTTCAGCTTTCAGCGAGTTCTCACTTCATTGTCTAAACCCCAGCTCGATGTCTAAACTTGACTCCGGCCTAACATTAGATTGTATTACCTTTTCATCATCCTAGTTATTCCAGCATCACTCATCTCTAACACACAAGTTAGATCATAAAACCTATCAATTGATTTCATCATCAAAATCCAAGATTCAATAGGGTAAGTTTTCTTAAGAATACAATGTATCCAAATTGTTTTAGACAGGAGAACTCTCATTCAAATTCAATTAATAAAATTTAAAATCATCATCAAAATTTATTAAAAATAACAGGAATATAAAAAAACAACTAACATTCTTTAGTTCCAATTTATTAGATTACTTTCATACTTGCATATCTAAATCTCCTATGCTAAAGTCATGCATCATCGTTTAAAATTGAAAAATAAGTTTCATCATAAAAATCATAAAATTAATAGTATAAACATTATCATTTCTTAAAATAATCATAGAATTATTCTTATTTCATATTTCTATGATACAAACGTTAGATTCAAATTTAATATTATATCCCTTATCACATATTCCAAATCTTTAATAAAAAAATTTGATTTGTTACTAACATTTTCGATACTGATAATTTTTCCTTTGTTATTGTCTCTGAAAGTGACATATCCTCCCTTTCAGCTAGTGAGCTTTAAGAATTATGTTGGATTTTCGATCTATGCCTTGAGCATCCAATATCAAGATACCATCCTTTGCTCCTAACTCTTGTAAGGAGATATACCTATGAAAATGAGGGGTTTGCTCTAGATACATATTTATCTTTGGGTCTTTCATGGTTAGCTATTCCTTCCTTAACTTTTGACATCGAATCATTTATGGTTCCTTTAGGAATGCAAACTAATTTATGAGTTATATTTTTAAAAGAGTATAAGCATAATGACCAAATCTTCCATAAAAATTATATTTAACTTTAGGGGAAAATATAGTGTGGGTCCTTTTACAAATCTAGTTGGCTTTTGATGTGTACTATTACTTGTGAATCCAATAACTTCCTTTCTAAATCCACAATCTTGTTTAGCAAGAATCAGGTTTAATGATTTGTTTCCAAATTTATTTTTTTTAAAGTTTGTTGTAATAACATATTTTCTTTTCTAAGTGAATCTAACTCTTCACATTTAGTGCAAGATGTTAATATACAATTGTCATACTTATTTTTAATTTATCAAATTCACTAGAGAGATATATTATTACGATTTTATCAACACTAAGAGAGAGAGAGAGAGAGAGGGGGGGGGGGGGGGGGGGGGGGTTTGGTGGAGGGGAGGGATGAATTAGTGCTTTCAAAAAATTATATCAATTCGAAAAATTGTTCGATGAACTGTATCGGAAATACGTTTTGACTTGGAAATTGAGTGAAGTGTTGAGCAACTAAATTAGTAAGCAATAAGAATGAAAAGCATAAAAGATTTATAGTGGTTCAATTGTCGCAACGTACGTCCACTCCCGATTCCTCCTTCGTCGAGGCCACCGGCTTTTACTAACAATCTTCTTTCAATAGGCAAAGATCAACTACCCTTATAACTCTTTTCTCCTTTTCACATATTTAGGAGAGAACATTTACAAGTCTCATACCTCCTATAAAATGAAACCTAAACTTCAAGAGGAGGGGAACTCTTAACACTTTCAATCACAATATTTGCTCACTTTTCTTGCTTCCTCAAGTAAGAACGAGTGAGGTATTTATAGGCCCCAAATGGCTTAAAAAATAGAGTAAAATTTAATTTAATTTTTATTTTTAGGGTATGAGTGATACTATCGCCTGTAATGGGCAGTACTACTGCCTGTTAGAGCCTAGTAGACCGAGCCCTGGTAATACTAGTGTTAGCCTGTACGATACCACCACCTATAGCATTAACTACAAGCAGTACCGCCGCCTGGCACTGGGCGGTACCACCATCTTACATAGCTTAGAAGATTGTCTTCTAGTGGTGCCACTGCCTAACTCAACTTTGGATCATTGAATGGGCCTCCTAATGGGCCCAAATCAACCCCAATTAAGGCATAATGGACCCTTACTTGAGTTAGCATGGTTACACCCAAAACTAACTCAATTTAGACCTAACCTTCGAATCATAAACAACTAAAGATAAGAGTTATATATTGCCCAGCATGTCATTGGTTCATATGAACTTCCGGCGCATCATCTGAATCTTCAGCTTATCGCCTAATCTATTGACATGTTGACTCCCACAACATCTGAACTTGACGTAATATCCGATTCTTTTGGCCCGATGTCCGATCTCTGACATTAGTGCGAAAAATCGATCGAACCTCGACTTTACATAAAGTTTATGACCATCATGTTTTTTCATGAAACCATACTCGTACGCACTAAGTTTATGATCGTTGCCTTTTTTCGTGAATATGTTAGGAATGACAAGTATTTTGAATTTCTGAGATGGTGTGTGAAAAACTGATCAAACCTCGAGTTTGCGCTAAGTTTATGATCGTTGCCTTTTTTTGTGAAACTAAGCTCGTATGGCTAATACGTTACGAAATGGCTAGTATTTACAATTATCATATTTTTTCGTGAAAACATGCTCGTACAACTTTCCAATGGCTAGTACGTTAGGAATGACTAGTATTTTAAATTTTCATGACAGTGCGCAAAAAATAGATCGAACCTTGACCTCGCATAAAGTTTATGACCATTACATTTTTTGGCAAAACCATACTCGTATGACATCCCATGGGATAATACATTGGGAATGGCCAGCATTTTGAATTTTTGAGATAGTGCACGAAAAATAATCGAATCTCGACTTCGCCCAAAGTTTCTTTCCATCATGTTTTTTTGCAAAACCATTCTTATACGACTTCCCATGAACAATGCATTGGGAATATCCAGTATTTTGAGTTTTTGAGATGGTGCATGAAAAATGATCGAAACTCGACTTTGTACAAAATTTATTTTTTGTGAAACTTTGCTCGTACATACATATGGCCTAATAAGTTGTAAGTGGCCAATATTTTGAATTTTTGAGATGGTGCATGAAAAATTGATCGAACCTTAACTTTAGGCAAAATTTATGACCATCATGTTTTTCATGAAACCAAACTTGTATGACTTCCCATGGACTAATACGTTGTGAGTGGCTAGTATTTTGAATTTCCAAGATGGTGCGTGAAAAAATGATCGAACCTCAACTTTGCATAAAATTTATGACCATCATGTTTTTCGTGAAAACATGCTCGTATGACTTCCCATGAGCTAATACATTGGGAATGATCAACACTTTAAATTTATGAGACCATGCACTAAAAACCAATCAAAACTTACTTTGCATAAAGTTTACAACTGTCACATTTTTTCATGAAACCATGCTCGTATGACTTTCCAGGGGTTAATACGTTGGGGAATGACTAGTATTTTGAATTTTTGTGACAGTGCACAAAAAACTGATCAAACCTCGACTTTATGCAAAGTTTATGACCATAGTATTTTTTGGCAAAATCATACTCATACGACTTCCCATGGGATACATTGGAATGGTTAGTATTTTAAATTTTTAAGATGGTACATGAAAAATCGATCGAAGCTCGACTTTACCCAAAGTTTCTTTCCATCATGTTTTTTTGCAAAACAATGCTCGTACGACTTCCCATGGGGCTAATACAATGAGAATGACCAATATTTTAAATTTTTGGGATGATGTTTGAAAAATCGATCAAAACTCAACTTTGCATAAAGTTTATAGCAGTCATATTTTTTGGTGAAACTATGCTCATACGACTTCTGAGACGATGCATAAAAAATTGATTGAACCTCAACTTTACGGAAAGGTTATGACCATCACATTTTTCCCTAAATCATGCTCGTGTTACGATTGAATCGACACTAAGAAGGGTGGGGGGGGGATGGTGTGGGGAGGTACAGAGTTGTGGGGGTGAATTAGTGCTTTTGAAAAACTTTCGTTGATTTGAGAATTTGTTTGATAAAGCTTGTATTAAAAAAATGTTTAAACTTGAAAACATTCATAAGACGATAATGAATAAGTAGAGCAACATGGAAAGTAATTAAACAATAGAGAAGAAAAGAGAAGGCACATCATTTTTATAGTGGTTCAGTCCCGTGACCTATGCCCACTCCTGATTCCTCTTCTGTTAAGGTCACCAGCTTCCACTATTGATCTTCTTTCAATGGGTGAAGATCAACTACCCTCTTATAAGCTATATTCTCTTTTTCATAGGTTTAAGAGATAACCTTTACAAGTCTCTCTGCCCTCCATTAAACAAAAACTACACTTAAAGAAAAGTGGGGTAGCTCTCAAAGAATCACAACATCATTTCATAAGTTTTTTGCTCTTAATTCTTGCTAGCTCTAGCAAGAATGGGTGGGGTATTTATAAGCCCCAAATGGCTTCAAATTGGAGCCAAAATTTAAATTATCAGAGTTTCCGAGGTGCTGCCAGCACCACCACCATTAATGCGAGGTACTAACGCTCCCTGATAGCCTCGAAAACTAGGCACTGGTGATAGTACAGCTAGCCTGAGCAGTACCACCGCCTGACATAATCTAGGAAACTGTATCTTCTCGAAGATCATGTCTTCTCAGAGACTGTGTCATCTAGGTGATGCCACCACCTAGTTTGACTTTGGGTCACTGAAATGGGTCTTCTAATAGGCCCAAATCAGCCCCAATTAAGGCCTAATGGCCCTTTAATTGAGTTAGCATGGTTACACATAAAACTAACTCAATTAAGACCTAAACTATGATGATCATGACATAAACATTTTAAAATAAAAAATCTTGTTGTCTGACATGTCATCTGTTTATCTGAACCCTTGGTGCATCATATTCTCCTTCGGCGTATTGCTCAATCCATTGGCATGTTGACTCCCGTAACATCCGATCTTAATGCAATGTTCGATTTTTTGGCCCGATTCTCGTTCTTTGACTTCGACCCAATGTTTGATTTTCTTGCTTCAATCGTTTTATCTTTTTATGATCGAAGATAGTCCTGCATCACTTTTCTTGAATATCGATTAGATCATAACTTTATCAATTGATTTCATCATCAAAATTTGAGATTTAACAATCTCTCCCTTATTGATGATGATAACTAATTGATGATGGAGTTTTAACTAAACTCCCCCTATCTATATACCATATTGAAATAAAGAAAACTGGAATTCAAAAAAAGTGATAACCTTCACAGTTAAAATATCATTGCATGCATCATAAAATCATAAGTATTTTATGCATAATTTCAAATGATCAAATTACATCATATCATGCATGATTCAAGTTTTAAATTATCATCATAACTTCTCTCCCTTAAAGTACATCATACATGCATGATTAAATCATCGTAACTTCTCCTCCTTTGTCATCAACAAAAGAAGAAAAGTGTATCATGCAAGTTTTATCTTCTCCTTTGGGATGTGTAAGTTTGTAAGTTTTTTTCCCCTTTGTCATTGTCAAAAAGAAAGACAAGGGAAGGATTCAATAGTGCAAAAATTTGCATCAACGTCATCACATGAAAGATCAAATCATGAAAAAAGATATGAATTATTTCCACAAATTTCTCCTTTAGTAAATAGCAAGAAGAGGAATCATAGGAAACTATCTTGATTTTTAAAAAAACTTAAGTTATGAAAAATAAAAAATCAAGATAATGATCAAAGCATATACCTAAAGAGTTCATGCATTTGGTAGATTCAACATGCATATCTTTCTCCTAATGAAATCAAATTGTTCCTCACTTAACGATTTAGTTAAAATATATGGCAATTGATGCTTTGTATTAATAAAATCTAAAAATATATCATAATTGCTAACATGATCCCTAAAAAAATGATGCCTAATATCGATGTGCTTAGTCCTAGAATGTTGAATGGTAAACAAATAGCATTTGTATTATCACATTTATAGGAATATTTTTTAAGTCTATAATCCTCTAAAGTATTCTTTATCTAGATTACTTGTGCACAACATGCACTTGCCGCTACGTATTCATCTTCGGCTGTGGATAATGCGACAGAGTTTTGCTTCTCGAAAGACCAAGAAACAAGTGTGTCGTAGGAATTGACATGTTCCAGATGTACTCTTTCTATCTATTCTATAACCTCCAAAGTTGACATCAGCATAGGTAATTAGATCAAAATTTTGGATTTAAGATACCATAATCCTAAATTTGAAGTTCATTTTAAATATCTAAATATTCGTTTAACTGCCTTATAATGAGATTATTTAGGATTGGACTGAAATCTTGCACACAGTATAATGGTAAACATAATATCTGGTCTAATTACAGTTAGATATAGTAAACTACCTATCATTCCTCTATAGATTTTTTTATCAAAATTTTCTCTTTCATTATTCAAATCCAATTTTGTAGAGGTGCGGATAGATGTGTTTATAGCCTTAGCACTATTTATACTAAATCATTTTAACAAATCCAAAGTATAATTAGTTTGACCTATAAAAATATCATCATCTAATTGCTTAATTTATAGTCTTAAGAAAAATGTTAATTCGCCCATCAAACTCATTTTAAATTCTTCGTTCATACTTTTAGCGAAAGATTCACATAAAGACTTATTAGTAGAACCAAAAATAATATCAACATAAATTTGAATAATAAAAAAATTATTTTTAAAATATTTAATAAATAATGTGGTATCCATCTTGCCTTCAAAAAATTATTTTGAATAAGAAAAGAGCTAAGTCTCTCATACCAAACCCTAGGGGCTTGCTTCAATCCATAAAGTTTCTTTGCTAATTTAAAAACATGATTTGGAAAAGGATCGTTTTCAAATACCGGTAGTTGTTTAACATAAACTTCTTCATAACTAAAACCATCAAGAAATGTACTTTTAACTTCCATTTAAAATTTATAAGAGAAGCATAGGCAAGGAACATCATGATGGCTTCGGTATATAATTGATATTATTTATGGCAAAACCATTAGTGTGGTCTGATCTTTGACCTGACAAAAGGATACATAGAATAGAATCCAGAAAGGTGTGATGGATACATAGAATAGAATAGAATATAGAAATGTGTGATGGATACATAGAATAGAATCCAGAAAGGTGCGATAGTCTTGAAAGAGTGCAACTGTAACTCCTGACCTACTTATAGTACTTTTGGGTGCCAATAGTCAATAGTATAAGAAAATGTATGGTCCCTCATCTCGAGGTTAATTCACCCGATCTATTTTTGGCTCACTCAGTAGAAAAGCTCACTCTCTTCTCCTGTTTTAGCTTGAGCCCATCTGGAGAGACTCTGGCATCATCAGCCTTAGTATTCATGATGGCAAAAGCTACACATCATCTTTTCTTCCATATTGGGTGTAGAAGTGCCCGCCCCGACCGAGTGAATGACAGAGTCCTACCACAGGAGCGAAGGTTTCTTCATAATCAATATCTTTTTGTTGGTTGAAACCTTTGGCCACTAATCTAGTCTTGTTCGACCAACGATACCCAATTCATCTTGCTTATTTCTAAAGACCCATTTAGTGCCAATTACAAGTTGGTTACCAAGTCTAGGAACAAGCATCCATATCTTATTTCTTTCAAATTGACAACTCTTCATGCATTACAACAACCTAAGAATCATCTTTTATGGCATCATCAATGTATTTTGGTTCAATTTGAGATAAAAATGTGACATTAGCACACAAAATTTTAAAAAATGAACGAGTTTGAACACCTTTTGATATATCTCCAATTAATAGCTCCTTAGGATGAGCATCTATGTACTTCCATTCTTTGGGTAAGGATTTCTTAGAAGTAGATTCATCCAAGTTGCTTTTGAGAGGAGAATTTTCATTCAAATTTAAAGTACAAAAATCAAAATCATCAAAATAAACATTCTTTAATTTGGGAACCTCATTAAAAATGATATGGATAGATTCTTCAAGAACTAATATTCTTTTATTAAAAACATGATAAGCTTTTGAATTTGAGGAGTAACTAAGAAATATGACTTCATCAGATTTTACATCAAACTTTCCTAAGGCATCTTTTTCACTTAATATAAAACATTTATAATAACAAAAACTTTAAAATATAAAATGTTGGATTTTTTATTATTCCATAATTAATAAGGAGTTTTGGAATGTAATGGTCTAACGAGAATCATGTTCATGACATAGCATGTCATATTAATGACTTCGGTCTAAAAATATTTGGATAGGCTATGCTCATTTAACATAGTTCTTATCATTTTTTATAAGCTCCTATTTTTTTTCTTTCAACTATTCCATTTTGTTGTAGATTTCTTAAAGTAGAGAATTGTGATTGTACCCATCTAACTCACAAAAGTTTTAAAAGTCACGATTTTGAAACTCACCACCATGAATAGTTGAACTCATAAAACCCTTTTCATTTTGAACAAGTTTACAAAATTTTAAAAAATATTTAAAGTAATCACTTTTCTGTGTCAAGAAATATGTCCAAGTGTATCTACTATAATCATCAACTAATACAAAGACATATTTACTACCTCCTAGACTTATTATATCAATTGATCCAAATAGATCTATGTGGATCAATTGAAATGGTCTAGAAGTGCCTATTTGATTCTTTGATTTGAAATTACTTTTTACTTGTTTTCTTATTTTGCATGCATCACAAACTTTGTCTTTGGATAGCTTGATGCTAGGTAAACCTCTTATATGTTCTCTAGTTGAAATTTGAGAGATTAGTTTCACTAGCATAACCTAATCTCTCATTCCAAAGCCATGCATCATCATTTAAAGCCAAAAAATATATTTCATCGCAAAAATTATCAATATTAATGGTATACACATTATTATTTTTTAAGGCGATCATTAATATATTTTTGTGTGATATTTCAATTATATAAGCATTAGATTTAAATTTGATGATATATTCTTTATCACACAATTGATTAATGCTTAGTAGATTATGTTTTAAACCATCTACTAGTACCACATCTTCAATCAAGAGATTTAACATGTTATCTATGATTACTTTGACAATAATTTTTTCTTTGTTGTCATCTCTAAAGGTGACATATCCTTCATCTTAGCTAGAGAGCTTAGAGAAGTGTGCTAGATCTTCGGTTTTGTGACTTGAGCATCCACTATCAATCTTTTGCTCCTACCTTTTAATAGTAAATATATCTACAAGATATGGAGTTTTCTTTTAGGTACTCATTTAACTTTGGGTTCCTCACAAGTAGATCTACCTATCTTAATTATTGGCATTGAGTTATTTAAGGTTCCTTTAGGAACCCAAACTAATTTGTGTGGACTGTGCCTTTTAAATAAACATCTATAGGCATAATATCCAAATTTACTATAAAAATTACATTTATTTCTGGATGAAACATGTAATATGAGTCCTTTAACGAAGATGGTTGGCTTTTGTTGAGTGTTACTTACAAAGCCAATTCCTTCCTTTCTATGAACATGACCCTTATTAGCAAGGATCATGTTTAAGGATTTGTTACCTGTTTTAATTTTTTTTTAATGTTTTTTGTAATGAAACATTTTATTTCTTGAGTGTATCTAACTCTTCACACTTAATGCAAGAAGTTAACATACAATCATTACACTCATTTTTTTATTTTTCAAGTTCACTAGCAAGAGAAGCATGATCTATTTTTAACAATTTATACTTTTTACTAAATAATTTAAAATCATTAAATAAGTCATTAAATGCATTGAATAATTCATCATAAGATAAGGAAGATTCGTTATGGTTACATACCTCATTGCCAAATGTCATTAATACGTAATTTGTAACTTCTTTCTTATTGGTTAGCTCCTCTTCTTCGGATGAACTTGAGTCATCATAAGTAGCTTTGAGCGTTTTCTTCTTCTTTGGTTATTTCTTCTTCACTCAAGGACTATAATTTTTTAAGTGTCCTGGCTTCTTGCATTCGTAGCATATTATTGAGTCCTTTTTTATTTCATTTATGCTCTTAGTGTCTTGTTTTGTTTTGATCATTTTTAAGACTTTCTTAAATTTTCTTATAAGAAGTGCCAAGTCATCATCATCATCGTCACTTGGTTTTCTCCCAAGTGGTCTTCCTTGGTTCTAAGTGTCATGTCCTTACTGTTCTTTGAAAGATTATTTTTGAGTTTATCATATGCTATGTATGTTATCTCGTAGGTCATCAAACACCCGATAAGTTTCTCAAGTGAAAAATGATTAGGTCCTTTACTTCTTGTATTGTCGTACTTTAGGATCCCAACTTTTTGGAAGGGATCTTAGTTTTTGTTAACAAGTTTAAAATTAGAAAAACTTTTACTATACATTTTTAAATTGTTAACGACATTCGTAAAATATGTGTACATGTCTCCAATGGCCTCACTTAGTTTCATATGAAACAACTCATAGCTATGTATCAAAAGATTAATTTTTGACTCTTTGACTCTACTGGTGCCTTCGTGTATGACTTCGAGTGTGTGCTAAATCTCGTATGTAGTTTTACATATGGAAATCAAATTAAATTTATTTTTATCAAGAGCACAAAATAAAACGTACATTGCTTTAGCATTCAAAGAGAAAGTCTTTTTTTCCAAATTATTTCATTCATTCATTGGTTTAGAAGACTTCAAAATCGCTTTCAACAATATGTTATAAATCAAAATCCATAGAAAGCAGAAAAATTCTCAGTCGAGTTTTCCAATACGTATAGTCCATCCCATTGAACATGGGAGGATGAGTGATCTTGATTATCAACAAAAGCCATCTCTTTTGGTACTAATTGTTAGGATCAAATCGGCACGAAGAGGCGGGGGTGAATTAGTACTTTTGGAAAACTTTCATTGATGTAAAAATTCATTCGATAAAGCTTGTATTGGAAAAGCATTTAAATTTGAAAACATTCATAAGACGATAATGAATAAGTAAAGCAATATACAAAGCAATTAAATAATAGAGAAGAAAAAAGAAGACATATCAATTTTGTAGTGGTTCAATCTCATGACTTATGTCCACTCCTGATTCCTCCTTTGTTAAGGTTACCAGCTTCTACTATTGATCTTCTTTCAATGAGTAAAAATCAACTACCCTCTTACAGCTCTATTTTCCTTTTCATAGGTTCAGGAGATAACATTTACAATTCTCTTAGCCCTCCCTTAAACAAAAATTACACTTAAAGAAAAGAGGGGGAGCTCTCAAAGAATTACAATAATATTTTCATAAGTTTTTTGCTCTTAATTCTTATTAGCTCAAGCAAGGATGGTTGGATATTTATAAGCCCCAAATTGCTTCTAAAATGGGGTCAAAATTTAAATTATTAGTTTTTGAGCTGTTGGTACCACCATTAATAGGCGGTGGTACTATCACCCCATGACATCCTCGGACATTGGACACTGGAGATCGTACCGGTCTTCTCGGAGATCGTGACTTCTCAGAGATTGTCTTCTGGGTGATACCATCACTTGGTTTGACTTTGGGTCAATGAAATGGGCTTCTAATAGGCCCAAATCAGTCTCAATTAAGGCATAATAGCCCTTAATTGAGTTAGCATGGTTACAGCTAAAACTAACTCAATTAAGACCTAAACTACGATGATCATAATATAAAAATTTTAAAAGAAAAAATCGTGTTGTTCAACATGTCATTTGTTCATCCGAACCCTTAGTGCTTCATGCTCTCCTTCGATGTATTGCTCAATCCATCTGCATGTTGACTCCCGCAACATTTGATCTTGACATAATGTCCGATTTTTCGGCCCAATGCTCATTCTTTGACTCCGGCCCAATGTCTGATTTTTCTACTTCAATCGTTTTATCTTTTCATAATTGAAGATAGTCCTACATTATTTTTCTTGAACACATATTAGATCATAACTTTATCAATCAATTTTATTATCAAAATTTGAGATTCAACAGCTCGTATGACTTCCCATGAGCTAATAAGTTGGGAATGATGAGTATTTTAAATTTCTAAGACCGTGTGCGAAAAATAGATCGAAACTTGACTTTGCACCAAGTTTATGATCATTGCATCTTTTCGCAAAACCATGCTCTGACTTTTCATAGGCTATACATTGGGAATGGCTTATATTTCGAATTTCTGAGACTATGCACAAAAAATCGATCGAACCTCGACTTTACGTAAAGTTGATAACTGTCACATTTTTTAGTGAAACCATGCTTGTATGACTTACCATGGGCTAATACATTGGGAATGGCTAGTGATTTGAATTTTCGAGCAATACATGAAAAACTGATTGAACCTCGACTTTGCGCAAAGTACTGATCGGACCTCAACTTTGCATAATGTTTATGATCGTTGCATTTTTTTATGAAACTATGCTCGTATGACTTCCTATGAGATAATATGTTGGGAATGGCCTATATTTTCAATTTTTGAGATGGTGCATGAAAAATCGATCGAACCTCGAATTTGTGCAAAGTTTGTAACCATCGTATTTTTTTGCAAAACTATGCTTGTACAACTTCTTATGTGATAATACGTTGGGAATGATCAGCGTTTTGAAATTCCAAGACGGTGTGCAAAAAATCGATTGAACCTCAACTTTGCACGATATTTATGACCATCGTGTTTTTTCATGAAACGATGCTTATACGACTTCCCATGGGCTAATACGTTGGAAATGACTAGTATTTTGAATTTTTGAGATGGTGTACAAAAAAAATGATCAAGCCTCGACTTTGCCCAAAGTTTATTTTCATCATGTTTTTCGTGAAACCATGCCCGTACAACTTCCTATGGGCTGACTAATACATTGGGAATGGCAGCATTTTTGAATTTCTGAGACAGTGCATGAAAAATTGATTGAAACACAGTTTTGCACAAAGTTTATAACCATCATATTTTTTCATGAAACTATGCTCGTACGACTTCCCAAGGGCTAATACATTGGGAATGACCAGTATTTTAAATTTCTGACATGGTGCGTGAAAAATCGATCGAACCTTGACTTGTGTAAAGTCTATGACTATCACATTTTTCATGAAACCATACTCATATGACTTCTTAAGGGTGAATACATTGGAAATGGCTAGTATTTTGAATTTTTGATATGGTGCACGAAAAATTGATCAAACCTCGACTTCGCTCAAAGTTTATAACCATCATATTTGTTAGCGAAACCATGCTTATATGACTTCTCATAGGCTAAAACATTGGGAATGACCAATATTTTGAATTTTTGAGACGGTGCATGAAAAACTGATTAAACCTCGACTTTGCATAAAGTTTATGACTATCGTATTTTTTTGTGAAACCATGCTCATACGACTTCTCATTGGATAATATGTTGGGAATGTTCAGTATTTTAAATTTTTGAGGTGGTGCATGAAAAACCAATCGACCCTCGAATTTGTGTAAAGTTTATGACCATCGTGTTTTTTTGTGAAAACATTATCGTACAACTTTCCATGGGCTAATACGTTGTTAATGGTCTATTAGGAAACCCAGCGGGGGAGTATCACATGTGCAACAGAAGAAAGAAAATAAAACAGTTTTCCACGTATATCAAATCGTTGGTGAGCGAAAAACTCATAAAAATGAAAACTACAATACATGAGAGATTAATTACCTACGGAGATAGTATATCTATGAAAAACTAGATCTAGATTGAGAGGATAAATAAAGGTCAAACATCCTCCACTCCAACGGTATCCACACAATGGATCGTTGCGACAATGCTCCTCCAATTACAGTCTAAAAGCTTCCAACTCTTATGCAGAGGAAGGGAGGATAACTGGATGGGGCGGCTAAAGGTGTAGCATATTACTAATCTGCCGCCCCTACCTCCTATTTATAGAGAGCCACCAAAAAATCCTAATAAATCTTGCCTTAGTAGGTATTGGATCTCTATCCAATTACTCACTAATATTGGATTATTAGATCTCTATCCAATAATCTCAAATGGCTTCTAACTAGGCCTTATGCAAGGAGTCCATCAATGTTACAAGGTCTCATCCAATGAAAATATGGGCAAATTGGATAACTCATATCCAATCATCTACTTACTGAAACATCGACCATATGTGTGTGACCCTCTAGGCCCAATATCAAGCTGACCGTGAGTCCTACCTATCAGAAATCCTTCTGACTCAGAGAATTATTATCTCATAATAATTCACTCGACTCATTTGTTGAATCTCGAATTTTGATGATGAAATCAATTGATGGTTTGTTGATCTAACATGTGTGTTAGAGAAAGTAATGCAAAATTAACTACGATGGAGAAAATATGTTACAATTAGATGTTGGGCCAGAATCAAGTTTGGACATCGGGCCAAGTTTTGGAAGATGCAATGGGAGCTCATTGGGAGTTGGTTAGGAGTTCGCTGAATGGATCGGGAAGCTCGTTGTGAACATGCCAGGAGATCACCGGAAGAAGACCATAAGACTCACCGGAAGATTGTCGTAGGTTGTCGGATTGTTGGGGGTTAAGTAGATTGTTGAACTTGATGGTCATGTACGATTGTAATTAGTGAGTCATAGTTAGTTTAGTGTCATAACTAAGTTAAGTTTGGAATGAATCCAAATTAACTCAAATGAGGCAAGCCGGGTCTAGTTTTGGGTTTGGGTTGAGCTCATTTGGCTGACTCGGGAAGGGGTCAATTAAATGTACAAGTCGGGAATAGAAAAGTGTAGAAAACACTTTTTCGAGATTCCCAATAGTAGTAACGCTGGTGGGTGGCAGTTGTTCCTTCCAAGTTGTCGGTTATACCGCCCCCGCCCTATTTTCAGTGCAACTTTCAACAATAGTACTACTGGCGCCGATGGTTGTACCGCCCGTACCCAAATTTTTCGGATAGATTTAAATTTTTTACTTTATTTTCTGAAGCCAATTGGGATCTATAAATACCCCAAATTTTCTTGCATTGACAGTAAAAAAACTGAAAAGAAAAAGTGTGCAAGAAAAAGAAAGGGGGTAAGGGAGTGAGCAAGAAAAATGTTGTAATCCTTGTAAAAGTCTTGAGAATCTCCCTTGTGAGTTGTAAGTAAAATACTTGTAAGGTTCCTCTCATGAACCTATGAAGAGGAGAGAGTGAGAAGTGTAAGGGTTTGGTCTTCACCCAAGGAAGATCAATAGTGGACACCGGTGGGCTGTGACGAAGATGACTCAGGAAGTGGACGTATGCCAAGTTATGGCCGAACCACTATAAACTGTGAGCATCTCTTAACTTTTCTTTTTGAATTTACATGTTCTTACTCGAGCTTTTTTTAAGCAAGATCATAACTTAGCATCATTCAAGAGTTTAATTGCTCACTTACTCAACTTGAACGAAACACTTCCGATTTTCTATTTTACTTCAAACGAAATTTTCTTTAAACCAAGATTTCAGCACTTACACTAATTTAAACCCTCACCCCCTCTCCTCCTAGTGCCAATTGATTTTAATAATTGGTATCAGTGCAAGGTTCTACTCATTGGACTAACACCTAAGTGAGTAAATGATTTCGTTTGGCATGAACAAGAGATATTCCATTGCACATCCTCCCATGTTTAATGGGATGGATTACACGTATTGGAGAACAATGATGCATATTATTTTGATTTCTATGAACTTTGATTTATGGCACACTGTTGAGAATGGTTTTGAAAAGTCTTATGAACTAATGAACGAATGGAATGATTTGGAAAAGAAGGATTTTTCCTTAAATGTAAAAGCTATGAATGTATTATTTTGTGCTCTTGATAAGAATGAGTTTAATTAGGTTTCTATTTGTGAAACTGCTCATAATATTTGGCACACACTTGAAATCACACACGAAGACACTAGTCAAGTTAAAGAGTCTAAAATTAATATTTTAGTGCATAGTTATGAATTATTTCGAATGAAACTAAGTGAGGCCATTAGAGATATGTACACCTGGTTCACAGATGTCGTCAATGGTCTAAAAGTTCTTAATAAAAGTTTTTCTAATTTTGAATATGTTAACAAGAAGAACTTAGCACTAAGAACTGCAGATGACTCCTCGAGTGAATCCTCGAGTGATAAGGACAATGACATTGCAATATTGACTAGAAAAATCAAAAAAAAATGAAAAGAATAAAAATCATAAAAGTAAATATGTGTCAAAAAAGGATGACATAATATATTTTGAATGCAGCTAGGATATTTTAAAATTGAGTGTCCACGAAGAAGGCATCATACAAGAAGAATGCTCTCTCGACAACTTGGGATAACTCAAGCTAATCGGATGAAGAAGACTACATCAAGGAAGAGGTTGCTAACTATGCTCTCATGGTCATCCATGAGGAGGTAAGTGAGTCTTCTGATATCTTTTTTACTGAATTACTGAATATTTTTATGAGCTTTATGATGAATTTAGAAAAATTTATGATGAATTTAGATAAATTAGCAAGTCTTATAAACAACTTAAGAAAGAGAACGATTCACTAATTAGTAGATTTGAAGAAATACATGAAGCATCACCATCATTTAGTTCATGCACCAAATATAAAACTTTAAAGGAACTTAGAAAGGAAAATATTGTATAACAATAAATGTTAGAAAAATTTTAATAGAGAATAAATCCCTAAACATGATCCTTGAAAATAAGGGTCATACTCATAGGAGAAAAGTTATAAGCTTTGTGAGTAATAATCAACAAAAGCCAACTATCTTCGTTTAAGGACCCATTATAAACTTGCCACAAAAAATTAAATGCAACTTTTGTGGTAGATGAGGACACATAGCTTACAAGTGTTCATTTAAATTGTATAGTCTACATATATGAATTTGGGTTCCTAAAGGAACCATAAACAACCAAAAACCTATAGTTAAATTAGGTAGAGCTCTACATAAGGGACCCAAAGTAAAATGGGTACCTAAATTAAAATGATCTTTTTTGTAGGTTTGTCTCCAAACTAAGACTAGGAGCACCAAATGATACCTTGATAATGAATGCTCAAGGCACATGACCGAAGATCCAACTTACTTTTCTAAGCTCACTAGCCTAAATAAAGGAGTTGTCACCTCGGAGATAACAACAATGGAAAAATCATTGAGAAAGGAACCATAGGTAGCAAATCAAACCTTTCGATTGAAGATGTGCTATTAGTTGATGGTTTAAAACATAATCTACTTAGTATTAGCCAATTATGTGATAAAGGATATATAATTAAATTTGAATCTAATACTTGTATAATTGAAATACCATAAAAAAATAAATCTTTAATTACCTTAAGAAACAATAATTTGTATGCTATTGATATTAAAAATTTTTGTGATTAAAAATACTTTTCGGCTTTAAATGATGATGCTTGGATTTGACATAGGAGACTAAGTCATGCTAGTATGAAATTACTAAGCCAAATCTTAATTAAAAATCTAGTAAAAGGATTTCCTAGTCTTAAGTTCGTTAAAAGATAAAATGTGTGATACTTACCAAATAAAAAAGTAAATAAAAAGTAGCTTTAAGTCAAAAAATCAAATAATCACCTCTAGGCCACTACTATTGATCCATATGAATTTATTTAGATCAATTGATACTTCAAGCTTAGGCGGAAGCAAATATACATTCGTCATAGTAAATGATTATA
Source organism: Ensete ventricosum (assembly GCA_029747655.1). Classification (NCBI taxonomy): domain Eukaryota; kingdom Viridiplantae; phylum Streptophyta; class Magnoliopsida; order Zingiberales; family Musaceae; genus Ensete; species Ensete ventricosum. The sequence goes on from JAQQAF010000002.1 coordinate 30,105,637, forward strand.
GTAGATATACTTGGACTTATTTCTTGGCATACAAAAGTGATTCTTTTAAAAAAAATTTAAAGTTTTACAAACTTGTTAAAAATAGAAAAGGTTTCATGATTTTGTCAATACATAGTGATAATGATGGGGAATTTCAAAACAATGCGTTTCAAAATTTTTATGAGTCAAATGAGTATATTCATAACTTCTCTACTCCTAGCAATCTACAACAAAATGTAATAGTAGAAAGAAAAAATAGGAGCTTATAAGAAATAACTAGAACCATGTTAAATGAATAGAACCTACCCAAATATTTTTGGGCCTAAACCGTTAACACAACATGCTATGTTATGAATAGGGTTCTTGTAAAACCATTACTCTCTAAAACTCCTTATGAATTATGGAATGATAAAAAACCTAATATTTTATATTTTAAAGTATTTGGTTGTAAATATTTTATTTTGAATGAAAAGAATGCCTTAGGAAAATTTGATGCAAAATCCGATGAAGGTATTTTTCTTGATTATTCTTCTATTTCAAAAGCTTATCCTATATTCAATAAAAAACTTTAGTAATTGAAGAATCTATTCATGTTGTTTTCAATGAGATTTTCGAACCTAAGAAAACTAATTTTGATGATGAATTTGATTTTGGCATTTTGAATTTAAACGACACCTCCTAAAAGTAACTTGGATGAATCTTCTTCCAAATCATTACCCAAAGAATGGAAGTATATAAATGCTCATCCTAAGAAACTTATAATAGGAGATACATCAAGAGGTGTTCAAACTCGTTCTTCTTTTAAAAAAATTTATGTTAATGTCACATTTCTTTCTCAAGTTAAACCAAAATGCATTGATGAAGCCCTAAGAGATGATTCTTAGGTCATTGCAATGCATAAATCAGTTTGAGAGAAATGAGGTATGAGAGCTTATTCCTAAACCTAGTGATTGTTTAGTGATTGGTATTAGGTATATAGTCCTTTTTCATAGTACTTTTCGAATCTAACAAAAAACAACCCATGATCCATATCGATCATTTAAATGAAAATCAAAGCCAAGCTCCACTCCAGTCCACTAAGAAACAACTTGATTATATTCTAAGAACCAACTTGATTCTCTTCTTACAACTGACCTACTTAGTGAAATCAATAGTGCAATAGCGGGTGATCAAACTCATCTTTCTTTTACAGAAGAGTGGTGAATGATTGCTTGCTCGTGGACTGATGTGCAAACCTCCCTTACGTTATTGAAGAATTGTTGATGTCACTTTCAGGATACGCGTAACTACTTTCAAAGTGATTTTTCTAACGCATCTTTATTGTTGACCGGCCTATGGACCATCGTTGTTCGTTGCCTGGCCCTTCGTTGCACGGTTGTTTCGCCAATACATACATATTGGATGGTACTGCTATGAATGATATAATGGGTGCGGTCCCTTCGATGCACGAGCGAAGACGTAGTTGCTGGACCGGAGTTGTTGTACCATAAGAATGATTGTGTGCCCGACCTCATTCATTAACGATGGTCCTACTATGATGCATGAATGAACGAAGAATCCCCAAAGCACTTTGTATGCTGCGAGGCCATCGATGGTGCCTGGTGGTGGGACCATAGATGCACATACACGATGGTGATGGTGAATGATCCCCATAGTACGTTGTTTCGCCTGAAGAAATAGTGGTTCTACCAACAGACTTAGTCCATGATCGCTCGCTTACAAACGAGTGGGTGCACCAACGACCTACCTATGAATTCATTACTAAGGGATCGACCATCAATGCACGAACGAACAACCACCCGACCTGATGCATGTAGCATGTCACCCTTTTTTTCTCCCTTTCGCTTTTTTTGTCCCTTTAGTATGTTGTTCTCAGCGAAATACATAAATGAAGTAAGGAAGGGCAGATCAATAAGACCCCAAAAAAGTGGTAGAGTAAAATTCTTCTTGTGGAATCCTAGTCGACAAGATCTAAAGTTGTGCACGGAAAGCAGTTAGTCAGTAGGAAGATTTATCAGAAGAAGAAATAGATAAATAAGGAGGAGCCAAAATTGGATATGAGGCATAGGCCATATATCTAGAGTAGAAATAAAAGAAGAGGTTGTTCAAGTAAAATATCCAAGAATAAAGATAATAAGATGTAGAAAAGAGAGTTTCAGCATAGCAAGAGGAGAGGTAACATGAGTAAAAGTAGGTGTTGTCTAAGTCAAGTAACAGTATAAGGTAAGAGTTCAGCTCAACCCGAAAGTTTACTTCTTGTGTCATTGTCTGCAAGATCAGTTTCTAGTTGCGTAGGTAGAAAGCCATCTAGAAATAAAGGAATCAATAAGTCGGGTCAGCAGAAAAAGCACCGGTAATAATGATTGGTGATCGAACTATTACTATAAGTTTATTCTGACCCCACAAAGTGACTCTGTCCCTCAAGATAAGATGGAGGACTCCTAAAGTTAATGAAAACAAAGGCTTACAATAAGAAAAAGAGAATAAGACTAAGCTGTATGGGAATGGTCTTTTCGTCTTTAACATTGACAAACACATCTGGCTGTCCTGCCTATTAGTATTATTTTAGATAACGACCAAATTATTACTCCGGTCTATCAAACTTAATCCAAACATAGGATTCGGTTCAGTAGCTCAAGTCTGATGGTAGTGCTTTAGATACAGCAGCTCTTGTCTATTTGTCCAGCAGTTCAATTCTTATTTATTTGGATTTGATTCTCGTTGGTCCTGTCTCTCGTTCTCACTGTCCTTATAAACATTCTCTTGTATGCTAAAAGAATTAATGATTTCATTCTTCTGTTAGTTCACTGGTATTATCATGTGTGTTTTCTCGTATGATATTGATACTCTATTTATTAGTTTACTATTGACAGCGTCAATTCTCTTCTATTCTCTTATAATATACTATAATATAATATAATATAATATAATATAATATAATATAATATAGTTTATTATGTGCTAATGCGATTCTGACTTAACTGTTTCACCAACGATTCTACTACTGTCTTGGAGGGCAGTCTTAAAGGATAGAAGTGAGTAGCGGCAGTCTCATAAGCAACAGTTCGGGTCTATTCTATGACTTCACCAAAGTATTATGACTTATATTTATAGTTCCCATACCCCACCCACAAGATTAGTTTTATGGCTGATTATCTAAGACCTATAGGCAGGCAAGTAAGGTGGATAACCTGGAAAAAGACAGGTTAATAATAAATGAAGTAAGATTTAGATGAAGGAGTTGGTCACGTAGGTGAGCATAGGATTTTGTTTTACCTCCAGGGAAGGTGGACTGAGAGACAGTACAGTCAAACTCACTAGTATCCAATGTGGAAGTAGTTCTGACTGAAAGTGTAATTTATTTGAGTTGAATCGACAAAAGATAGTAGTCTGCATACGAGTAGGACTTCAACTAGCAAGTAGTAATTCAACTCATGAGCATAGAATAGGACTTCAACAAAAGATAGTACTCGACACATAGTAGGACTTCAACTCATGAGCATAGAATAGGACTTCAACTAGCAAGTAGTAATTGCACAGGATTTCGATTTCACTCATCAGTCAAAGAATGAGCACGTGGGGCCACAAACAAGAATTCACCCCAGCAGTCAGCCTTATTATCTACTCCACAAGACAAGCCAAATCTATTTTGATAAAGTAGTAAATCTACCTATATGCCTACTTCTTTCGATTAGTAAATAGAGAGAGAGTTCCATTCTATCATAGCTAGTATCTCAATTCCCTTTTATCGGTTACCTCTCAGTTATTGGTTCGGTTCTTTTTAGTGGTCATATCAATCTTGTTGAGATTAATTTAATTAGTTATGATTGATTAGTTAGAATAAAATAACTGATAGATCTAAATTAGTTAGATGAGGATGAATCTGCTGAGATACAATGGATTTTTTTGGTATTTTGAAATATTTGTATTTCATCCTTTAATCAATATAAATAGGTACTCTTGGTTCATTTCAAGGTATTACAGATTGAAAGTACTCCTAGTTCTCTCTACTAGTTCTTCTACTTTTCTCTGAAGCTCTGCAGAAAAGTCAACAGTGGTATCAGAGTCAAGTTCAAAGAAGATCATCAGGAGTACGTCGGTAAAAGGAAGGGAAAGCTAGTAGATCCAAAAAAAACAAACAAGAAGATGACAAGTATTGGAGTAAGTGTTCCTAATCAAATTCTTCCTATTCTAAAAGGTGATCCTAAAATTACTAAGGATCAAAAGGATCATATGAATGAGAATATGCAGAAAGATGCAAAAGCTTTCTATATGCTACAACAAGCAATAGACGATTCTCTATTTCCCCGAAGGCATCAACATCAACAGAAGCCTGGAAGATATTAAAATGTGTGTTTGGAGGCACAGAGAAGGTAAAAATTTCAAAGCTTCAAATTCTTTATCGTGAGTTCGAAACTCTTATAATGAAAGATTCAGAATCGATCACTGATTTTTTTTCAAAAGTTTCTTTTATTGTGAATCAAATGAGATCGTACGGTGAAAACCTAAAAGATCAAATTGTAGTAGAAAAAGTTTTACGAAGTTTATCTCCGAAATTTGATATGGTCTCTACAGTTATAGAAGAAGCTAAAGATACAAGCATATTATCGATTGATGAATTAATTGGTTCTCTTTTAGTTTATGAACAAAAAGTGGACAGATCTTCAGATGAGATTTCAGAACATGCTCTCCAAATGAAGATAGATCAAAAAACGGAACAGAAAAAAATTTCAGAAACCAGATCTCAAGGGAGAGATCAAAATGGCAGAGGAAGAGGTCAATCAAATGAAGGTAATAAAGAAACCAGATCTCAAGGGAGAGATCAAAATGGCAGAGGAAGAGGTCGATCATATGCGACTTGTCCAACACCTTTCTTGTGTCCTTTTTCTCAAGCACCAAAAGAAAGAGACTATTTCAAGCTAGAAGATAAAGATACCACTCCGAACAAGCAGTAATAGATGTTCTTTTGAGTTTCAAAAGTGTTATAGTTAGCATCAGCATCAGCAGTTCGAGAAGTAAACAAGCAACGTACATACATGGAGTTGGAAGCTGCACTTGGGGTCTGATACCTCAACTCAACCCCGCGAAAAGGGAATTCGGCTACCACTTGGAGGACTCACTTCACAAACGAGGACTTACTCGTGCATTTCACTATCTTTACTTGCTTTCGTTCTTTGACTCGCCTTTTTTCACTCTTACCTTCGAGTTCGGGGGAAGCTGTAGTTCTTCCTGCTTTACCGACCAGCTTATCAACCCGGTGATAAAAAGATATTCCGTTAAACCTTACTCTTAGTCTGCTTTCCCATCCATCGAACCATTGATAACAAGAACCTAACTACTGCTAGCAATAATCCAACTAGTGCTTGTTGGAATGCAAACCACCATTGGTAAGACCTGCACTCGCAACTAGGGGAATGGAACAACGTAGGTGGTATGACACTTAAGGAAATGATAGGAATCCAAATATGTTGAATCACTCATGTTATGATCTTCTACATCCTAGGTCTCCCCGTTCCGTCATCTGGCTTATGTTCTTCATGTAGCATTCAGACCGAATGACTCTATGAAATTACGTCGATAAAAAGGAACATAAGAAAATTTCAGAAACCAGATCTCAAGGGAGAGATCAAAATGACAGAGGAAGAGGTCGATCAAATGAAGGTAATAAAGAAACCCGGCAATGCTTTTGTTGCAAAAAAAAGGACATATTGAAAGAGATTGCTGGTATAAAAATAAAAATCTAAATGCTCCTCTTTGCTCTTGCTGTAAAAAATATGGACATCTTGAAAAAGATTGCTGGAACAAAAATCAGACAAATTATCATGACGAAAATAATAGTGAAGAAATGAATGAAGAAAATATTCTCTTTATAGCATCTGATGAAGAATATTCTAGTTCTGTATGGTTTTTGGATAGTGGATATAGTAATCATATGACAGGGGATAGAAGCTTATTTCAAAGACTCGATGACTCAGTCAGATCTACAGTGCTGATGGTGAATGGCAACAAAATTCAAGTGGAAGGAAAATGAACAATTGTTGTGAACACCAAATCTGGTAAAAAAATTATTAACGATGTAATGTTTATTCCTGGTTTAAAACAGAATTTCATTAGTGTATGACAACTGATAAGAAAAGGATATTATATTATTTTTATGATGAAAAATGTTTGATTCATGAAAAGAAAATTGGTAAATTAGTAGCAACAGTAAGGATGACAAAAAATAAAATGTTTCCCTTGGTACTTTCAGATTTCTCCTTATATGCATTCATTGCTACTACTACTGATGAATCAACAATAGGCATAAAAGATATGGTCATCTGAATTATGATGGACTAGAACTATTAAATAAAAAAAATATGGTAGTTGGCTTGCCTGAAATTAAAAATAAAGATACAGTTTGTGTATCCTGTATTTATGGAAAATAACATAGAAATACCTTTCAAACATGTCATTCTTGGAGAGCAAAAAATCGATTGGAACTTATGCATGCAGATATTTATGGGCCTATGAAAACTATCTCAGAAGATGGAAGTAGATATTTTGTGCTATTTACAGATGATTGTACAAGAATAATGTGGCTATATTTTCTTAAAGAAAAGGCTAAGGTTTTTCAAGTTTTTAAAAATTTCAAAGCATTTGTTGAAAAACAAAGTGGTTATTTTATTAAGACTCTACGTACTGATAAAGGGGGTGAATTCACTTCCAAAGATTTTTTTAAATTTTGTAAGAATACAGATATTCACAGGGAACTCACTACAAGCTATACCTCCCAACAAAATGGAGTGGCAGAGTGGAAAAACAGAGTGGTAGTTGAGACTGCTAGCTATATGCTTAAAGAAAAAATAGTACCAAAGGAATTTTGGGCAGAAGCTGTGAATATATCGGTGTATTTACTAAATCGTTTTCCTACCAAGGCAGTACAAGGAAAAACACCTTATGAAGCATGGTTAAACAGAAAGCCAGAAGTAAGTCATTTAAAAGTATTTGGTTGTGCTACTTACTTCCATATCCTGTTGAAAAAGAAGTAAACTTGATGAGAAAAGTATTAAATGCATATTTATTGGGTATAGTAATGAGACAAAAGGTTTTAGACTTTTTGATCCAACAACAAAAAAATTAGTTATAAGTCATGATGTTATTTTTAATGAAGAAGAAACTTGGAACTCTGAAGCAGTGGAAACAACAATATCTGTAGAAGAAGAAGTAGATAAAGCAGATGATCCATTGCATATTAATATCTCATCTGACTCTTCTCGTATTTTGAATGACTCAAATGAATCCAGTGATACTGAATCACCTCCACGAAAATTTCGTAGTATTTCAGAAATATATCAATCTGGTGATTTTGCATGTCTTGCATTCGAACCTACTTGTTTTGAAGTTGCAGCTCAGAAAGAAGAATGGGTACAAGTAATGAATGATGAGTTACAAGCTATAGAGAAAAATAAGACTTGGGAATTGGTAGATTTGCCTCTAGGAAAAAAAGCAATTGGACTTAAATGGGTGTACAAGTCAACATTTAATGTTGATGGCTCGTTGCAAAAACATAAAGCTCGCTTGGTTGCCAAATGATATACTCAAATTTCAGGTATTGATTTTTAAGAAACTTTTTCTCTAGTTGCTAAAATTGAGACAATTAGAATTATATTAGCATTGACGGCCCAAAAAAATGGCAGGTTTATCAATTTGATGCTAAATCAGCATTCCTAAATGGAAAATTGCAAGAGGAAGTTTATGTTAAGCAGCTCGAAGGATTTGAAATTAAAGGATCAGAAGATAAAGTGTACAAATTAGACAAAGCATTATATGGCTTAAAACAAGCACCAAGAGCATGGTATAGTCAGATTGACAATTATTTTCTTCAGCATAATTTTCAGAAAAGTTTAAGTGAGCCAACTTTATATATAAGAATTCAAGGTATAAAGATTCTTATGGTTTGTTTATATATGGATGATATGATTTATACTGAAAACTCATCAGATATGCTTATCAAATTTAAGAAAAATATGACATTAGAATTTGAAATGACTGACTTGGGGCTTATACACTGTTTCTTGGGAATGGAAATTATTCAAGATGCAGATGGAATTTTTTTGTGCCAAGAAAAATATGTTAAAGATTTGTTAAAAAGATTTCATATGTCAACTTGTAAGCCAGTGAGTACTCCAATGAATACAGATGATAAATTTCTATTAGATGATGGAGTGAAAAAAATAAATGAGCAACAATATAGAAGTTTAATTGGAGGGTTGATGTATCTCACACACTCAAGGCCAGATATTATGTTTACAGTTAACTTGTTATCCAGATTCATGCACAGTCCTAGCAAGCATCACTTTGGAGCAGCTAAAAGAGTTCTTAGATATATCAGAGGGACTCTCAATTATGGCATTCGTTATGAATAGGTAAAAGATTTTAAGTTATATTCGTATACTGATAGTGATTGGGCTGGTTGTGCAGATGATAGAAAAAGTACTTCATGATTTATTTTCAGTCTTGGCTCAGGTGTGATTTCATGGACAACAAAAAATAAGAATGTGTTGCTCTCTCAAGCACTAAGGCAGAGTATGTTGCGGCCACAAGTGCAGCATGTCAAACAGTTTGGCTTCGAAGAATTCTAGCAGATCTTTAAGAAAATCAAGATGGACCAACTAAAATCTATTGCGATAACAAATATGCTATTGCAATGACAGAATCCTATCTTCCATGGGCGTACCAAACATATTGAAGTCCGACATCATTTTATTCGTGAATTGGTTGATAAAGAAGATATTCAAATGGACTACTGCAACACAGAGGAACAACTTATTGATATCTTCACAAAAGCTTTGACAAAAGAAAAATTTTATTTTTTCAAAAATAACTTAAAGTTATAACTAATTGAATTAAGGGGGTGTGTTGAGATTAATTTAATTAGTTACGATTGATTAGTTAGAATAAAATAACTGATAGATCCAAATTAGTTAGATGAGGATGAATCTGTTGAGATACAATGAATTTTTCTGATATTTTGAAGTATTTATATTTCATCCTTTAATTAATATAAATAGGTACTCTTGATTCATTCCAAGATACTGTAGATTGAAAGTACTCCTAGTTCTTCTAATTTTATATGAAGGAAAAAAAGTCAACAAATCTTACCACTACTAGATGAATTCTCTTTTTTAGCTATATCCTTGTCAGTAGCAGAGTTCTATTCCCTTAGGTTACTTACCTCATCGTCGCACGGTTGGTGTATTCTTGATTTCTCTTCTCAATGTTTTCATTCCGATATTATATATTAGTATTTGTATGGTAGGCTTCTTTCTATTCCTATCTGATGGTATTATTACTTTTTAGTTAAACTCTTTCTTTTGTTGGTTTGGTTTGCCAGTTAGCCCAACTACTACTGATGAAACTGCTCCTGCTGTATCTTAGCCTATTACTTTTACACGACATCCCTTCTTCTCTAACTATTGCCTTATTATTATGTAAATTTAAAACTGCTAACCTGCTCTTCATTCTTTTGTTACTGTATGTAATTCTTTAACTCATAACCTCGATTATTAGGTTGAATTATCACACAAGATCCCGATATTGTTGCTTAAGAAAGAGTTTATTTTTATTACCATTAAATAATATCATGATTAGAAATAAGACTATAATAGTGGTCAAAAGTTTCAACAAAAAAGAACGGATGGATTATGAAAAAACCTCGCTCCTATGGTTAAACTTAAAGTCATAAGTATGCTCCTTGTGTTTTATTTTTTAAAAATTTTAAGTTATTTTAAATAGATGTTAAAAGTGTTTTGTTAATGATTTTATTTTGGAAGAAGTGTATGTTGAACGATCCTGATTTTATATATATATATATATGTGTGTGTGTGATTTGATTAGGAATAGATCATAGGATTGAGATTATTTTAACCCTTTTTAATCACAAACTTCATCTATTTCTAGTTTAAATTTAATTACCTGTAGCCAATCGTGGTTTAATAAGCATAGCACAACCTACTCGAAAAGAATGATTTTCCACCGATGCATGACACGTTAGCATGACATATAAATGAAATATTTCATCTTTAAACCTTTTAAACCAATGATAGTTACATATAAATTACTATAATTAAGAACTTTGACCTCCCAAAACAAACATTCGAATATTTCTAGAAACTTTTTTTTCTTTTGACTATACAAACAAATAATTAACTTGAGTATTGAATGGACCTTATCGTACATATTCATAATACAAATTTTGTAGAAAAAAATTGAAGATTGGACAATTGAACCCTTCTTGGATGCTTCTTTCAAACAAGTGGTCGCATAGGCTCCCAGGCACACATATTTCTTGGTTGGCAATCATCACTGATTGGATATCTAGCTCAACCTTATATATCTAATCACTTCACCCTAAAATAAAGTTTTTCCTAATTCCAAGCATATTACGATTAAAAAAAGTGGTTAGGCATAGATCATCTTGAGTTGACGATCAAAATTAATATTAATAGATTGACACTGAAAAAGAAATCATTAAAAAAAATCAAAATCAAAGGATCCCTCAAATATATATTGGGAAGGAGACTCCTCTTTCGACCTTTAGCATGATGACTGTCCTTGGAATAAGAGGAGTCCCACTCTCCTCATCGAGGGGGGCATGTGGATCAACACAAGCTTTATATTATAATCGTTCAACCGACGTGCCCAAATTATCTGACCCACTCTCGTTGGGCAATAAATATTCAATTCATTTTTTGATCAATCCAAAAATACTCGACTATCTTTTGTTGGACAAAAATGTTTAATCTACTCTCATTAGATAAAAAAATATTTGATCCACTCCCTAGTCGAACCAAAAATGTTCAATCTGCTCTTGTCCGGCAAAAACGTCTGATCCACTCTCATTAGAGAATAAAATTCTCAACCCATGCCTTTCATGTAAAATTGCCTAACGCACTTTGGTTGTACAACCCATAAGTTAAATTAGTTTAACACCTTAATCAATAAGCCATAATCGAGCAAATAATTTTCCCCATGCACTATGCGTTCACCTAAGAGAAAGTATCAAAGTGTTAGATACATCATAACTAAGAACATCATTACTATGTGCTCGATATGTTCATCTAGGATAAAGTATTAAAGTGCCTACTACATCCTAATTAGGCAAAACATTTGTACGCACTTATGTGTCTACCTAATATACAAGTATCTAAGAATCTATTACATGCTAACCAAACAAAGAATCATCAAGCACATGTGTCAATCGAAAGCAAGCACTCTAAAAGCCGTATGTAATCTAACCGAGAAAAACATCTCCCCACACTCAATATATCCGTTCATAACATAAGCAATTAATGCATTTGATATGCACTTACTAGATAAAAACATCTCAAAGTACATAATGCGTTTGCCCAGAAGATAAATATCAATGCGCTTAATGCATTCTAACCAAACAAACATCTCCATGTGTGTGATAGTCCACCTAGGAAATAAGCATCAAAGTATTCGATGTGTCATAATCAAGTAAAGTATCCCTATATTCGATATATCCATCTTGGCGAATGCACCTGTAACACTCTAACCATTCTTGGTAAAGACAATAACAATCAAATTCATCATAATATTGGATAAATCCCTCCTGCTAAGTATAATCGAGGGGCAAAAGATATAACAATTATTTGTTAGTCAATTAACACTCAGCTCAATTAAGTTAGAAATGATAAAATACTAACTAAGCATGTCACATCAACATAATATTGGAAGAGAATCAATCCCCATTAAAACAGTTAACTTTTGTAAATAACGATAGTTACAAAATGAAAAAAAAGTAATTATGTTACATAATGGTAGTTACATTTTTGCCAATTTTGCTGGTCTAAGCAAAAAAAAAATAAAAGCTTAAAAAGAATACAAAGGAAACAACATGGTAAGACTAAATCAAGATTGTATCGAGGGGGACGTTTCGAGCGTGGATGTCCTTTTTCTGGCTCATGCTTTCGAGGAAATCTAAGCCACCAACTTTAAATCAATTACGATTTTGATGTGTCACTTGCTAAGTAATTCCATTAGGACTCATCATTTTGGTCATATCTTGCCCCACATTTGCCGTATCTCCTCTTTATAATCATGGATCTCATTGGTGACGTCTTCCCTTGTCTTACTCATGAATAATTTAATTTGACATATTATAGTATTACATTTACTGAGAGTGGTCAATTTAGTTCTTTCAAATGTTCTATCATCCAACAATAGCCTATTTATAATTCAATTTTGTCAGAGAATATGTAGCCCATGGCTGATTAACCGTGACATCGCTTCTATAAGCAAAAAAAAAAAAAAAAATCATTATATTTTCGTATTCTACCCATGCTTATGATTGTTTCGTGTCAATATTTATACTAATAAACATGACTTTGAGGTTAGCATGTGCTTTTACCCATGGAGTTAAGATGAAGTAGAGAATAGTCATACCGAATAAAATTGATAAGATTTAATTTGAGAACAGTAACCTCTCACTTAAGCTTATAAAGGACACCCTATCTGATATAGCAATATGCTTGCAAATATTGGTGATCAGTATTGATCTAATTTGAAGGACAGTTGAGTTTATAAATAATGGACAAATAGATAATCCATCTTGAATGGTCTATTTCTCTGCACGATCAAAATAATTAATGTTGACAGCAACATGAAATTATCATCAAATTAAATGATGAATCAAAATATATTGGTTGGAAGAAAAAAAAAAGAAAAAAGGAATCCACCTTATTATAAGATTGACTGCTTTGGCCAATTCAAAATTCAACTGTTCGACCTTTTTTGTCTTTTGGTCGGGGCTTCCGACGTTATCTTCAGATAACGCCAAAAGTGTAATTTCCTGCTACTGTTGGAAGGACCTAAGCGAAGCGTTGTACTGTGTTCGTGTCAGTGACCACTGCGGCCCTTCCTCTTTATTCTCTGTGTTTCTGCTGCTCGTTAACGTTGGATCACCAGATATGGCGGGAAAGCAGTGCATGCCAACCCGGGGAGGCCGGTGCTCACCCTGTCTCAGCCCAGGCAGGAAACGGGATCCCCAGGCGGCTGCCACGTGGGACTGGTTCACTGTCTCCGCCGTGATCCATTCCCCCTCCCCCGCCCCCCTGCCATCCCGCGTCCCTCATCATTTCCTTCCATCTTCGTATCCCCCAACACTGCCCTCGATTCCAACCCATTTTAATCTCTCCCTCCTCCTCCTCCTCCTCCTCCTCCCCAAACTCCATCTGCACATGGATATGGTATTGCCCTCGACTTTCTCTCTTCGTACTGTTGATTGATATCAGTGATCTAAGCATATCTCCTAATTGTGCAAGGGTTGCAAGGAGAGGAAGACGACGACGAAGAAGAAGACGACGACGGAGACGGCGGGATGGTTGTCACAGCTGCTAGGTAGCGAGTTCTTCGGGGCGTGCGAGGAGCACAAGGAGATGAGGAAATGCGAGATCAACACGTACTGCGTCGACTGCCAGGGCTGCCTGTGTCTCCACTGCCTCGCGCCGCACCGCGCCCACCGTCTCCTCCAGATCCGGCGCTACGTCTACCAGGACGTCGTCCGCATCCTCGACATGCAAAGGCTCCTCGACTGCTCCAAAGTCCAGGTTTCATTCCTCCTCCCCCGGTTGGCCCTCGTGATTTATATGCCGATTACGTCGCCTTGATTACTGACTGCTATGAATCGGGCAGCCATACACTGTGAACAGTGCGAAGGTGGTGCTGCTGAACCCCCGGAAGCAATCCAAGCCATCGAAACCCAACCAGGGAGTCCCAGTTTGTGAGGTCTGTCGTCGGTCTATCGCCGACCCAAATCGCTACTGCTCCATTGCGTGCAAGACGAGTGGTTCTTGGCAATCGGAAGACGCTCTCGTCGCCGTCGCCGACGCCGAGTCCAGCGAATCAGAGTCGTTCCTGCCGCATCTGACGTCCGACGTTGGCTCTTCTTCTTCTTCCTCGCCCCCCGGATCGCTCGGCGCCGGCAAGGATTGGAAACCCGACTCACCTCCTCGAAGCCGTAGGACGCGTTCGAGGAAAGGAATCCCCCGAAGGGCGCCACTCTTCTGAATTCGACCCAAGTAACCTAACATACAACTATGAATCTGATCCTAATTTTGTGGATATCTTTCTGTTTTTGCTCTTTGTTGTTTCTTTGTATAGTTATCGGAATTGGATCGGACATTAATAGGGATCAGAAAAAGTATTTATGGTGCCATTAAGTGAATCTAACCAATCGAGGATTTGGATTCTAATTTTTCTTTTTAGGTTTACAACGGCTAATTATGTTTGCATCTCCGAATCATTTTTTTTTTTTTTGTTGATGAGAATAAAATAAAAATAAACTTTATATATGAATAAATGTTAGCAGACCGTCACACATAACGGAATCAAACAGAAATCACAATAAGACGAACACCAAGATTTACATGGAAAACATTTTCAACTCGAAAGATAAAAACTATGAGACAAGTCAGAGAAAATCTACTATTAAAATAATGAATATACAGATCTAAAGGCTTTTTGCTCAAACCCAAAGCAACAGCCACAAGAGAATCACAGGGATACAAGGACTATAATACTAAGCACAATATCCAAAACCTTCTCAAGAGATCACAGTAATAATCCACTGCAAACTGATCTAACTTAAGATATGAATGATTGAGAATAGTCTTTTCTTGTCCTTGTCTTCTTTCCTTTTCTGGATCTCTTATTTTCTGGCCTCTACTGTCAGTCTGTAGTCTTCTTTCTCTTACCCATGTTTTCAATCGTCGCTGCTCTCTTAATCTCAATCCTAACCACCTAATCTAGGTTTTAGGTTAATATAAGTGAGGTTCTGGACTATAGCCTTCACTAAAGTTCATTATGGACTGAATCTGAATCATCTGCCCAACATTGATTCCCTACCTACCTACGCTTGTTGTTGCTTAGGATGTATGTCAGTTATCGTGTGAAGTGAGAAACAAATATGTTTTGATGGTAAGTAACTTTGTGTCTTCTTTAAGGTTGGAGCAGCTTTAATTAGTGAATCTAATAACCAATTAGAGATTTGATATCTGTTTGCGTTTTAGAGATGTATGCTTACTCGCGGAGCACATGTTTTCCTACTTTTAAATTTAAAATATTAGAAGGTTTTATTGCATGTGAAAAAATTAACTTTGGAAAACATAATACGGCAGTATATTTTGTCCATAGAAAATAATTAATCTGATGCTCCAATAACAATTAAACCATTATTCTATAAAAATCTCACGAAATCAGAATAAATAGAAAAGAAGATAAAGTACCCCCGATATCAATCGATGATGCTGTCCCGACTCTTCAGGACCACGTGCACCATAAGTGCCCGCCCATGCATCTTCGGCTACTTATTCTTACCTATGAAACTTGGATTGCAGCCCATTTTGAAGTCAAAATAGATCTATCTCCCTTAATGAAATCAAATTTAAGGAGACAAACTAAAATACTATTTTGCGGTGCTATGGTGGTCAAGCGATTATTTATATGTCATCATCCCTACCTATCGTATGACATATGATTCAATGTCGAGGGAGATCTCCAAGTTTCTAGAAGATCAACCCAGTTTAAATCGATTTTTCTATATATCTATCATTGAAAGTTTAATGTTAGGAACGAAAATAACATAAAATACGGTTGGATTCTAAATTTGTAAAAATAAAATAAATATTTTCGGTAAGATATTTATGCAGGAGAAGAAATAATGAATTGTTCTCTTCCCTAGCCTAGCCTTTTTTTTAGTAAGTGGAGTTTTGTTTTTTTAATCATCTTGAGAAAGAGAAATCATGCATCTTTATAAGTAAGGTGTTGAAATAAAACAAACAACACATCCACATGATCAAAAAAGGATTTGAATAATTTATTAAATTATCCTTAAATGTCACAGAGCTTTGAAACCTCATATGGGCCGCATTAATGCTAACAAATCAATCTCAACCATCGACTCCGATGCCATATCCTCGTCAATCCCCTTGTGTCCCACTTGTTGGCTCATGTTTCTTGGATACTACCGACGTGAACGGACATCCACACTCATGTGGAAGACTGTGGTTGGTTTCACGCATCAGCAACATGGAATCAGACGACTGGCGGTAGAATGGATGTCTAAAGCAGCTGCCGGTACTGTTAAATGTGAGCATGCATATATGTGATTAATCATAAAGCCAAGTATATGTAATTTAGAAAGTTGCTACTGCTATGTTTGACCAAATGCAAAGAGGTCTGCTACGACAACGGCATATCTTTAGTTGTTAAGTTGTCATTCATTAAGGTCATCTGACCTAATCCGTTCTTCGAGATGTTATCGCGTCGAAGGTCCCTTGATTACTACATCTAGTTAGTCATCTCGTCATGTCTCAGTCTTATCCACAGGAGATTCCTCCAAAGTCATGTCGAAGGAATTTGTTTGACGAGTCTGCAAAGAAGTTGAAAGAACAAATCTACTTCTTCTGAACACATACACACTTTTTTGTTTTTATTTTTTAATCATTCTTATTTATATTTCACATCGATTGTGCATCCTTGCAATGATAAGATATATTATATTATCATCCACTCGACTCGATAGATGGGCCTAAGCAAGCGTTACATCATCCCATCCCATGACTAACTAAGCAAGTCGAATCTTGATGTGCTGCTTATGGTCGGCTGTCGAACATCATGTTTTAAAAAAAAGTTGGAATTTGGTATTATCCTACATATTGTTGGCCAGGAAATGCACAAATATGAGCTTGGATTTTTCAGCTATATTTGTTCATACTGCCTTTTCAGATAAAAAGTGAAATTTGCTTGGTGCAACAACATCTATACATGTCTTCGTCTAATTGCTACTTCGTAGCTCTTTATCAGTCATCACCAGTGATTTTTAATGGGCTGGTGACATGTATCAAGTTTATTCTTTTAATATTAAAATGCAATGATTAGATAAAAAATAATGTACTTAATTCTATGAATACTAAATGTTTGGTGGTCGCTCTCATAAACTTTATTCTTCATTATATGAGTACAACTTCCTAACAAGTTGTAAAGCTTAAAAATGATTCATTCTGTGTCAAGTTCCTTCCCTTTCAAGTTTCCATGACTCCATGCTTGTTGAACTCAACCAAATACCCAATCGTTGTGACAAGATATCCTGGATTGCCATCGACTGGCGAATAGGATGGCCAAGTCACTCGAATTGATTGCAATAGGTAAACAGAGAATATGGCAAAATAAATGCAATCAAAGAGATGAATGAAAGCATCAGATACCCGCCTCAGCCATATCATTTCACATCTCAGCCAACTCAGACCACTACCCATCCCATGACTCCAGAAGAAACAGAGCAGGTTGCCAGCCATCAGCCAGCATATCACTTTGCTAAGGGAGTCCAGTGCATTAATATTGGTATTCTTGGTTGCCACTTCAAGCAGGGCATCTCAGTTTTCACTAATTTGCTAATCCCAGTTGATAGGGATAATATTAGTCTCTTTCTCAGATAAGACAATATGGTCTAAGACAACCAATGTGGGGGGTGAGGCCGACTGACTAAGCTCCCAAATCCATCCTCTGACACACACGAAGTGATATATCACAAACGAGCGGATAAATCCAATATTTGATAACATTGGGCACCACGCAATCATCATCGGATCTCATAAGAATATGAGGAGACCGCACGATAGCAGGACAAAAGCAACACGCAATCGATAGCACGAACAGCCACCAGCGATGCTTACAACATTAAACAGACTGATAGAGAAGGTTAGACGTATGATGAGGTCGTGACATGACCAGTCAACAACGTACATATATAAAATGCCACCCCAGGGGTAGCTCAGGTAGAGGCTTTTTCCCACTTCAATTCCAAAAAGAAGAAGCTCTGGTATCTAAGGGGGAGAAGTCATACTTCACCCTTCGACACAATGCTAACTTAATCGTCGGAGGGATCTCCCCAGGGACCCACCACCCGGGTGAATGTCATTCTTTGCAGGAACAGCTCCACGAGACCGGGAAGAAGAGTCGCACCAAAGTAACAACCCGAGCCGAGCATCCGCGTGCTTCATCCCCGGACTTCACACCATGTTGGGGCCCTTTTATACTCGTGATCCGAACCCCGTTGTGCTAACTCCCCGGACACGACGGAGAACCCACAACATTTTGGCGTTAGAAGGAGGGCACAATGTCACAAGAGCGCCCAACACCTATCAACCCTGGGAAAGATGTCCTTCCTACGATGCAGCCAACATCGGGGGGAGCCCTTCAACCCCCGCTTTCACTCCCTTCGTTGGGAGACGGGAACCTGCCTTCCCACACCCCAGGGTGATATTGGAGTTTACTCAATGACCTTGGATTAACTCCATCCCCACCGAATCCAAGGACCCCGGTGGTGACTACCGAAGCTTTTCAGGGGCTTACCAACCAAGTCCAGGCTATAGCGGAAATACTTCAAGCGATTATCCCCTATATCCCACAGCTCACCCAACAGTTGAGCTCACAGCTCACCCAACAGTTGAGCTCACAGCCTCAGACAGCCTCCCTGCCCTAGACAGGAACAACGCTGCCACAAAAAGGGCAGCCTCCGATGACCCGATCTGCCAACTACCTGTCTACTACTCCAGCCACATTTTGCAAGGTACAGAGGAGTGGTATCATTCGATAGAGAAACTCGCTCTCACCCTAGTCTTCACAGCCAGGAAGCTAAGGTCATACTTCCAGACCCATACTATCAAGGTAATCACCGATCAATCGCTACGTCAAATTTTCTCTAAATTCGACATTGCATGATGGATGCTCAAGTGGTTAGTAGAGCTTAGCGAGTTCGACCTAGAGTACGCCCTAAGAAGGGCAATCAATGTTCAAGCTATTGCTGACTTCTCCTCAGAGTTGACCGCCCCTGAGCCCATCCAGGGGAAGCCTACTTGGACCCTCCATGTCGATGGATCAGCGAATGCCTCCAGGGGAGGGGCCGGGATAGTCCTGAGAGACCCCGATGGACAAATCTGGGAACATGTCGTACACCCACCACCAATAATGAAACAGAAACGAGGCATTGCTGCTCGGACTACGACTAGCCACCGAGTTGCAAGTTGAACACCTAGAGGTGTTCATCGACTCCCAGCTAGTCGCCAGCTAAATCGATAGGAGCTTCGAGGCTTGAGAGCCGAACATGGCCACTATCTCGCTGAGGCCCGCCTATTGATAGGTGTGACCAAGTACTTCAAAATCTTCCAGATCCCACGCCTCAAGAACTCCAGGGCCGACGCTCTGGCCCGGTCGACCTCTGTCGACACAACCGGTGAGTTGTCGACCATCCCCAGCCTCTGCCAGCCAACGGTTGCCACTGTCGAAATGGCAACCACAATCTCTTATCTCGACTGGAGGGAGGAAATGCTACACTACAAGATGGATGCAACTCTCCCGGCGGACAAAGCCATCGCCCGTCGAATCAAAAGAACTGAAGCATGGTACGATACCATCAACGGGCGCCTCTATAGAATAGCTTTCAGCCAGCCCCTATTGTGGTGCTTATCAAAATCTGAGGTTGATATTGTGCTTGCCGAGGTCCACGAGGGGATATGTGGCAAACATATCAGAGGGCGTACCTTAGCTTTTAAAATCCTTCGCCTCGGATATTATTGGCCGACCATGTAAGCAGATGTAAAATCTTACGTCCAGAAGTGTGTGGAGTGCTAGAAGCATGCCCGCATTCCTCGCGAACCAGCCTTGCAACTCTCCCCGATTCACTACGCTTGGCCTTTTGCATAATGCGAGATGAACCTCCTCGACCTGTTCCAACAAGTCGCGAGGCAGTGCAAGTTTCTAATCATTGGGGTGGACTATTTTACTAAATGGGTCGAGGCTGAGCCTTTGGCCTCAACCACCAAGAATCAAATGAAAAATTTTGTTTGGAGAAACATCATAACAAGGTTCAGCATCCCAAAGATCATAGTCACAAATAATGAGACGTAGTTCAACAACCCTAAGTTCAAGGCTTCCTGCCAAGACTACCAGATTCAACTGAAGTTAAGTTCGGTGGCTTACCCCCAGGCCAACGGATTGGCTGAAGTAACCAACAGAAGCTTACTCGAAGGACTAAGAAGACGAGTGGCAGGGGCTCTAACAACCTGGGTCGAGGAGCTCCCCAGTGTCTTATGGGCTCTACGGACAACGCAGAAGACCTCAACAGGGGAGTCACCCTACAGTTTGGCCTTCGGCACCGAGGTCGTCCTCTCTCCCCAAGTGATCTTCCCGACCCTAAGGATCGAGAACTTCACAACTGAAGCATCGGAAGTAGGTCTCAAGGAAAACCTCAACATGCTCGAGGAATGCAGGGCCAAAGCACACCTAAAGACCCTACACTACCAGAGGGTGGTTGCCTGACTCTACAACCAAAGGATCCGACCCTGACCCGTCAGTAAGGGATACTTGGTCCTCAGGAGGGCCAAGGTTAGCGACCCTGGACGCACCCGAGGAAAACTTGTCCCGAGATGGGAGGGACCGTATCGCGTCACTTGAGTTGTTCGAGACGGGACTTACACTGTATCGACAATGGAAGGGAAGGCACTCCCTCGGATTTGGCATGTGTCAACTTGAAAAAGTTTTATGTCTAGACGGCAGACTGAAGGTTCAACGTCTTAATGCAATCAGGATGACAAAGATTCAAAAAGCTATTTTTATTAATGAATGAGAAAACAAAAGACGGTCGGTTGACCGATACAAAGGGGGCTTTGATGCCCGACACACAAGACATGACAAGGTCGACTACTTCTCTGAAGGAGAACTATCATTGAAAGGCTAGTTGAGATCCATCATGACATTGGCATCTTCGGGGCACTTGGCCCATCTTCTCGAGTCTTGACTCTAATCCTCGAGATGCCTTGTAGGCGGCCATCGCCTTCGTTCCCTCGCCCTTCAGCTTGGCCTCAAGAAGTGTCGTCGCCTTGGTCAGTGATAACACATCTCCTTCTAGACGGGCTTGGTCGTTCCAAGCCCCATCGAAGCTGGAGCGTAAGATCCTGACCTCTTCCTCAAGCCTCTCCGCTGGGTCTTAAGGGACTCCAGCTTCCCCTGCAACCTGTTGACGTTCCCCTCTAGTTCCTTCGCATGGGACTCAGCGACCGCAACCAAATCCTGGTCGGCCCGACCCTTGAGCTCTTTGTTGGTGGCCCGAAGCGTTAGGATTCTCTCGTGCTTGCTCCGAACCAGCTGGCCAACATCATACACCCAGTCGATGAGGGTGGTAACAAAGTGAAGCCCTTGTAGAAAAAAGAAAAAAGAAAAGCTCAAACAAAAGGAGGGAAAGAAGACGAAAGGAAATGAAAGAAAGGGCGCTTACCCAGATAGCCAACTTGCTAGCCCTGTTCATGAGCTCCTCGGAGGAGCATTCATATACTTGCTTCGCCAAGGCGGGGTGTAGAGCCCCGCGCAGATACTCCCCGGACAGCGAACCCTCAGTCCAAAACTGGCTTGACCCAGCGATGGCCGACCACCTCTGCATCAGAGGATCTTCACCCTTGGTGACCTTCAGCCACGTCATGACAGTGGCGAAGTACTTCTCTGCCCCCACGTGGTCTTCCACCTCGCACAACTCCCAGAGGATATAACCCTATTCCAGAGCCTCCTCGATCGCCATCGGCTCTTTCCCCTTTCTTGAGGGGACCCTGATGGTGCTCCCCGAGGCATTTGTAAGAGGCTCGGAAGTTTGCTTCTGGCTGCGCTTCCTTAGACTCAACCCCATATCGACATTAGGGTGCTTCTCAGCCAGGGACTCAGCAGCCACTATAGAAGCAGATACGTCAGTTGTCAGTAAGGCCGCCGATTTGTTGCCCGCCCCACCACCAGACTTCATCTTTCCAAGGTTGAACATTTCTACATGATAATGTACAATCAAGAAAACATTTAACACAATAAGCAGATAGGAGAAACATATCTCAGGGGGCCGGGCTAAGGCTTGCCTCGGCCAACCAGGCCTCATTCATGTCCTTCACCCCCCTATAAGAAGAAAGGAAACCCCAGAGGATCTCAACCAGTTCGGTCTCATTGGCCGAAAGCGTCGGAACCGAGTTATTCATCATCCGAGAAGTCCACTAAGTCGGGAAGCTCCGGCCCCGACAACAAGAGACGAAGAAAAATCGTAACTTCCAGCCTTTGTTGCTGGAAGGCGCACCTCCCACTCTGAATCCGACATGAGTGGTGAGGTAATAACCGACCTATCCCTAGCTTAAGTGGAAACAGGCCATGAACAAATCTCGGGTCGCCGTTACGCCCGACGCAAAGCATTCTCATAGGAAAGCTACCAGATTGCACCACGAGTTAGGCACAATATGAGAAGGTGAAATCTGCTACCCTTCAAGGCATGCCTCGATCACAGGGTACAGCGGGAACCTTAGACCCGCCTCGAGAGCATCAGTCAACAGACTGAAGCCATTCGGAAAGGCGTCATAGGGACGCTCCCTAGCAGGGGCTCATGGAGCTCATACTCCAAAGGAATGAAATAGTTCTTCCTC
Organism: Ensete ventricosum; assembly: GCA_029747655.1. Classification (NCBI taxonomy): domain Eukaryota; kingdom Viridiplantae; phylum Streptophyta; class Magnoliopsida; order Zingiberales; family Musaceae; genus Ensete; species Ensete ventricosum. The sequence goes on from JAQQAF010000002.1 coordinate 30,128,124, forward strand.
ACTTCAACTAACCGACGAGTCATCACGGTCGAGTCTACATCAAAATTGGACTGCATCGCTACTAGGGCGTCGACAGTCCCAGAGTCGACCGAAGCCACACCCCCGGACATAAAGACAAGGGCTGTTAACCTAGAGTCCCCAGAGGGACGACTCAAAGCCTAGACCTATGGGTTGGCATCTCAACCGAGTGAGACTCAGAATGAGAGGAGGCGGAAGACATCCGACTTGCTCGAGAAATTATCGGGGGGAAAGAAAAAGGGAGGGAGGCCAAGAACGTTGGCAAAGTCGGCACCAGAGATGATAAAGAGCAGCAACAATGGCGGGGAAGCAAGCAGTAAGCAGAATAAAAGGAGACTACAAAAGAACCGAAGAGGATTAATACCTCACTCCTGCGCCGACTGGTGCTCCGCATCCCCTAACAAGTGGGACAACTCATCATGATGGTTTGTATCCCGTGCCCGATGAATTACTGCAGGGGACACACGTCATCTGATGAGGTATCTCAGTCGACAAATGGATCATTATCAATCCAAGGAAAATCTCCCCGCCAAAAGATCGCCCAAGGGCTTTCAGTCCCGAACATCAACAAGCGAGGTCTCAGCCTCACCCTAGGGCTTTTAGTCTCAACTATTGACTAGCGGGCTCTCAGCCTCGCCCAAGGGCTTTCAGTCCCGACTATCGACTAGCGAGTTCTCAGCCTCGCCCAAGGGTTTTTAATCTCGAGTATCTCCAAGTAGGTCCTCAGCCTCGTCTAAGGGCTCGCCGCCCCCAAGATTTCCTAACCGAAACCTTCCACCTTAAAAGCTTCCCATGAGAAGCACGATAGTTGCATGACGACCATGCTAACATTGGATCAGCCAAGATGGCACAACCTCAAACACACATACAAATCATTCCGTTATGCCAACCCCACACTCGAAGGACCCTTCCTCTCGCCTTGGCGAAGCCTCAGGGAAGCCTCCTCCCGCGGGGTAGGGGGAGAGAAAAATGATAGAGATAATAGTGGTCCCCTTCCCAGACCGGACAACATGACCTAAGACAACCAATGTAGGGGGTGCAGGGCTGACTGACTAAGCTCCCAAATCCGCCCTCTGACACACACTTGCAACATATCACAAATGAGCGGATAAGCCTAAGATTTGGCAGTATCGGGCACCGCACAGTTGCCATCGAAACTCATAAGAGCCTAAGGAGATCGCATGACAGCAGGGGAGAAGTAACACATAACCGACAGTACGAACAACCACCAGTAGTGCCTGCAATATTAAACAAGCTGACAGAGAAGGCCAGAAGTATGATGAGGTCATGACATGACTAGTCGATGACGTACATGTATAAAAGGCCACCATAGGGGTAGCTCAGGTAGAGACTTTTTCCCACTTCAATTCCAAAAAGAAGAAGCTCTGGTATCTAAGGGGGAGAAGTCGGACTTCACCCTTCGATACAATGCTAACTTAATCGTCGGAGGGATCTCCCCAGGGACCCACCACCCGGGTGAATGTCATTCTTTGCAGGAACAACTCCACGAGATCGGGAAGAAGAGTCGCACCAAAGTACAACCCGAGCCAAGCATCCGCGTGCGTCATCCTTGGACTTCACATCACGTTGGACCCCTCTTACACTCGTGATCCGAACCCCATTATGCTGACTCACAGATACAACGAAGAACCCACAACACCAGAGTTCACAACATTTAGGTTTACTCTAGAAAGATTATGAAAATTGATAGGGATGCACAATAAGGTTTACAACAAAGATTATGAAATGTGGAAATAAGCATATAATAATTACTCTTGTTATTCTTTGTTCTACATTTTTTCTTGACTGCATATGGTGTCTACTGAAAGCAAGGAAAATAATAGAGAAGAAAATGAGAAAACGAACAAGCTCTTCTTGAAATAAGGAAGAATATATCGTTGATCATTAGGCCAAGTATTACTCTCTACCACTCAACTGGATAAAGGACAATAATTATGACATTGAAATATTTTTTAGATTTTCTCAAGTCATTGATGTAATAATGTGTACAGATTTTAGATGCAATCCAAATCATAGGGTGATTTAAAGGTGAATTACGTGACGTTAGCAAGCTGAGAGGTGGATTTCTTGGATAAAGATGTTCTTGTTTGGAAGATTTCTTTAGCAAGTGAAAAGACAGGTGCCTCAGGCTCTTATGAATACTTTACTTATATGAGCAGTAAATATCACAATATAACATAGTGAAATGTGCACATCTACAACTCTTATACATATCACAATATAACCTCAGGTTCATATGAGATCCGATGATGACTGTACGATGCTCGATATTATCAAATTTTGGACTTATTCGTTCATTTGTGACATGTTGTAAGTGTGTGTCAGAGGACGAATTTGGGAGCTTAGTTAGCCAACCTGCACCCCCTACATTGGTTGTTTTAGGCCACGTTATTTGGTCTGGAAAGAGGACCACTATTATCCCTATCATTTTTCTTTCTCCCGCGGGGAGAAGGCTTCCCTGAGGCTTCGCGAAGGTGAGGGGAAGGATCCTTCGAGTGTGGGATTTGGTAATTTACTATCATATTCTTTGGAATACTTTAATTATATAAGCCGTACATATCAAAATATAGCCTAGTGGAATGTGAACGTTGACAACTCTTTTCCATATACCAATTAAACTAGAATTTATCCTTCCCTGTTGATGGTTGCTTTTTATATTTTACAGGCCTCCTATATATATATATATATATATATATATATATAAGAAATAAGAGAGGAGCTCTCACCCGAGTCCTTCGAGTCCTCTCAGGTAGTAAAAAACCTCCCTTGTTCTCCCCCTTTTCCGCAGCTATATCTTTCTTGCCTCCTCTCTCAAGAAACACACGTATAGAAAGAGACAGCTCTTTTCTCAATAGAACATCAGAAAGAAACACACAGGGCAAAGCTATACTCTGCAGAAGAATAGCAGAGTAATAAGGAGAGATGATGATGTCTTATTCTTCCTACTCTTGGCTTCCTATTTGCTCCTTTCCTCCTCCTCCTCCACTTATGTGACCAATGGTATTCCCAGGCTGCCCAAACTCACCACCCTTTCTTTTGAACAAGGCTACACAGCTCTTTGGAGACACCAACCTCATGCTTCACCACAATGGCAAAACTGTCCACCTCTCCCTAGACCAGAGAACAGGTACTCACCTATCCCTGCCTCATTGGTTCTCTCTCTCTCTCTCTCTCTCTCTCTCTCTCTCCCTACAAATATATGTACCTGATTGTGGACTGGACTGCACTACCTTGGATTACGTTGGCCAATGGACAGGTTCTGGATTCGCTTCGCAAGATGTCTACCTCCATGGTTTCTTCTGTGCGTCCATCAAGCTCCCTTCAGCTTACGCCGCAGGGGTCGTCGTCGCATTCTATGTAGGCTTCTCTTTATGCATTGTCTTTCCCATTTGTCCGGTGATAGCTTATGTTACTTACCTATTACATCTACTTCAGTAATCACATTTCGAGTTTTCTTTCATATGTAGAAATTTCTTCTTTAATCTAAGAACTTGTTAATTTCCCAATTGTTTTGAAGTTAAATCTCCTATGTTCACAATATTAATTGATGGATAGCAGTCTTTGTATTGATTAAAATATAAATATTTGATCCAATAACACATATTTATATTGATTAAAATATAATATATATATTTTTAAAATACTAAAAAATCTATCACATCTTAATAAATCTCACCCTATTTAAACTAATCTAATCCTCATCTAAACTATATTCTTATCTTTATTTTATCTAATCCTAGCTACTTAACTACTTAAATTATTTTCAACACACTCCTTTAATTCAAGTAGTTATAATTAAAATATTTTTAGAGAAATATTTTTCTTCGCCAAATTTTTTGTGAAGTTGTCGACGAGCTGATCTTCGGTGTTGTAGTGGTTGTCTTATATTTCTGCTTAGGTCTATAACTTGATCTTTTTCCCTTTGACATCCATCTCTGATGATCTGATAGAGGTTCTGTATTTGTAGGATCAGATCCCATTGGATGTAGAAGTTTTCTCTTTCTTTTCTTTCTCTTAGCTTTCTTCACGTTATCAAAAACTTCTACCATCCCTGTATGTGTACCTTCATTATTATTCTTGGAGTTTACGATCTCATCCTTTTCTTATGCATGTGTTTCATCAATTATAATTTTCAAATTATCATAACTTTCACTATCTGAGATAGTTGGCATAGATCTACACAAATTTAGATGATCATAGGTTTATTTCATAATATTGATTCATAAGTAAGAGTAGAAAAATCAAAAAATAATAAGAGAAACAATTTGTTTTTTGGTCATCCTTGCAGTTGCTATCAATTTTTTAATTTTCTTATCATAAATCAAGCATTTTTTATCAGAAAAAAATAATATAATATTATTTTCTCATTAGTTTTCCTATATTAATGAGATTTTATTTTAAATCAGGAATAAACAACACATCATCAATAATTTTTTTATCAGATTTGTTCTTCACAACAACTATTCCTTTTTCTTTCACCTGAATCTTATTATTATTTTCTATCTGTACAGTAGATCTAACAGAATCATCAAGCATCTGAAATAAATTTTTATCCCATGTCATATGATTACTGCATCAACTATCTGAAAACCAAACAGATCTAGAATATTCTTCATCATATGCTATAAAGAAAATAATTTCTTCATCTCTTTTATCATCATTATTTTCTTCATCATAGTTTGTTTAATTTTTTATTCCAATAGTCTTTTTCAAGATGGCTATATTTTTTACAGTAAGAACAGAGAGGAACATTTGGATTTTTATTTTTTTTGCCAATAATCTTTTTTAATATATCCAATTTTTTTGCAACAAAAACATCACCAGGTTTCTTTGTTACCTTCGTTTATGTTTCTCTGACCTTTAGTTGATTGATCATGATCTCTGCCATTTTGATCTCTCCCTTGAGATTTGAATTCTGAATTCTTCTGATCCTTCTTTTGATCTATCTTCATTTAGAAAACATGTTCTAAAGTTTCATCTAAAGATCTATTTACTTTTTGTTCATGAACTAAAAGAGAACCCATTAATTCATTAATAGATAATGTACTTGTATCCTTAGCTTCTTTTATAACAGTAAAAATTATATCAAATTATGAATGATAAATTTCGTAAAACTTTTTCTGCTACAGTTTGATCTTTTAGATTTTCACCATAAGATCTCATTTGATTCACAATAGAAAAAACTTTTGAGAAGAAATCAATAATAGATTCAGAATATTTCATTATAAGAGTTTCAAATTCACGTCGAAGAATTTGAAGCTTTGAAATTTTTACCTTTTCTGTGTCTCCAAACACACTTTTTAGTATCTTCTAAGCTTCTGTTGATGTTGATGCCATCATGATTCTAGGAAATAGGGAATCATTTATTGCTTGTTGTAGCATATAAGAGATCTTGCATCTTTCTATATATTTTTTTCATCTATTTTTTTGATTTTTGTAATACTAGGATCCAGCAGATCATACTGAACAAAACCATCTTCTACCAAATCTCATAATTCATATGAAATAAAGAGAGTTATCATTTTAACAACCCAAAAATGATAATTATCACCTTTGAAGATAGGAAGAAGCTGATTAGGAATGCTTACTCTAAGACCTGCCATCTTCTATTTTTTTTTCGGATCTATTAATCTTTCATTCTTTTTGATTGATGTACTCCTTTTGATTTTCTTTGAATTAGACTCTGATACCAACCATTATTGGCTTTTTTGCAGAACTTCAGGGAGAAGGGGAAGATAATAGTAGAGGACACCAGGAGTACTTTTAATATGCAGTCCACAGTGTCTTGGAATGATCCAAGAGCATCTATTTATATTGATTAAAAGATAAATATAAAATTTTTAAAATACTAAAAAATCTATTACATCTTAGTAAATCTCACCCTCATTTAAACTAATTTCATCCTCATCTAAACTAGATTTTTATCTTTATTTTATCCAATCCTAACTACTTAATTACTTGCATTATTTCCAACATTATTTACAGCTAGTGTGTGGAATGCCTTTGTTTTAATCATTAAATTTGTTATTATATCTCTGGTCTAATTATTTTCACTATAGTTGTTACCATTCTTTATGTCGTGGTCGAGATGTCAGCACAACTTGAGTCGATCAAAGTGTAAAAGATTGCCAATGTTGCCTCCGAGCTAGAGAGAGTTGGCGGGAGATCTGATTGTGAGATCGCTTGACCGATCTTTCAAGGTGTGGGTGAGGGCCACTCCCACCTCCTGGCCACTAGTGGCCTACACAAAGGTCAAAGTCGGGCAAAGAGATCCTCGACTTAGCCCCTCTAATGCTTAAGTTAGTCAAAGCTAGAGCTTTGAGAAAAGGAAGGAAATCAAAGACCGTGGTGTGTGTATATGTGTTGAGGGTCCGATCCCTAGTGTTATTCCTAGGGGTGGCTCTTATACCTGTTGCCTTGGGTAGATGTACGTGGTGGTTTAATGATCACCAGTGTCAGCGTATGTAGATGTTTAATGCTTGCTGATGCCTTAAGCGGTCGGCCTGTACACTGAGCACAGATATTGCCTGAACTATTCGGTGCTGCTCCTTACTTCTTGAATAACATGATACGAGGTAGCACCGCCCCTTACTTGTCCTAGGGCCAAGGTTGATATAGGAATCCACTAGAGTGGGTGACACACAACTATCTTATCCCGGGTTTGCAGCACTAAGTTGGCTTGAAGTTTCACGCTGGTTCTATCGTGGTGCCCCAAGGGCCCTTCAAAATGGAATTCTTGGATATGCCATATTATTCTCTCCCCCCCATAGGAGTCGTGCCTCAGGAGAATCATGAAACGTGGGTTGGGGCCTATGTTGGTTGGGTTGTTGGTCTCGTCGATCGAGCGGGTTTTCTGGGAGTCGGTGTGACTTCATGTTGTTGAAGCCCAATAAGGCTAGAGCATTGCTTTAGTTGAGTCGTATCTCAATGCTAAACTGACCGAAACATATTTGGTGATGGACTGGCTGAGGTTGAGTTGGCAATGAATCGATCAAGATTGGGTCAATAATGTACTGGCCCAGACATATGTTTGGAAACCTTATCAGAAATATCACATGCACTGCGAAAAAATAAAACAAAAAGGGTCTCCTATGTTTATCATGTTGTTGTATGATGATTGCTGCATGAAAAATCATAAAATAAAAAACTACGCAATATGTGTTAGATGTTTTACCTAGGGAGATCGTATATCCCTGAAAACCAGATTCGAAGGAGAGGATGAAGGAGGTCAGATGTCATTCTCTCTAGCGTTATCCACATGGTGGATGCAACACCAATGCTCTTTAAATTGTTGCGGGAAGCTAAGGAGAATAGGAGGGGGCAGCCAAAGGTATCCCCTTTTTTGCTATCCCTTCCTCCTAGTTATAGAGAGCCTCTTTAAACCCTAATAGATCATACCTTAGTGGGTATTCGATATTTATCCAATTAGCCTCACCTCTTGGATTATTGATCTATATATGATAATCTTAATTTATCTCTAATTAGGTCTCATGCAAGGAATCCACTAACGTTGGGCCTCATCTAATGAAACAAGAGCTTATTGAATAACTCATATCCAATCCTCTACTCACCGCAACATCCATCATATATGTGTCCCTCTAGAACCAATACCGAGCTGGCCATGAGTTGCACCTATCATATTGCTTTATGACTCAAAACTTCTTTTGACTCTGTGAATTATTATCTCATAGCAAGAAACTCAACTCATCGACTATAAATGTACTAAGTCACTGCGCCAAAGTATCATGAACTTAGATAGTTTTGCCTAAGTTGTGCGGCACCATCACATGTTCATATGCAAAGGTCAGCCTCCCCAAAACCTCCTATGGCCCCTTAGGACCTAGAAAAGAGAAAATGGGTTAGAGAAAATATTTTCCATAGGATCCACAAGAAACAACTTTAGGAAACATTTTATATAGTCAGTGCAAATTACAACTATAGACATTACAAACTCTGAACAGTCACACACAAAGGATCAAGGTCTATTACAGACCAAAGTTTCCATAAGTGTCCACATGACACAACTTTCATTTACAAGCCGAAACCGACTAAGAAAGGTAACCAAACTATGGCTACCAAGCTTACTACTAACCCGCTACTTGCTATAGAAATTATGAACAAAACCGAAAGACATGGACGTACATGAGCATTACATTGAGCACTCTCTTTATATTTTTGTCCGTGACATTCTCCCCCACTTATTCCTTCGTTGTCCTCATCGAAGCCATTGCAGTTGTTGCATCTCCTCGCCATTTGTTGAATCTTTAATCTTCTACTATGGCTGCAATACGCCTTTTGACTCCTAGCTGCTCTCTGCCGCTATTGTTGAGTAGTCGAACTTTGATCTGCCATGCTGCTTCAACTCGCCAATGACTAACTCAGGTGTAGGGTCGTCTGAGTTATGTTGATCCTTGTGGCTTCTTGCAGATCATTTTGATAAAAAAAGATATTCCTTATTTTACGCTAGTATTTGAAACGTCTCATGCTGCTTAAACTAGGTGGATGCTTGTTGGAGCTTTAACGAGCATCATCTTGTAGACTTGACGTCCTTCAAAAAATTTGCTCATCGATCATTCTTCAACTTAGTTGTCGCTTCCAAGTAGGTTTGCATCACTTCTGCTTTCGATTGACATTCTGTTGGAAAATAAAGCGGACAATCTACTCTTAGTTGCATCGATCACCAATGGTGAGGATTTGACAACTATTGTCTTCCATTAGATTTCTTCGAAGGGTCTTTGAATGTGCATAGAGCTCCTTTGTAAGATAAATAAGAGAACTGAGGTAGTCGGTTTCACCCATTCTCTTAAGAGTTGAGAAGACAAAGTTACTTGACTTCGCCCGCCTCCTTGAGTTTGTACTTCATGCATCGAGCTAGTTACTAGTGTTCGCCCACTCTTTGCTCACACTTCTGAAGCACTAGAAGTATTTGCACTTCTTGCATTGAGTTAGCTACTATGATTCGCCTTCTCTCTGCTATCGAATTTTCAGAATGCAAGAGGTTTTTCCTGAAAAGAGCAAAATTTTATCCCAACTTAGAGCAAGTTTTGATAGTTTGGGTCGCCTTTGGATTATACTATCTTCTCCATCATTTTTGTCGCCTACTCATTTGAGTAGAAAAGGTATAGCACCATATACTACCTACTTCGTTCCTTGATCGAGCAATCCTGCATCAACCCGAAGTCCCCCACTTTCAGCTATTCTTGATAAGAAGCCCATTGACACTGGTCTTATAAAGTTCTCTAGCCGCTATCCTTCAGCCTTGTCTTGGTACTTGGAGTTTGCCTCTGCATTCTCCACCTTCTCGACCCCTTTCACGACCAACGCTCTCTCACCATGAGAACAAAGGATTGATTGCTCCATGGAAGTCCTGCCTATGCGGTACTATGGCACTGCCAAGCCCATGACACTACTATCTATTGCCTCGCATCTATGTCCCTTTCTTCATGATCGGTAGATCCGCCTCTGTGGCATTGTGGCACTCATCTGAATCCATCTCCATTCTAACCGATGCTTAGCTTTTGGGTAGCTGAGCTTCTCTAGACTTTATCGTGATCTCATTATCGTGATCTCATCATGATCCAATTTTTATTACATATATCCAAAGACATCATAATATATGCAATAGGCAACATAAAGTGAGAATATACCAATAATAGTCATAATGTAAAAAGACAATGCAGCATGTTACACATACCATCATTCACGTGATTGACTTGCATGACACCTGTAACCAACCTCGAAGGATTTCCTCCATCCAGTGTGGCATGACTTCTGTGGTAGATATGTCTTGGCTTCCGATAAATCAGGTGGGAATCATATCGACATTCGACAGGCGGCCCCTGACTCCTCGCGCCGCTGCCATCTTGGCTAGTGCGTCGGCTTATGTGTTCTCCACCCGAAGAACCCTGGTCACAGAAAAATGTTGGAAATTGTGATGAGTTGTAATACTTTAGTCAAGTATTTCGCCATGGTCGGATCTTGAGCCTCATACTTTCCATTGATATGGCTGACCACCAGTTAAGAGTCACTGAAGACCTTAAGCTCCTTTACATGCAACTCCGAAACGAAGCGTAACCCTAACACTAAGCCTCAAACATAGCTTTGTTGTTAGTAGCCTTGAACTCGAAGCAGAGTGAATTCTTGTATAGCCGGCCATCGGGTCCCTTCAAGATGAGGCGTGCTCATTCTCTTTCAGTGTTGGCTGATTTGTTGATGTACAACGTTCATATTTGTTATGTATTCTTGAGAATGTTGTTCGAGGAGGGGGTTAGCTCAGAAATGAAATATGTAAGTGCATATGCCTTAATGGTTGTCCTCGTGCTGTATTGGATGTCGAACTCTCCGAGCTCGATCGACCATCGTAGTATTCGGCCAGATACATCAAAGTAAGAAAGAAATTGGTTAAGTGGCTAGTTGGTTACCACCCTTATGGTGTAGGCCTAGAAGTAGGGGTGTAGTTTCCTAGTTGCTTGGATTAGGGCTAACACCAGTTTTTGGATTGGGGGGTACCGTTCCTCGAGTCCGTTCAGATATGGCTGGAGTATTAGATGGGTCATTGCACATCCAATTGTTCCTGAACCAAAATTGAACTAGCCGCATGCTCAGAATCGACCAGGTAAAGGCTGAGTGGTTCACCCGAATTTGCTGAGGTGAGTTTGTTGAATCTCGAATTTTGAGAATGAAATCAATTGATGAATTTATGATCTAACCTTTGTGTTGGAGATAAGTGATGTAGGATTAACTATGACTAGGAAAAAGCAAAACAATTAAGGAAGAATCTATCATTGGGTCAGAGTCAAGATCGTGTATCGAGTTGGAAGAATCGAGGGTACATTGAGGCTTTAGACAATGTGATGGGAGCTCACCATAGGTTTGCCGGGAGTTCGCTGACAGGTTGTCGAGAGCTCGTCGGAGGTTTGTCGAGAGTTCGCTGATAGGAGATCGGAAGCTCACCGAGGGTTCACCGAAAGGATGCCATGAGTTCAACGAAAGATCGATTAACATGCCATACTTATTTATCTTAAGTGTTGTAGTTAGCATCTTGATTTGAGTCCTAATTTGAGTTAGTTTTAGAGAAATCCTACTAACTCAATTAGAGGCCAACCTGGTCCACTTTGGGTTTGATTTGAGTTCATGATAGAGCTCATTTAATTGACCTAGAAAGGGGTCAACATAAGATACAGCTCAGGTACAAAACGATACTGAAAAGTATTATTTTTAAGTTTCTCGACGGTGGTATCACTGGTGGGCAGTGGTGGTACTGCCCAAGCGGTGATAGTACTGTTACCACCAAGGTTTTCCGGCAACTTTCGACGGTAGTACCATCGGTGCTGGTGGTGGTACTGCCCAAACGGTAATAGTACTACTACCGCTAAGGTTTCTGGGCAGCTTTCGATGATGGTGCCGTCGATGCCGACGGTGGTACTGCTCGTACCTCGAAATTTTAGGGTGTTTGATTTTTTGGCTCTAATTTCTAAAGTCAACTGGGGTCTATAAGTACCACAAGTATTCTTTCTTGGGATAGCAAAGTGAAAAAAATACTTGGGTAAATTATGTGAAAATTGATTGAGAGCTTCCCTTTGTCTTTCAAGTGAAAATTGAGTTTAAGGGAATGGTTGATTGAGTTATAAAGGTTGATCTCCTGAGCCTAACGAAAAGAGAGCGTAAAAGGTTGTTCTCCTAAGCCTGTGAAAGAGAGAAAGATGTGTAAATGGGTGTTTGATCTTCACCCATGAAAAAAGATTGATAGTGGACACTGGTTGGCCTCGAGTGAAGAGGGATCGGGAGTGGACGTAGGTCAAAGTTTTGATCGAACCATGACATGACTTTCATTATATAACCCCAAAATATCAAAAGATAAATCATGATTCTTTTTATATAATGCATGTTTATTATTAAATTTTTTATCATATATGGTATCATGGTGATGAATTGTTAAATTGTTAAAATTTCATTGTTTAGTCAATATGGTCAAAATGCTACCTTGAATTCAAAGGTGAGATTAGTTCTTTTGAATTCAAGTTTATCCTATTTCAATTATGGTATATAGATAGGGGTGGTTAAGGTTAACTCCATTTCAAAAAGAGGGAGATTGTTGAATCTGAAATTTTGATGATGAAATCAATTGATGGATTTATGATCTAACCTTTGTGTTAGAGATAAGCGATGTAGGATTAACTACAACTGGAAAAAGGCAAAACAATTAAAAAAGAATCTGTCATTGGGCTGGAGTCAAGATCATGCATCGGGTTAGAAGAATCAGGGGTACGTCGAGGCTTTGGATGATATGACGGGAGCTTGCCGGAGGTTTGCCGACAGGTTGTCGGGAGCTCGTCGGGAATTCGCCAAAGGTTTGGTGGGAGTTCACCGACAAGAGATCGGGTGCTCGCCGAGGGTTTGCCGTAAGGAGAGTTCGCCGAAAGATCGATTGACGTGTCGGACAATGAATATTTTGTATTGTAATTATTTGTCTTAAGTGTAGTAGTTAGCATCTTGATTTAAGTCCTAATTTAAGTTAGTTTTGGAAAAATCCTACTAACTCAATTAGGGGCCAATTGAGTCCACTTTGGGTTTGATTTGAGTTCATGATAGAGCTCATTTCGTTAACCTAGAAAGGGGTCAACATAAGGTACAACTAAGATATAAAATAATATTGTAAAGTACTGTTTCTAGGTTTTCCAGTAGTGGTACCGTTGGTGGGTGATGGTAGTACTACCCAGGCAATAGGGGTACCACCCAAGCGATGGTAGTACCACCATCGCCCAGGTTTTTTTGGTAGCTTTCGGTAGTGGTACCGCTTATACCCCAAAATTTCAGGGTGTTTGATTTTTTGATTACAATTTCTGAAGCCAATTGGGGTCTATAAATACCCTAAATATTCTTGGTTGGATGGCAAGAAAGTGAAAAAAATACTTGGGTAAATTTTGTAAAAATTGATTGAGAGCTTCCCTTTGTCTTTCAAGTGGAAAGTGAGTATAAGGGAAGGGTTGATTGAGTTATAAAGGTTGATCTCCTGAGCCTGAGAAAAGGATAGTGTAAAGGTTGTTCTCCTGAGTCTGTAAAAAGGAGAAAAGTATATAAAGGTGTGTTTGTTCTTCACTCGTGAAGGAAGATCGATAGTTGACACCGGTTGGCCTCAAGTGAAGAGGGATCGAGAGTGGACGTAGGTCAAAGTTTTGACTGAACCACTATAAAATATTGTGTGCATCTCTTTCTTGTCCTTCTTTCTATTTGCTCTTGATTTTAATAGCTTATAACTAATTCTAAGAAAAGCTTGAGCTTCTCCATTCGGTTTTAAATCGTTCTCTAATTTGCTATTAATGAATTCCAACCAAAAGCATTTTCATTTTACTTCAAGTGAAATTTTTTGAATTGAGTTTTCCTTTTAACACTTGCACGAATTCCTCCCCCTTCCCCACCCAAATCCCTAAACCCCCCCCCCCCCCCCCCCCCCCCCTTCCTCTCAGTGCCAACTCGATCCTAACAGAGTTGCGGCAATTGGGCAAGGTGTTCCTTTAAATTCTGAAAGGCTTCTTGGCATTCAGAGTTCCATTAGAAATCTTTAACACATTTTAACACGTGAAAGAAGGGGACGCATTTATCCCCTGACCGAGATAAGAATCGATTGATGGCAGCTAACCTTCCAGTGACTCGCCATGTCTCCTTGATTATTCGAGGAGGTTGCATCTCAGTTATAGCATGAATCTTCGCGGGATTAATATCTATCCCCTTCTGGTGAATGATGAAGCCGAGGAACTTGCCCAAGCCAACCCCGATGATACACATGGCAGAGGTTGAGTCATATTCTGAATCTTCTAAGAGTCCGGATGTCTTGGCGAGATCTCCCAAGTGAGTCTCGATAACTTTGCTCTTCATGATCATATCATCAACATATACTTCCACATTCTTCTTGACTCAGTGTTTTAACATCTGGTTAACCATCCTTTGGTACGTCGCTCCAGCGTTCTTCAAGCCAAATGTCATAACTTTGTAGTAATAAACTCCCATATTAGTGATGAAGGCAGTGTGTTCTTAGTCCTCAAGAGCCATATAAATTTGGTTATAGCTTGCATGAATCTGAGGAGTTCATGCCCCAACATTTGGTCAACTAATTGATCTATCCTTGGGAAGGGGTACCTACTAGTTACAGGTGCCCTGCAAGCCAATCATGTGAGTGATAACACATGTGACATGCTGCATAATCTTTTTATATTATTATTATTATTGATATTTTCTTACATTATTAATATCTGTTATATATATATTATGATATCTTTGATTTTGTGCAATGAGAATCGGATCATGATGAGATCATGATAATGAGACCGATTCATCTTTAAATACAGATCTTAAATAATCTGGGTTATAAGATACTCGAGAGGAACATCAAGATAACTGAATAGACGGATTGACTATATTCCTGTCCATGTGATGGAGGCGGTTGGTCTTATAGCCACTTGTGTGGAGACACTACAATACAGGTGCTCATTGAAGAATGAGTTTACTGATTGATTCGCTTATAAAATATTATATAGTTAATGATACCTAACATCAACAGTAATTTCATAATCCCAATTATGATTTGAGACCCCAAGGATGCTGATAGGACCCTAGCAGGGTTGGGTCCTATTCAACCAAGTAATAATTAAATAAAACCCTGAGACATTGTAATAAAAACCCACCTAGCAGGTTGGCTAGGGTTTAGGGAAGAAGTCTTGGAGGAATTGGAGTCTCCTAGTCGCCGCCCTCTTATTGGGCAAGTCAACTAGGGAAAGAAGGTGAACGGGGAATTTGACTTGAGGGAGAAGTCTCTCTAGGTTATGGTTTGGAGTCCTATATAAAGCATATAGCCACCCCCTTTTTTATCAAGTAATAGATCTTTTTCTTTGGTATCAGAGCAGTAATTTTGGTGCCTTGCTGCCCTTCCAACAGCCCACCATCATCCAAGCAATTTGATAGGACTCCATCAGGGTTGAGTCCTAATCTCCCTAGAAGTAGTCAATAAAACCCTGGTAGATTGTAATAAAGTCATTCCTATCTTATAAAGGAGTATGGCTAGGGTTTAGATTAGCCTTTAGGGCTTAGTGGCCGCCGCCCCCCTTATTGGGTTGGTTGGTCAGGGTTTCCCTTGCTTAGGTGGCTATAGAGCCAACCTAGTCGCCCTTGTTCCTATTAAGGTAGGTTAGCAATAAGAGGGGCAAAGAGATAATTTTACTAAGGCAAACACCCCCTTAGGCTAGGGTTTTGATCCCTATATAATGATGTAGCTGCCCCCTCTCTTGAATCAAACAATCTACAATTTTAATTCAGCCTTGTGCCGAGTTTAGGAGGGAGGAACCCCTACAGCGTTCCAAGGGTTGATCCCTCTCAAGGATCAAAATCTATAGAGCTTCTTCTAGGGTTCTATCATATGGTATCAGAGCAACGATCTTGCTGCCCCTGTAGCCATCATCCACGCCTCCATCTTCCAAGCAATTCCCATAATTGCTTTTGACGTCACCTCCATCCACCGTCGTCCACCCCAACCACAGATCAAATCAATCTGCTACCTTCCTCTGCGTCAACATCAAAAGATCTGGTTGGAGATCCTTACGTCATGACATCCTTATGCTTATTCGAATTTCGAGATGCGTATGTATGCTAAATTACGCGCTCTCTTTGAGGAGTTTAGATTGCGTCGATCACCAAGCCCAAGAAGATTATAACATGGAGCAAATTCTGATTGCAAAAAGGACCCATAAGAGATAAGAAGCGAGGATAAGACATGGCAGCCCTACACCTTGACGATGTCGATCTCCTTTGTACTACTTCAAGAAGGACACCTCAATCAAGATGCTCGGAGCATGAGAGCCGCATCCCAACCAAAAGCATATAAACCTTCAGAACCAATCAATTACAAGAACCTTGACGAAGAACTAACGAAGATCCGTCAAATCTCTACCATCCAAGAGTCCCAAATCAGGTTTGAAAGGTTAACTAATCAAACTCATGATTGGTTTAAAAAATAAATATTGAGAACTTTCATTGAGGGCTTGAAGCCAGAGATTCAAAAAGAAGTTAAAGTGCGACAACCGTACACACTTAAGGCAGCCATCTCCTTCGCACGACTACACGAAGACAGGCTGAACCAAGATGCTCGAAGGACCAAAGCCACTGCATGACCAGCAGCATAGAGACTCTCGGCCCTATCTACCGCCAGCCGGTCACCTCAACAAAAAAATTTAACAAGAGAAGAGTTTCATGATAGGTCGACAAAGGGCCTATGTTTGCATTGTAATAAACTGTAGAGCTGAGACCACCATTGTAAAAAGGAGAGACCCCTATTGGTTGAGCCCATTGAAGAACCCAAACTCAAAGATATGGCTCTCGAGTCTGAGGAGAAGGATATGAAGGAAAAACCACAATCAGCTGCCCACACCTTTCAAGCTCCACCATAGATATTGGACATTGATGGCTTCATCAAGTATCAGCCCGTCACTATCCTCGTCGATACTAGGAGCTCCAATGACCTTATGAATGATAAAAGAAAATAGGTGACCTTATGTCAGAAAGGAGAGAATAAAGAAAAGATGATCTCGACACCATGCTTGGAGAAGCTCACTTAAATCTTAGGCACGTTCGCTGAATCGAGCTGACTCCTTCCTACCAGACTGCACGACCCCTGTATGTTGGTCTTACAAAGGGAACCACCAGCACATATTTGGCCATATTGCTGTCCACATTTTCAGAGGACCGAAGCTAAAAAGATCATCTAGGAGACACGAGAGATACAGATCATTCGACCACAACCTTCTCTTGTAATGACACTTTATCTCCAAAAACTTTACCTCTTTATCTATAGGGATAAGCTCTTCCTGAAGTGTCATATTCAGCTGAACCAGCTATGGGTTCTGATGCAGTGCTCCCTCATCTCGGGCTTCTTCCACGGCTTCACCGAGGAGCGGACTATGATGCTAAAAGTCTTCCCTGATGATGATCTTGGATCCACGGCCCACGATCATAAGAAGGAATATGAGAAAGGTATCCACATGACCCCCACAGCCATGATGCCATCTATATCGATGCTAGCATTACCTGAATGTGGCAATGTGTTCATACTTAGAGCAGGCACATCCATAGTTGGGATCGACGTCACCCTTATGCAAGATGGTCCATGGCACGAAAGAGGAGTAAGTCCAAAAGAATTACAATCCATGCTCATGCCAGCACATGCAAAGAAGAAATGACCTCCCGACAAACTTCAGAATGGACGAAAAATTGAAGATCGAGTTTTTTTACACCTCCAGCCCGATCAACAAGAAACTCGAGTCTTAAGGTAGTGGTCTCCCTATTTCTTTAGGCCTGGCAAAATTGGGGACCACATTGGAGCCCTAACCTGGAGATCAGATCCGCACACCAGATCAAGATTACAGTTGATCCGCCGGGTATCCCACCTCCAGCCCGATCAGCAAGAAACTCGAGTCTTAATGAAGTGGTCTCCCTATTTCTTTGGGCCGTGCAAAATTGGGGACCACATTGGAGCCCTAACCTAGAGATCATATCCACGTACCGGATCAAGATTACAGTTGATCCGCCGGGTATCCCACCTCAAATGGAAATTTAAAGAAGATGACTCAGCCCAAATCCTTCCAACTAACTCCCCAGCTGATGAGGAGGCCAAAGTTCAGTTGATAATAGCATGAGAATCATATGAGGAGCTGAAGACCCGGTTCCCCAAGTTCATGGAACTTTAGCCTTGAGGACAAGGCTAATTTTAAGAGGGCAAATTCGATAGGACTCTAGTAGGGTTGAGTCATAATCTCCCTAGAAGTAGTCAATAAAACCCTGGTAGATTATAATAAAGTCATTCCTATCTTATAAAGGAGTATGACTAGGGTTTAGATTAGCCCTTAGGGCTTAGTGGCCGCCGCCCCCCTTATTGGATTGGTTGGCTAGGGTTTCCCTTGCTTAGGTCGACTATAGAGCCAACCTAACTGCCCCTGTTCCTATTAAGGTAGGTTGGCTATAAGAGGGGTAAAGGGGTAATTTTACTTAGGTAAGCACCCCCTTAGGCTAGGGTTTTGATCCCTATATAATGATGTAACTGCCCCCTCTCTTGAATCAAGCAATCTATAATTTTAATTCAGCCTTCTGCCGAGTCTAAGAGGGAGGAACCCCTACAATGTTCCAAGGGTTAATCCCCCTCAAGGATCAAAATCTATAGAGCTCATTCTAGGGTTCTATAACAATTCCCACAATTGTTGTCTTCATCGTCAACTTCATCGTCATCACCTTTTGTTGTAGATCCATCATTTGTTGTCGCTACTCCAAATTGCACCATGATATGGTGTTGCTTCTATCGCAAGAACCTTACTGCTTCTATAATTTTATATCCAAAAACCCCAAAAATAGTTTCTTCTATTCCCTCGCTGTAAAATACTCATCATCGTAAAGTTGCTATCTTTACGAATGAAAGTACGCTACCAAAGTTTTTAGTCGCATATTTGCTGCCAATTATCAATCTTGCTGCCATCTTTTTGCTGACAAAAAATTCAACATATTTTTCCTTCGACTCGACTTTCATCTGCATCAGTTTCTCATTGAAATTATTTCTAAAACATTGATATACTGCTGCAACTTTTTGTCACAAAACTACTAATTGATCCTCAGACCTACGAGGAGGCTATTATGAGTATAGACTCCGGGAAGTGGCAAGAAGCCATGAATTCTGAGATGGATTTCATGTACTCTAACAAGGTTTAGAACCTTGTGGATGCACCTGAGGGTATTGTACCCATCAGGTGCAAGTGGATCTTCAAGAAGATCAGAGTGGATGGAAAGGTGGAGACCTATAAGGCATGGCTGGTAGCTAAAGGATATCGTTAAAGATAAGGAGTTGACTAAGATAAATCTTTTTCACCTGTAGCCATGCTTAAATCCATTAGAATTCTTTTTGGCCATTGCAACACACTATGACTATGAGATTTGACAGATAGATGTGAAAATAATATTCCTCAATGGCAACCTCAATGAGGAGGTGTATATGATATAGTCAGAGGGATTTATATCTAGAGAGAGTCCAGATAAAGTGTGTAGGTTGCTTAGATCCATTTATGGATTGAAGCAAGCTTCTCAAAGTTGGAACATAAGATTTGATGAGGCGATCAGATATTATGACTTCGTTATGAACAAAGATGAGCTTTGTGTATACAGGAAGGTAAGTGGGAGTACTATCACCTTCTTGGTGCTATATATAGATGACATCCTAATCATTGGAAATGATGTAGGAATGCTCTCCAAAGTAAAGACTTGGCTATTCAGAAACTTCTCCATGAAAGACTTAGGGGAAGCATCCTATATTTTGGGGATCAAGATCTATAGAGATAGATCCAAAAGGATGCTTGGCTTGTCCCAGTCTAGGTACATAGACTCCAATATCAAAAGGTTTGGCATGGAGAATTTCAAGAGAGGTCTTATACTGATGAGACATGGAATATCACTTTTTATGAGTATGTCCCCGAAGACTCCTAAAGAAAGGACAGACATGGATAATATACCTTATGCCTCAGCGATAGGGTCTATCATATATGCGATGCTATGTACCAGGCATGATATAACACATGCTCTGAGTGTCACGAGCAAGTATCAGGCAGATCCAGGTTTAGAACACTGGTAGGCAATAAAGTATATCCTTAAGTACTTGAGAAGGACTAAGGATATTTTACTGGTATATGGAGGAGGTAGCCTCTAGGTTGAGGGCTACACAGACTCGAGTTTTCAGTACGATATTAATAATAGCAAGTCAAATTTAGGATATGTTTTCACCATGAATGGAGGAAAAGTAAGCTGGAAGAGTTCTAAGCAAGATACTACTTCTGACTTGACCACAGAGGCGGAATACATTGTTGTAGTAGAAGCAGCAAGATGAAGGAGCATGGATGAAGAAGTTTATCAAGGATTTGGGAGTCATACCAAGCAGCGTGGAGCTGACTCCCATATATTGTGACAGCGACAGGGCGATAACTCTAGCAAGGGAAAGAGTTCCATCTGATTAGAGCGATCATGACCCGAAAAGATATAGCAATGAAAAGAGTTTCATCCGAAGATAACATTGCAGATCCACTAACGAAGCTGCTAGCTCAGATTGTATTTGAGCGTCACAGGGGTTTAATGGGGATCAAACATATAGGTGATTGGCTTTTGGTCAAGTGGGAGATTGTTGGTTTCAGGTACCTTGCAAGCCAATCACGTGAGTGATGGCACATGTGACACGTTGTGTGATCTTTTTGCTTATGATTAATATTGGCATATTCTCATATTATTTGTTACATATATATTGTGATGTCCTTGGTTCTGTGCAATGAGAGTCAGATCGTGATGAGATTATGATAATGAGATCGATTCACCCTTAAATATAGATCCTAAATAATCCCGGTCATAGGTTACTCAAGAGGGACATTGAGATAACTGGACAGATCGGTGTAATATATACCTGTCAATATGATGGAGGCAGCTGGTCTCATACCCACTTGTGTGGAGACACTAAGGATATAGTATAGGTGCTCATTGGAGAATGAGTTCACTAATTGATCTGCTTATGGAATGCTGTATGGTTAATGATACCTAATGTTAGACATTGATTCCGTAGTCCTAGTTGTGTATCTGGTCCTTAGACTTGAGACACCAAGGATGCCTTGTATGAGTACTCCTTTCTTTAACACCAGACTTACAGGTTTGGAAAGTTTCAGATCTGGTACAACTAGTTATCGAGATTGGTAGCCAACCTTACGAAGGCAATTGAGTGTCAATATATGATCATCCACTCTTGGTATCACGAGAGAAATATCCTATATATGCTTGCTCAAACAAATCCCTGGCCAGGGTCATTCAGATTGAGAGAGAAAGAGTTCTTCGGGAGAATCCGATTAGAGCGAGACTATGACGGATTCCGTATATGACCTAACAGTACCATATCCAATATACGATCTCTGGGATATTAGTTGGATGAGAGATTATAGATACACGGTAATTATGGACAGACATATCTGATGGATTCAATCCCCTTGTACCGTCTGGGGACTATGACGTAGTGGCCTAGTACGTCCATAGTCGATGAGTCGAGTGAATTATTATGAAGATAATAATTCACTATATCAGAAGGAGTTCTGATGGGAGTGACTCACGGCCAGCTCGGTATCGGGCCTAGAGGGTCACACACATATGGTGGATGCTTCGACGAATAGAGGATTGGATGGAGATCCAATTAGCCCCTATTCTCATTAGATGAGACCCTATGCTGATGGGCAACTTGATTAAGTCCCAATTAGAGGCCTAAGAATATTATTGGATAGAGATCTAATAATGCAAGGTTAGTGGGTAATTGGATGGAGATCCAATACTCACTAAGGAAAGAGCTCTAGGGTTTTTGGTGGCTCACTATAAATAGGAGGGGAGACTCATGGTTGATAGGCTACAGCTTTAGCCACCACCTCCTATTCTCCTCCCTCCCCCAAGCACGAGTTGCGAGATCAGATTGGAGGAGTTTCGCTATAGAGATCCATCATGTGGATACCGCTAGAGAGGAGGATGCTTGACCTCCTTTATCTTCTCCATCCGGATCTGGAATACAGGGATATACGATCTCCCTAGGTAAAATCAATCTCTCACACATTATGGTTTTTCATTTTTTATGGTTTTTCTCGCGACCCTAATCTTTTGCACGACGATTTGATCTACGTGGGAAACTGGTTTTTGTTTTGATTTTCGCTGCGCATGTGATGCACCCGCTGAGGTTTCCCAACTGATATAGGTCTATGGCACGAAAAAGGAGTAAACCCAAAAGAATTACAATCCATGCTCACGCCAGCACATGCAAAAAAGAAATGACCTACCGACAAACTTCAGAATGGACGAAAAATTGAAGATCGAGTTTTTTTACACCTCCAGCCCGATCAGCAGGAAACTCGAGCCTTAAGGAAGTGGTCTCACTATTTCTTTGGGCCTTACAAAATTGGGGACCATATTAGGGCCCTAACTTGAAGGTCAGATCCGCGTACCAGATCAAGATTACTGTTGATCTGCTAGGTATCCCACCTCAAATGAAAATTTAAAGAAGATGACTCAACCCAAATCCTTCCGACTAACACCCCAGTTGATGATGAGGCCAAAGTTCAGTTGATAATAGCATGGGAATAATATGAGGAGCTGAAGACTCAGTTTTCCGAGTTCATGGAACCTCAGCCTTGAGGACAAGGCTGATTTTAAGAGGGTGGGTTTGATAGGACTCTAGCTGGGTTGAGTCCTAATCTCCCTAAGAAGTAATCAATAAAACCCTACTAGATTGTAATAAAGTCACTCCTATCTTATAAAGGAGTCTGATTAAGGTTTAGATTGGGGCATTAGGGTTTAGTAGTCGTCGCCCCCTTTACTAGGCTGGTTGACTAGGGCTTCCCCTTGCTTAGGTCAGTTATAGAGTCAATCTAGCCGACACCTATTTCCTCTAAGGCAAGTAGGCTATATAAGGGGTAAAAGAGTAATTTTAGTTAGGCAAGCACCCCCTAGGGCTAGGGTTTGGAGCCCTATATAAGCATGTAGCCACCACCTCTTTTTATCAAGTAATCATCTATTTTATTTCAGCCTTGTGCGGAGTCTAGAGGGAGGAACCCCAACAGCGTTCTAAGGGTTGATTCCCCTTAAAGGTCAAAATCTATAGAGCTCCTTCTGGGATTCTATCATATGGTAAGAGGACAGGTTTAATAGGACTCCAGCAGGGTTAAGTCCTAATCTCCGTAAGAAGTAGTTAATAAAACCCTACTAGATTGCAATAAAGCCACTCCTATCTTATAAAGGAGTATGGCTAGGGTTTAGATTGAGACCTTAGGATTTAGTAGCTGCTACCCCCCTTTACTGGGCTGGTCGGCCAGGGTTTTCCCCTGCTTAGGTCGGCTATAGAGCCAACCTAGCTGCCACTCTTTCCCTCTAAGGTAGGTAGGCTATAGAAGGGGTAAAAAGATAGTTTTAATTAGGCAAGCACCCCCTAGGGCTAGGGTTTGGAGCCCTATATAAGCATGTAGCTTCCACCTCCACCTCCACCAAGGACATCACAATATATATATAATAAATAATATAATGTGAGAAAATATTAATAATAATAATGTAAAAATGATTATATAGCATGTCACACATTTATCACTCACGTGATTGGCTTGTAGGGCACCTGTAACTAGCAATGGTTCCTGCTGGTCGGCTCATCTCCTTAGTGGCTCGAGCGGTTGACCTTGGGACTTCTCCATGTGAGGCCTCTTGTATTCCTCTCGCTTCCCCACCACTAATGCCTTAACGGTGATGTACTTACTGACTGATGAGCTAGAGCATTTTAGGTACAGTCATCGGTGGCCTCTTAATCAGCAACCAGAAGAACCTGGATGGTCACAACCCCATTAAGAATGCTGGCATGATTAAAGAAGGATGGAATCTGGGATTGCCTTGATTTTCATGGCAAAGCGGGTGACGAGAGAGAGTGGCTTGTCATCCTTCTTGCTTAGGACAAGGAGTGTGGTCGAAGATGGCTTGGGCTAGGCATTGGCTAGGAAGTTGAGCTCAAATTCCCTTGCGAGTTGGTCGAAGGACGAAATTGAAAAGGGCCTCAGTTAGTTGTACCACATTCGGGTAGGGCCTCAGAGAGTGGTGGGGAAGGCTCGACACATCAGGGTATCGGATGTGCCATACAGAGCCATCTGGGCTCGAAAGGCGATGATGTGCTCCATCGAGTCGAAGCTACCATCATAGGCCTCTAGCGACAGGAGGCAAAAGTTGGAGCGGATCAGCTTGTCTTGGATCTCTTAGATGAAAGAGGACCCCCCAAGGAAGCCTTCCCCGCGCTCTTCCTTTGCCTTATGGAACTCTTTTCGGACTTCGTCCAAACGGCGATTAACTAGGCGCAGTTGAGCCCGGAAAGAGTCCACCGAGTCAGATGGCAAAGTGCCCGACTCAGGATGGCTCGTGGGGCCTCTGGAGTCCCACGCTCAAGCATGGGTCGCCTACCTCCAAACGGCTCTCCACTCGACATGCAGGTATCTACCGCCTGAGCTTGTCTGTCGAATGTGGCGGGATCCTGAGGTGCAGGGAAAAGAGTTTTTTGGGCACTGGTAATGGCACCTACAGTGGTATAATATGCTAGGCGAATTAGGGGAAAAGCCTCACCTTGGGCATGAGGGGAATGATGGTTTGCATCATTCCGGCCAAAGCTTAAACTTGGTGAGTGAGGCTAAGAAATGCCTCTGTTGAGACGATAGGATGTCCCACGCTTATCGCCGAGGGAGAGAGTCCTGCGTCATGAAACAGCCTCCAGTATTAACTTGGGGTTTGAGACAGGGAATTCCCCTATTGGGGAGGGTCAAAAGGGGCTGTCCCCAGAGATCGAGGATTGTTTGTGTCATGTGGGTTTCCTCTCTAGGGGGTTCACTAGGGTTACTTAGCTGTTGTGTTCTTAAAGACATCAGCCATCTTTCTAGTGCCAAAAATATTATCATTCTTTTTGTCGTGTCTGAGATGTAAGTACGGCTTGGTCCGATCCGAGTGCGCAAGACTGTTGACGTTGCGTTCGAACTAGAGAGAGTTGGCGGGAGACCTGATCGTGAGATCGCCTGATCGATCTTTCAAGGCATGGGTGAGGGTCGTTCCCACCTCCTGGCCGCTAGTGCCCTACACAAAGGTTGGAGTCGGGCGGAGGGATCCCCGACTTGACCCCTATGATGTTTATGTTATTTAGAGCCAAAGCTCCAAGAAAAGGAAAGAAATGGAAGATTGTGGCATGTGTGTGTTGAGGGTTCGACCCCTAGTGCTATTCCTAGGGGTGGCTCTTATACCTATAACCTTGGGTAGATGTACGTGGTGGTTTAATGATCGTCAGCATTAGCATATGCAAATGTTTAATGCTTGCTGGCGCCTCAGGCGGTCAGCTCGTACACCAAGTGCAAACACCACCTGAATTATTCGACACTGCTCCTTGCTTCTTGAGTAGCGCGATATGAGGCAACACCATCCCGTACTTGTCAGGGGGCCGAGGTTGATGTAAGGAGCTGCCCGATTGGGTGACATGCTATCTTATCCTGGGTTTGTAGCGGTGAGTTAGCTTGACTCGCCATGTTGGCTTTGTCGTGGCACCCCAGGAGCCTTTCATTATAAATAGTCTGGATATACCATATCAATAGTTATTATATTAGTTATTATAAGCTTTTCAATTATTTGTCATTGTAGTTTAGATGTAAGTAATACTAACTTGGAATTTTTCATCTACATCCTCATTCATT
Organism: Ensete ventricosum; assembly: GCA_029747655.1. Classification (NCBI taxonomy): domain Eukaryota; kingdom Viridiplantae; phylum Streptophyta; class Magnoliopsida; order Zingiberales; family Musaceae; genus Ensete; species Ensete ventricosum. The sequence continues at coordinate 30,153,452 of JAQQAF010000002.1, forward strand.
TTTAACTCATAAAAACTTAAGAACATCAACTTGGAATTCCTAAATTATTTCTTCATTTCTTTCAGTTGACCTTTCCTTTTGATTTTCAGCATTAAATTATGCTTCATTCAATTGATTTGGTATGGGTCTTTGTGATAGGACCCTAATAGGGTTGGGTCCTCATCTATCGAGTCATATTATTTATTAAGTCATGTTGGTCAGTCCAGTCAAATCAATTAGGAGTCTTAGTAGGAGTTGGAGTTTATTTGATTAGGAGTCCAAGTAGGAGTTGGATTCGGTCAAGAGTCCAAGCTCAACTAGGAGTTAGGATCCGGCTAGGAGTCTAATTAAGTAGGAGTCTATTTTACGAGTCCAAGTTTAATTAGGAGTTGGTTAAGAGTTTATATAAATAAGGGTGTAACTATTTTATTTTAGGCAATCAAGAAAGAAAATATGTTTTAGCCTATTGCCAAAACATTAGGAGGGCCAATCCCCTATAGTGATCAAAGAGGGTCGATCCCCTATAGAAAACGAGGCTCGATCCCCTTGAAGTGATCGCATATCTCCCCTTTTTCGTCTTCATTCATGATAGACCTTAGGGGTTCCTAACAATTGGTGTCAGAGCAGAGTTCTTGGCATCTCACTATTCATCCACTCCATCGTCGCCCTTACGGCGATCATTTATCTTCAATAGAAACCTTTGGGTTCTATCATCTAGTATCAGAGCGACAATCATCCACGTTCTGATTATGATTCCACTATCAATCTCCGCTACAACTGTTGGGAAACTAAGTGGGAGCATCACATGCGCAGTGGAAGATCAAAACAAAACCAGTTTCCTAGGTAGATCAAAATCGTCATGCAAAGATTGGTGCAAGAAAAATCATAAAACCAAAAAAATTGCATCATTTATGAGATTGTTTACCTAGGGAGATAGTATTTTCCTATTTTTCTAGATCCGGATAGAGAAGATGAAGGAGGTCAAGTGTCCTCCTCTCTAGTAGTATCCACACGATAGATTCCTGCAGTGATACTCCTCCAATCGTAATCCCAAATCTCACAAATCTTGCACTGCTTCTTGCAACAAATGTGGAGGAAGATCTAATACCCACCCCTCTCTATTCTCCTCCTCTCCCTCTCCTTCCTAGCCGATCAACCCCTCTCTGGTGCGAGAGTGCAGCCCCTCCTATTTATAGAGAGCCACCTATAAAAACCCTAAGGGATCCTACCTTAGTGGGTATTGGATCTCTATCCAATTAACCACTATTAGAACCCTTGCGGAATCTAAGCTTGGGATGATCTCTATAGGGGATCGGCCTCCTTGAACTCTATAAGGGTTCCTCCCTCCTAGTTTTTATGTACTAAGGCTGAAAATAATATTGATCTATTATGATGAAAATGACTGAATACAAGACTATTTATAGGGCTTCTAAACCCTAACTCCTAAGAGGACTCATACTCAAGACTCCTACTTCAACTCCTAACCGACCCTAACTAGGGGAGGCTGACTGCTAATGACTCCTAATCCTCCTCCAACTTAACCCTAACCCTTGCCGACCCCTTTAACTATAGTAGGGGGCAACTAGCTAAGGTTTACATGTGCCCAATGCCTAACCCAATACCCTAACCTAGTCGGCCCCTTTATCTATTAATAGGGGGCAACTAGCTTGGGTTTTACATGTGTGATCCCTCAAAATTTTAAAATTAGGACTTTATTAACTAGAGTCCTAATAGACCCACCCTCTTCAAATCAGCCTTGTCCTCAAGACTGATACTCCCGAACTCTGGGAATTTGATCTTCAAGTTGTCATAATTTTCCCATGTGACATCTTCTGCAGGTAGGTTCGTCCACTGTACTAGCACCTCAGTAGTGGGTCGCTATCGACGAGTCATGATTCGTCGATCAATGATGGCACTCGACTGGATTTAGAGTTCTCCTTGGGTTGTAATATCTGGCAGGTAGCTTTGGTCCATCTCATTTTATCCCAACTTGGGCTTTAAGCATGACACATGAAAAACTAGGTGGATCCCGGGGCTTTCGGGTAAGTCCAATATGTATACCACTACTCCGATGCGCTCCATGATCTTGTAGGGTCCATAGAACTGTGGTGAAAGCTTCATGGATGCTCTGGTCTAGACTGATGTTTGCTTGTATGGTTGAAGCCAAAGAAAAACTCAATCCCCTACCGAAAATTCTCTCTTGCTTTTGTGTTGATCGTACTGTTATTTCATTCTTAACTAGGCTATTGAGAGATATCTTTTAGTAGTTTCAAAATTTTGTCCCTATCCTTGAGCTCCCTGTCTACATGTTCTACTTTAGATGTGCCCAATACATATTTTCAGATTACAGGGGGTGGTCAGCCATACAAAGCCTCATAAGGAGTACATTTTGTTGACGAATGATAAGTCATGTTATACCACCACTCGGCCTAGGGAAGCGACTTTGTCCACTCGTTTGGCCAGTCACTAATGAAGCATCTAAGGTATGTCGCAAAGCACTTGTTCACCACTTCAGTTTGGCTGTCGGTTTGTGGATGGTACGCCATGCTCATCTTTAATTTAGTGCCCTGTAACTGGAATAATTTTGTCTAAAATTTGCTGATGAAAACCCTATCATAATCACTTATAATAGATCTTGGCGTCCCATATAATTTTTTAATATTCTCCATAAAGATTCGAATAATGCTAGAAGTGGTGTAGGGGTTGTAGACAATATAAAAGTGGGCATTCTTCGTAAGGCGATCAACCACAACAAGAATTGTACCTTTTCCTTATGATGAGGGCTGAAGTCCATTGATATATCGATCCATATTGTCTGGGATGGGTAGAGGTTGTAGCTTTTCGGGGCTTGCCACTATTTCGCCTTTATGTCGTTGGCATACATCACATTGCGCTACAAATTCAACAATAATATTTTTCATCCCTACCCAATAAATTTTTTGCTTAATTCGCTTATAGGTTCTAAGGAATCTGAAGTGCCCCGCCACTGGTGTAGAGTGCATCTCTTGAAGGATAGTCTTTATACAAGTAGAATTTGGCACAAGCACAACGCGTCCATTATAGCGCAAGTCTTTTGAATCCCAACTGTAATAGGCCACGAAGCTTGGTTCTTCCTCCAATTTTTTTTATGATCATAGTGGTCTTGGGTTCATCTCTCCATTCCCTCCTAATGTCCTCAAGAAAGTCACTGGTTGGAAGGGAGATGGCCGAAAATTTAACTTGCTCAGGTAACCGCGAAAGCGCATATGTAACAACATTTTCTTTTCCCTTTTTGTAAATTCATACCCAAGAAGCTTTGTTACTCATTTTTGTTATTCGAGGGAGGATCTCTTATGCTTTAAAAAATATTTGAGGCTTTTATAGTCGGTCTTGATTTGAAAGTGTCACCCTCAAGTATGGTATCTACTTTGCCACCGCATGCACAATCGCAAGCATCTTCTTATCGTAAATAATCATCTTTAGATGGGAAGGAGACAACACATTGCTAGTGTAAGTGAGGGGGCAGCCATCTTGCATGAGAACAGCGCTAATCCCAACTCCGGAGGCATCGGCTTCAATGACAAAAGTTTTGTCGAAGTCGGGTAGCATTAGTTATTTTCATGGCTGCCTTAAGTTCGTCAAAGGCAGCAGAAGCTCTATTTGACCATCGGAAAGCATCTTTTTTTAGCAAGGATGTGAGGGGTGCACAAATCTTTCCATAGTCTTTTATGAACTTATGGTAGTAGCCCGTCAAACTGAGGAAATCGCGTAGCGATTTTAGATTCTTCGGGGTCAACCAACTTTGCATTGCCTCAATTTTGGATGGGTCCACCACCACACCTTCCTCTGATATGATGTATCCAAGATATTCCACATTCTGTTGAAGAAAGTTACACTTTGATTTTTGACAAAAAGAACATGCTCTCAAAGAATCATCAAAACAAGTCATAAGTGCTTAAAATGACTTTCAAGAGAAGGGTTGTAAATAAGAATGTCCTCGAAGAAAACTAGCACCAACTTACAAAGATAACTCCAGAAAATATCATTCATAAGGCTCTGAACGTTGGAGAGAGCATTGGTGAGACCAAAGGCAAGAATTCGTAGTGGTCGTTGTGCGTCCGAAAGGTGATTTTTGGTATGTCTTCTTCACATACTCGTATTTGATGATATCTAGATCGAAGGTTCAGCTTCGTGAACATTCATGCTCCCTTAATTCATCAGGCAATTCATCCACCACTAGAATAGGGTATTTGTCTTTGATGGTTATGTTGTTGAGAGTTTGGTAGTCGACGCACATTCGCCACGTTCCGTCTTTCTTTTGTACGAGGAGCACCAGTGAGGAGTATGGGATGCAACTTGGCCGAATGACTCATGTTTCAAGCATCTCCTTTACAATCCTATTTCATCTTTCTAGAGATGAGAATATTGATATGGCTGAGTGTTTGCTGGAGGTTTGCCCGGAAGAATTGGGATACAATGATCATAACGACGGGTAGGAGGTAGGCTGCTTGGTTCAACGAATATATATGAAAATTCAGCAAACAAGTGGAGTAGGATTAGTCTTCAAAGTTTGTTGGTTCCCCCATAGATTGTTGCTCAAGTTGCATTAGGAAGCCGCTGCTTGCTTTGTGCAAAACTTTCTCCATTCGCTGCATGCAAATCATCTTTACGTCGCTCCCGTGTTTCCCACGCAAAATCACCTGTTTCTTTTTGCTGTAAAATTTCATAATTAATTTTAAGAAATTTTAGAAAATATCACCTAATGTTGTCAGTCATTCGATGCCAAGTACGACCTCATCATCATCAAGAGGGAGGAGAAGAAATCTGTAATTATCTCCTGGTCCTATAGCAATAGTTTCACCCGTGGGCACCTGCGGTCATACTTCAAAATTCGTCCGTTGGCAACCTTAACATCAAACCTACTACAATCCTCAATAGGTAAAGCTATCCAAACAGCAACCTTGCTGTCCTTGAAATTATTAGTGCTCCCGGTGTCAATGAGAACAGTGATTGGTTGCTGTTTTAGGAGTCCACCCACTTTTATCGTCTGTGTGTTCATGTAGCCAACAAGAGCATGCATCATAAAATCAACAGGCTGCTGTTCTTCCTCCATGACCTCCTCTTCATTCTCCTGGACCTCCTCCTCTATATCTTCAAGGGGTTCAATTAGTAGGAGGTGCCCTTTTTTGCAGCAGTGATCGCGGCTCCGTGGTTCGTCACAATGCCAACAAAAGTCCTTTGTTGATCTGTCGCGTAGTTCTTCCCTCGTCAATTTTTTTGGTAGAGAAGGATGGCTGGGGGTAGAGGGATGGGATGTTTATATGCTGCTAGTCTACGAGTGGTTCGCATCCTCCGAGCATCTTGGTTGAGTTGCTCCTATTGGATTCAGGCGAAAGAGATTGTGGCCGTTATGGTGCGAGGCTACCGTGCCTTAACCTCTCCTTTAATCTCTGGCTTGAGTCATTCGATGAACATCCCTAATAATTATCTGCCAGTCCAATCATGAGTGAGATAGGATAACTTTTTAAACCTAATTTGGTATTATTGGATCATGGAGGTTTGTCGGATCTTCACGAGTTGGCTGTCAATATTTTCATACTCCATCGGTCCAAAGCGGTTCAGTAGCGTGTTCTTGAATACATCGGGGCCCTATGATTGTATTCAAGCCAATTGTACCACTGAATTGCATCTCCTTTAAGGTGGATGATAGCGATGTCCACCATAGAATCATCTAATGTTCGGTAGTATCGGAAGTAATGTTCGGCGCATAAAATCCACCCCGCAAGATCTCCTTCTTCCCATCGAGGGAAGTCCACCCTGATGCATGGTTGTAGCATGTCCAAGGGCTATCCTTCCTTCTCTGGAGGCCTCTCTGAACTCTCTCTTTGCTAGAATTTTGTTGGAATCAGTGGTTCTCCAATTTTGAATTCTGCGAACAAGGCGTGTAATTTGTCCTCTAAGCGTGATTCAAGTCATGATTCAAGCCGTGATTCCAATGCCTCAAATTTGGCATCGATTAGATCTTGAGATGCCATTGCATATGCCTCCAGATCTAATATGTCTTTGTCTTTTTTTTGTTGATGGGTCAAGGGTATGGGGTGGTGGAAGATTCATAAGATAAGATCGGTGGTGGAAGGTTCTGGTTACGAGGATTTATTATTTTGGGCTACGATTTTGGGCGCTGTTAGGGTTATGAAAATAGGTTACGATGGCTACATCTTAAGGCTAGAGGGGTGCCTTAAAGATGTCGCAATTGGTGGCAGCAAGATGGTTAGGGTTTGGTAGGCTGAGAGAAGAAAGACAAAGGTATAGCAGTAGATATTTTCATCAAAAAAATTTTAACAGTATAGATGCAATTTTTTTCAGCAATTCATGATAATGATTTGAGCAAAACTCAAGGGGAATTCACTAGTGAGGGAGAGATAATGCCATCAAAAAATTTGTGGAAGAAAATGGCAGCAAAAAATTTGACAAGATCACGGGAAGGTACTAAGACATATTTTTACATCTAAAGTGCAGCAGTTTAGATGTAAAAGATTAGCGATTTATATTGACAATTTTTTGACAAAACCAAAAGAAAATTTGATGTTAAAGAGTGCCAAAGCTAACGTAAACCACTAATCTTTCATCACTAGTGTTATGCGGCTAAATTCTATAGTGTAACTTTCATTGTAAACATGAAGACTTTACGACGAAAAGTTTATGTAGCAAGATAGGAACAATTTTTTTGGGTTTTTGGAATAAGGATAAATAAATTGTAGTAGCAGTAAGGTAGGAAACTAGAACCTGTTGCAATTCACCGGGAGATGAAAGGATGATCTGCGATAGCGGAGATAACAATAGAATTCAACAACGATATTAAGCAATTGGGGGAATTGCTTGGGCGGTGGTGGTGGGGAGATGGACAGCTGTGGATGATCAGCGAGATGCCAAGAATGTTGCTCTGATACCAAGTGTTAGAACCCTTGCGGATTCTAAGCTTGGGGTGATCTCTAAAGGGGATCGACCTCCTTGGAACTCTATAGGGGTTCCTCCCTCCTAGGTTTTCTGCACAAAGGTTAAAAATAATATTAATCTATTGATAATGAAAAGTGACTGAATATAAGGCTATGTATAGGGTTTTTAAACCCTAACTCCTAATAGGACTCCTACCCAAGACTCCTACTTATAACAACTCCAATTCCTTCTCTAAGAAGCAACTCCAAGTTGGCCCTAACTAAGGATGGCCGGCTGCTAATGACTCCTAATCCTCCTCCAACTTAGCCCTAACCTTAGCCAGCTTCTTTAACTATAGTAGGGAGTGGCTAGCTAGGGTTTTACATGTGCCCAATGCCTAACCTAGCTGACCCCTCCATCTATTAATAGGGAGCCACTAGCTAGGGTTTTACATGTGTGCTCCCTCAAAAATTTAAAATTAAGACTTTATTAGCTAGAGTCCTAATAGCCACTAACCTTATATTATTGGATCTCTAACCAATAATCTCCTTTGGCCTCTAATTGGGCCTCATGCAAGAAGTCTGTCAATGTAGGGTTTCATCTAATGAAAACAGGGACTAATTGGATATCTATTCAATCCTCTATTCGCTGAAGCATCTACCATATGTATGTGACCCTCTAGGCCCGACACCGAGCTGGCCGTGAGTCGCTCCCATCAGAACTCCTTCTGATATAGTGAATTATTATCCCCATAATAATTCACTTGATTCATTAACTATGAACGTACTATGTCACTGTGTCATAGTCCCCAAATGATACAGGGGGATCAAATCCATTGGATATGTTTGTCTGTAATTACCGTGTATCTATAGTCCCTCATCCAACTAATATCCTAGAGACCGTATATTGGACATGGTATTGTCAGGCCACATACGAAATCCATTTGATTCTTGCTCTAAACGGATTCTCCCAGAGAACATCTTCTCTCTCAATCTGAATAACCCTAGCCAGGGATTTACCTGAGCAAGCACATATGAGATATTCTTCTCATGATTCTGAGAGTGGATAATCCTTTATTCACACTCAATTACTTTCGTAAGGTTGGCTACTAATCCCGGTAACCGGTTGTATCAGATCTGGAACATTCCAAACCTGTAAGTCCGACATAAAAAAAAGGAGTACTCAAACAAGACATCCTTGTTGTCTCAAGCCTAAGGACCAGATACACAACTGGGACTATGGAATCACTATATGATATTAGGTATCATTAATCATATAACATTCCATAAGCGGATCAATCAGTGAACTCATTTTCCAATGAGCACATACTATATCGTTAGTGTCTCTACACAAGTGGCTATGAGACTAGCCGCCTTCATCATATGGATGGGTATATAGTACACTGGTCTATCTGGTTATCTCGATGTCCCTCTCGAGTAACCTATGACTGAGATTATTTGGGATCTGCATTTGAAGGTGAATCGATTTCATTATCGTGATCTCATCATGATCTGATTCCCATTGCACAAAACCATGGACATCACAATATATATATATATATATATATATATATATATATATATATATATGCAACAGATAATATAATGTAAGAATATGTTAATAATAATCATAAGCAAAAAGATCGCGTAGCATGCACACGTGCCATCATTCACGTGATTGGCTTGTAGGGCACCTGTAACTAGCAATGTCCCACTTGACCAAAAGTCAATCACTTATGTATCTGATCTCCATCAGACCCCTGTGACACTCAAATACAATCTGAGACAGTAGCTTCGTTAATGGATCTACAATAAATATTATCTTCTGATGTAACTCTTTCCATCGCTATATCTTTTTGGGCTATGATCCCTCTAATTAAGTGGAACCTCCCTAGAATAATTCTGATGGGACCTGGGTTCCCTTGCTAGAGCTATTGCCCTATTGCTATCGAGTATATGTGAATCAGCTCCATGCAACTTAGTATGACTCTCAAATCCTTGATGAACTTCTTCATCTACACCCCTTTCTTTTGTGCTTTTGCTACAGCAATGTACTCTGCCTTTGTGGTCAAGTCAGCAGTAGTATGTTGCTTGAAACTCTTCTAGCATACTACTCATCTATTCAGGGTGAAAATATACCCTGAGTTCGACTTGTTATCATCAACGTTGGACTAGAAACTATAGTCCGTGTAGCCCTCAACTTGGAGGCTACCTCCTCTATATGCTATTAAAAGATCCTTAGTCCTTCTCAAGTACTTAAAGATATACTTTACTGCCTTCCAGCTTTCCAAACTTGGATCCACCTGAAACCTACTCGTGACACTCAAAACATGCACTATATCAGGCCTGGTACATAGCATAACATACATGATAGACCCTATCACTGAGGCATAGGGTCTGTCATGTATGTATATATTATGTGTACATAGCATAACATATCCATGTTGGCCCTTTCTTTAGGAGTCTTTGGGGACATCTCCTAAAAAGTGATATTCTATGTCTTATCGGTATAAGACCTCTCTTGAAATTTTTCATGTCAAACCTTTTGACAATAGAGTCTATGTACCTGGACTAGGACAAGTCAAACATCCTCTTGGATCTATCTATATAGATCTAGATCCCCAAAATATACGATGCTTCCCCTAAGTCCTTTATGGAGAAGTTTCTATAGACCAAGCACTACTGTTGAGAGCATTCCTATATCATTCCCAATGATTAGGATATCATCCATATATAGCACCAAGAAAATGATAGCGCTCTCACTTACCTTCCTGTACACACAAGGCTTATCTTCGTTCTTAACGAAGTCATAAGATCTGATCACCTCATCAAATCTTATGTTCCAACTTCGGGAAGCTTGCTTTAATCCATAAATAAACCTAAGCAATCTGTACACTTTATCTGGATTCTCTCTGGATACGAGTCTCTCTTGTTGTATCATATACACCTCCTCCTCGAGGTTGCTATTGAGGAATATTATTTTCACATCCATGATCTCATAGTCATAGTGTGATATAATGGCCAAAAGAATTCTAATATATTTAAGCATAGCTACGGGTGAAAATGTTTCATCATAGTCAACTTCTTACCTTTGACGATATCCTTTAGCTACCAGCCTTGCCTTATAGGTCTCCACCTTTCTATCCACTCCGATCTTCTTGAAGATCCATTTGCAATCGATAGGTACGATACCCTCAGGTGCATCTACAAGGTTCCAAACATTGTTGGAGTACATGAAATCCATCTCAGAATTCATGGCTTCTTGCCACTTCCCCGGAGTCTATACTCATAATAGTCTCCTCTTAGGTTTAATAATCAATATCTTAAGAGTTATCTCCATTGATATGTCCCATAAATCTTTCAGGAGGGTGAGATACTCTGCTGACCTGCGCAGAGTTAAAACTTGTGTGCTAGGTACCTAAACAAACTCAGACTATGGAATGGTGCTTGAGCTAGGTTCTCTAGCCTCGTTCAACTCTATCTCACTCTATTATTTCAACCAAGAATGTGTTCATTCTTAAGGAATACAGCTAGCTCTCTTGGCAACAAAGACCTTCTGACCCTTAAGATGATAAAAGTAATACCCCATAGTCTCCTTATCTCCTTAGGGTATCCCACGAACGTGCACCGTTCCGTCCTTTATTCCAACTTGTCAAGGTTATATCTTTCAACATGGGTAAGACAACTCCAAATCTTAACCACCTTAAAATTGGGTTTCTTTCCTTTTCATATCTCATATGATGTAGATACTACCAACTTTGATGAAACTTTGTTCGGAAGGTAAGCTGCGGTCTCTAGGGCGTATCCCCAGAATGAGATGAGTAGGTCAATGAAATTGATTGTGGACCACACCATGTCTAACAACATGTGATTCCTCCTTTTCGATATACCATTGAACTGAGATGTATAAGGAGGTGTCCACTGAGATAGAATCTCATGATCCCTAAGGAACTAGGTGAACTCCGTACTCAAATATTCTCCTCCTCGATCTGATCGAAGAGTCTTAAAACTCTTTCTAATATGGTTCTCTGCCTCATTCTTATATTCCCTAAATTTCTCAAAGGCCTCAGACTTGTACTTCATCAAGTACATGCGTCTATGCTTGAAGAAATCATCAGTGAATGTAATGAAGTATGAGTAACCGCTTATAGCCTGAGTCGACATGGGACCACATACATCACTATGTACGAGTTCCAATAACTCAGTGTCTCTCTCTCTAGTTCTACTAAAAGGAGAGTTGGTCATTTTCCCACGAAGGCAAGGTTCACAAGTTGCATACGACTCATAGTCAATGGATCTAAGTATTCATCTTTCAACAACTTTTGAATCATTCTTTCATGAATATGACCTAGTTTACAATATCATAAGTATGCATTGTTCACTTCATCTTTTTTTCTCTGGGATGTATTTATATTCATGATGTGTGGAGAAGTGTCTAACATATATAAGTCATTTATCAAGGTCCCTTAGTGATGATCTCATCATCTATAATTATTGAACAACTATTGTTCTCAAAAATAAATTTATATCCACTAATTGTCAAACAAGAGATGAAAATAATATTTTTGATAACAGAGGAAACAAAATAGCATGCATTCAATACAATGATAGCTCCACTAAGCAGATGTAGGGTGACCTATCCAATAGCAACTGCAGTAACTCTTGTTTCATTACCCATCTTGAGGTCCATCTCACCTTTGGCCAATCTTCTATGTCTTGCCAGAACCTGTATCGAGCTGCAGATATGATAAGCACTCTTGATATCTAATTCCCATGTGTTATCATGAAAATCTAACAAGTGGAGACTAATTATGAATATACCTGAAGCTTCTCCAAGCTTCTATTTCACCTTGTTTGCAAAGTAATCCTTACAGTTCCTCTTCCAGTGCCCGCCTTTGCCACAGTAGAAGCACTATCCTTTGGCTTTTGCTGGGTCATTCTTGGCAACCTTTGCCTTGCCTGATCTTTCTTTGCATTTTGCCTTGTTAAGGGTCTTACTAGTGTTCCTTTTCTTCTTGGTCTCACCAATATAGAGAAATAGCTTCTCTTTCTTAATGACACTCTCAACTTTCCTCAGCATATTAAGGAGCTCAAGGAGAATCACCTCAAACTTGCTTATGTTAAAATTCATGATGAAGTGAGAAAAGGAATCTGGTAGGGATTGAAGTATAAGATCAACGCATGGGTTATCTTCTAAGATTATTCCTAGACTTATGAGTTTCTCGATCCACTCTATCATCTTTAGGATATGGTTCTGAAACGGATGTCCCTTCTATCATCCTGGCTTGGAAGAGACTCTTGGATATCTCATATCTTTGAGTTCTTCCCTGTTTTTTAAATAGTTGACGGAGATGAAGAACGATAGAATTGTCATTTATGCTCTAATGTTACCTCTGTAACTCAGGAGTCATGGAGGCCGACATATAACATTTTGCCAATGTGAAATCATCTATTAACATCACATAGCGAGCGATCTGATCCTCGCTTGCCTCTTCTTCTAGCGTGGGCATAATTGTATCATAGACACATAATTTTCTCTGCCATGAGAATAATTCTTAAATTACGGAGCCAATCTGTGTAGTTTGGACCAATGAGGTGGTTGACGAGCGACATATTTCTGACAAAGAAGATATAACACTAAATAACATACAAATTTAATGGAAAAACTAATTAAAATATAGACTTCTATATTAATGTACTCCTACTATTTCCTAGCGAATCATGCGACACCCTAAGCACGTGAAAGGGAAGTCTCCGATAGATTTCTAGTCGGGACTGAGATCCAATCGACATCTCAGTGCAACCTCGAGTGACTTGACCAATTACACCAAGCCCAAAAGATAGACAACTCTTGCCAATCACAACTCATTATGATTCTCATCATGATTGGCCTCCAAATCATCATGGTCTCGACTACTCGACCAACCAGAAAGTTTAATTAACTCATGATAATTATTACATGATGAGTCTGATTCAATGATATACTCTCGAGTAACTCGACCAAGCATACCATATCCTCAGGTCACCGATGATATCTCTAAATCATAGACAAGATCTCGATCATGTAGATAGGTGAGCCTTGAGTGCCTCGACCAACTAAATATATGTTGTGATTCAATTTCTTCCTATAATGATAGAAGGTCACGTGGGTCAATCTTATTACCTCACGTTTACCAACTTAATATTATCGTAGGAGGGGTTTTTATTTTGTATTGATCTCCTAATATATCATGTCACACATATACATATTTAATATATATCTATATCACATGTATATATATATGTGTGTGTGTGTATATATATATATATATATATATATATATATATATATATATATATATATATATATATATATATATATATATATATATATATATATATATATGTATGTATGTATGTATATATAAATGTTTATATATATATATATATATATATATCTGTAT